>CM053581.1:446124123-446140436 GCA_028627135.1 Pseudochirops cupreus
CCATTTTGTGATTAATAACTATATCAGCATATTTATAGTTACTGTAGGCATTGTGAATACTGCATTGCTGATACACTAGCTTGTCAGGCCTGTGTGACCCTTTACCTCTGTAAAACTCCGTGAGTCACTTTCTCATCTTTAAAATATTGGGTTTGGGCTGGATTACCTATACCACCACTTGTAGTTGTAAAACCTGTACTCTTAATGCTTAGACAAGGGTTGGGAGAAGGTTTGAATGTTGACTACATTTTCAACTGGCATTTATGCCGAAGAGTACAAAGTTGCTCAATTTTATGAAGACCTGTATTTTCTAGAAATAATACACACACACACACACACACACACACACACACACACACACACACGTCACATTCATCATAAGGGATTAGAGTGCTAAAGAAAAAAATCAAAAGATAATTGAAATAACAAGTCATTTTGGCCTTGGAGTACAAAATGAAGCATCATTATGTTTACCAATTTGTCTTTCATCAATTTATAGTTGACAATAATACATAGAGGTTTAAAAACAAATTAGAGATCTTTACACTATCAAAATTCCATAGTTATCCACCCAGTTGTCTCCTACAATTCATATAAATCAATTATTCAACCCAATACACATCCAAAAAACTGTCCAACAGATATCCAACAGGTTGGGTTCCTCACTATCCTTTCAACCAACATTAATCATTCCTTCCTTCTTGCTTTTGTTTTAACTGTTCCTCCTAAATATAAGTCAATTGAAATATCATTTATTTAGTACCTACTATGTTTGGGACACTGATCTAGGTTCTGAGGATATAAAAATAGATATGAAAAAGGACCTGTTTCAAAGAAGTTTACAATCTAATGTAAGGAAAGCCAGATACACACACACACATACACACACAAACACAAACACACACATCAGGTTAATAGAGAGAAACCATGTTCAAGCTGATAGGTCCTCCAATCCACTTGGTATAGGTTATGGGACTTTGTTTAAAGGGAAATTTCTATAGAATCCCATCAAGTTGGTTGGAGTGCTCATACATCCTAGCACCTTGTTGGTAGGACAGAGGGAAACCCTGATTTGATCCCTAATGACTGGGGTTGCCTAGACTGATGACTAAGGAAGGGAGAGGAAATAGAGTACATGTGGTCTTTAAGAGGAAGGTAAGAAAATGTAGTCTTTAAGAGACTGTAATCTCTAAACCTCTCAGTTCTAGCTGCCTTATTCTGCCTTTCTCTTTCGTTTTCTGGGCACTGCTCAATGGCTGGTGATCCTGATAAATGGATATTTCTAGTCTTAGGGGTTACTTATTTTACTTGGGTGATTAATTTGAGAGTTCCTGAATCAAGTCCTAGACACCAAAGGGAAAAGATTTCCTAAAGAGCAGACTTTTCAGGGGGCCATTAGTATGATCATCCTGTAGATAGAGGACAGTTTATACCATGGTTGACCTGGAGTTCTGAACCTTTTCAACCCTCCATGATAACTGCTGTGAGTTGTTCTGACAACTCAAGTCTAAGGTAAATTTTAATTATCTGTTTATTAGTCCCATAAATGGTTTTTAACTTCTAGGGAAGGAAGAAATATGCAGTGTAATGGACTACTTTAGTAGTTTATGTTTCCTGTATTTGTCAATTAGTTCTGTGAATCCTTTCCATCTTATTCAGTTTCTGAGGTGGAGAAAATAAAGTAATATCCAATGTTTGATACCCATAGTAAACACTGAGTACCTTTGTGGGAGGGAACCCTATCATATTTGAGAAGACCCAAAACATAAGCCTTACTTAAACTTTTTTTTAGAGACTTCCCTGGAATCTTATTCTGGAGGTAAGGCCTTAAAATCAATATGATCAAGGAGACTTTTTAAGGTCAAGACTTAAACCTGGTTCATGTGAGTCCAGAGGCCCTTCTGTGAAGTCTTTGAGCCATGATGAACATGTAAAAGGAAAGGATCAGGCTATGTAAACTTTGCTGTTCCAATAAGCTGTAAATTTATGAGTCATTGGTTCTTATAATTCTGTGTCTTGGAGTTGCTAGGTTTAAATTTGCATAGTGTCTGGCACACAACAAGCACTTAAAAGGGTCAGAAAAGCGTTACTAGAGTATAATCTCAAAAACGACAGAACAATATCTGTTGGAATTCAAGTCAAACCATTCAACATCACAGTAATACTATTCTATTCTTCAAGCACTGATGCCAAAGAGAACAAAGTTGCTCAATTTTATGAAGACCTGTATCTTCTAGAAATAACACACACACACACACAAACGTCACATTCATCATAAGGGATTAGAGTGCTAAAGAAGGAAATGAAAAGACAATTGAAATAACAAGTCATTTTGGCCTTGGAGTACAAAATGAAGTAGGGTAGAGATTAATTAAGTTATGGTAACTCACTGGTCATACCAAACACTCTTTTCCAACAACCTAAAAGGTGACTCTACACATGAATATCAACAGATGGTCAACATAGAAATCAGCTTAATTATATATACTTTGCAACCAAAGGTGGAGAGGCTCTATCCAGTCAGTTAAAAGAAGAGCTGGTGCTTACTGTGGCTCAGATCATGAGCTTTGTATTGCAAAATTTAGACTTAACTTGAAAAAAAGACTATATGGGTTTGACCTAAATAACATCCCTTACAAATGTGAAGTAGAGGTGATGAATAGATTTAAGAGATTAATCTGGCAAATAGAGTGCCTGAAGAACTATGGACAGAGGTTTGCAATACTGTACAGGAGGCAGCAACAAAAAACATCCCAAAGAAAAAAAGGGCAAAAAAGCAAAATGACTATCTGATGAGGCTTTATGAATAGCTGAGGAAAGAAGGGAAAGGGAAAGGAGAAAGGGAAAGATATACCCATTTGAATACAGAGTTCCAGAGAGTAGCGAGGAGAGATAAGGTTTTCTTAAATTAACAATGCAAAGAAATAGAAATGAAGGTTTAGAAAGTGTCACTTAAAGTTCCTGAATTTAAAATTTTCATATACAAATTGAAATTACTTGCCACTTCAGAGTGCCATTGTTGCATTTGGGCTTCTGACCTCATCTCTCAACTGAAACTTCTCTCACTAAAGTTACCAAGGATCTATTAACTAGAAAAATATGTCATTTCCCCCTGCCCTTCAGGCCTCATACTTTTCAGCCTATTTACTGTATCAGCTACTGTTGAAAAACCCTCCTTTTACATACTTTCCACACTCTAGGTTTTCATGACTCTGTTCTCTCCTGGTTCTTCTTCTGCCTGTCATAATCACCTTTCTGGACTCATCATCCACGACTAGGTGTTAATCAAAGGTCTATCATGGTAACTTTTCTCACCCTACAGTCTCTCACTTGCTGACCTCAACAGCTCCAACAGACTTAATTACATTCTTTATGAAGGTGACACACAGATCTATATATCCAGTCCCAGATGCTCCCCTAATCTTCAGTTCCACATCACTGTACTGTTAAGGGAATTTGAAGATTCTTCCCTGCTCCTTAATAGGTCCCTGTGACCTGTTTTGAGCTCAGGCCCAGTTGACTGCTGTGATGGAGCCTGAGTCACATGGAACCCATGGTGGGAGAAGCTTTACCAAATGGGTAGAGCAGGAAGAGAGAGTGAGGCAGAGCTGGGGCAGAGGAGCTTAGTAGTATGAGTGAGAGGGGGAAGAATTTTGCCTGGGAGAGTTTGTTTGTGGGGAGGCCTAACAGAGGGAAGGCTTGGGGATGTCAGTGTTCCCTGAATTGGTGATGTATACAAACTTCTGTGTTACCATGGTGGATTTGGCATTCTGGTATCTGAATAAATATCTTGGTTTCATCTTTGAGGAAGAAATATTGTTATATTTTGCTATTCAACCCTAGAAATACGTCTGCATATTCATAGCAGCTGCTGTGGGTATTGCATTGGCAATATAATCACCAACAGCCTATTGGACATTTTGAAATAGATGTCCTTAAGACATACCAAAGACAACAGATCCAAAAGAGAACAAAGTTCAAAAAGCAAACAATGCATATGTCATAAATATGATCTCAATAACTGAAAAGAAAATTCTTCCACCAAAATAACTGAGAGAGATATGTTCTTGCATTACCTAGTAGCTCTAATACAATAAAGGACTGATCTCAAACTACTGAAAATATTTTCATTATAAACATATGCTGCTTTACTTCTTTAGGGATTCTATTGTGTTAATATGCTGTAATCAGTACTACTTCTTTACTTCCTTTGTAAAAGCAACAAGATGGGCTTGTAATTATCTGTTAACAATTTTTACTGAGCTGATTACTTCATTTCATGAGATGCAAAAAAGTAATAAAGTATCTTCATTACTGCTCATACTAAGAAACAGGGAATATAACTGAACTTTTAATTTCTTAAAGATATTTTCAGCACATTGTTTTGGGTGAAAGCATTCTAAGTGTCATAAGTCATGGGCAGTATTTCTATTACCCTGTCTTCTATTACATCCTTGTTTTCTAAGTTCTGTCAGTACATTAATAAACATTCATTAAACACCTGTTATATGCCAGGTACTATGCTAAATGCTGAGGGATACAGATACAAAAAAAAAAGGAAAAGAAAAGACATTTCTTACCCTCAAGGAGCTTACAATTTAAAGTGGAAAAACAATTTGTAAAAGGGAAGTGAAAAGCCTAGAGAAAAAGGCAAGAGTTAGGGAGGAAAGTGAAGATACATGGGCAGACAGATGGGTAATGAAGAGAAGGAGTTTTGTAATTTCACTTCACACTTTGCAAAATGGCAAAAATCAGTTTTTAAGACAGGGTTACTCAATATTGGAGAAAGAAAAACATTTAAATACCTAGTTAGTGGAGTGGTGAATGGTTCATAATTTCTGGATAGGTATTTGTAATTATGCCAAAATAAAAAAGTGACTAGCCTATTCATACCCTTTGACATAGTAATCACACTACTGGACACAAATTCTAACGGGATCAAAAATAGAGAGGAAAATACCCCCATCACCTCTACACACACACACACACACACACACACACACACACACACACACACAAACAACAGCATTATTGAGGAAAAGGGTAAAATAGCAGAAATTTGTATAGATTGTCAGAAGTCAATGACCAAGATTTTTTAGCATTAATTTTTATTATGAAGAATGGTTCAATTTTGAGGTAGGAGAAAGGAGACTATCCCTAAAGATGACTATAATATAAAAATAAACAGCCTCAATTAGGTTTATTTTTTAAAAATAAAATTGATCTAACTCAAAAAACAAATAACTCTAAAAAGGCATGATATTTATATTTTAATAAGTCACAATAAGTTCTCAATAAGCAGAGATTCAAGGCAAAAAATAGCTTTTCCACAAAAACTACACAAAAATCCAGAAAAAAATAAAGTTAGAGATTTTAAAAAATTAAACAAAAGCTCTATGTGAAAGGAATGAAAGGAGAATGGGTAGCTTAGAAGAGAAACCCTACCCCTAAAAGGGACTCCCTGAAACCTAGAATAGGCCAAACAGAAATCAATGACTCTATGAGCTGGAGCTAATTCGATGGATTATAAAAACAGAAGGAAATGTAAAATGTTACAAAAACAACTAACTTAGAAAATGGGTCTATGAGACATAGTTTAAGAATCATTAGACTTCCTGATAACTACAATTTTTAAAAAATCTAGACACTATATTTCAAGGAATCATAAATGAAAACTTTCCAGTCCTATCAGAAGCAGAGGACAAAGTAAAGATTGAAAGAATACACCAATCACCTCCTGAAAGGAACCTCAAAAGGAAAAGATCGTGGCATGCCATAAGCCAAAATCCAGAGCTCCCACATCAAAAGAAAAAAATGCTACAAGCATCCAAACAAAAAGCAGCTCAAGTACTAAGGAACTATAGTCAGGATCACATAAGACCTGACAGCATCTACTTCAAATGAGAGTAGATCCTGGAATATAACATTCCAAAAGCCAAAAGAGATAGGTTTATAACTAAAAATAATGCCTTAAGAAGTTGAGTACAATCTTACAGGGAGGAGAAATGGACCTAATGGAGCAGAAGGCTTTCAATTATTTCTGATTCAAAAATCTGAACTAAGTTTGAAATGTAAACATAAGAGTCAGTAGAAACCTAGAAAGGTAAATTTATTTGAGTAATTAGAAGAAATTTTAAGAAGTGGTAATGATATGGCCAAAGGACTGGTTTAAGCACAAATCTAAATAGAAACATTCTGAAATGCTTCCTTTCTACATATCCCCATCCATCTGTATGAGCATTGGGCCTATGATGATGTTGTTGTTGTTGTTTTTTAGTCATTCAATCATGTTCACTCTTCATGACTCCACGGACCATGGCATGCCAGACCCTTCCATCCTCCACTATCTCTTAAAGTCTGTCCAAGTTCATGTTTGTTGTTTCCATGTCACTATCTATTCATCTCATCCTCTGCCATCCCCTTTCCCTTTTGTCTTCCAGCTTTTCCAACGTTAGGGTCTTTTCCAATGAGTTCTGTCTTCTCATTATGTAGCCAAAGTATTTAAGTTTCAGTTTTTGACCTTCCAGTGAATAGCCTGAATTAATTTCTTATTTTAATTTTATTAATTTTATTCTGGACTTAAGAAATAAAACAAGCATTTCCCTAACATAGTAGGGAAAATATGTGATTGTACATGAAACTGCAAATCTATTGTGTACAACTTGTTATTCCTTTTAAATATATAATAAAATTGTCATATAAAAAAAGAAGAGGTAGTGATAATAGGGAGAGAGGAAACAAGTATCACTTTAGAATCTTAATGTCTACAAAAGGTATTGAGGGAGCAAAATAAGAAAAAACAAAGGTTCTAGGGGTGGGTTGGTTGTATTCTGTGCTGTTCTGAGGATTGGAAAAGGAGAATGAGAAAGGAGAGTAAAAGGAATACACTATTGGAGGAAAGGGGAGGTAAAACTTACTGTTTTTCATAATTAGGGCCCATGAGAAGAAAAGTATACCAATATGGAGAAAGAGGTGGGAGGAACAGGCATCAGATGAACCATATTTATTTGAAATAGACAAAGGAGGGTCAAAAACACATACAAACACCTAAACAGTTCGGTGTAGAAATATATTAAACAACAGGGAAACAAATGTGAATGATGAGGGTAGTGGTGAGAAAGAGAATAATAATGGGGAGAGTAAAGCTGCAAGCAAAATAACCTTCCTGATCCAGAATTAGGGATCAAAAGAAGAAAAAAAGAAAAGAAAAGAACTACAATCTAAGAAGGTTTCTTAGGCAAGTAGAGTGAATAAAGTGCTGGGTCTGGAGTTATGAAGACCTGAATGCAAATATGGCCTCAGACACTTATTAGCTATGTAACCTCAGACAAGTCACTTAACCTCTGTTTGCCTCAGTTTCTTCAACTGTAAAGGGGGGATAATAATAGCACCTACCTTTCAGAGTTGTTGTGAAGATTAAATGAGATACTTATAAAAATGCTAAGCACAGTGCCTAGCATATATTAGATGTTATACAAGTAATTATTCTCTCTTTTCCTTCCTTTAGATTGCCCCTCACACAACTGTGAAATGGCAGAACAAATCATGGTTTATGAAAGTAGAAGAATATTACTGTACCATAAGAAATGATGAAAGAGACTATTTCAGAGAATATTGGGTAGAATGAACTGAAGCAGAAGGAAATGAGTAGAACAGCTTATACAAGGACATCAAGATTGAAAGATTTAAGAACTCTGATCAATGACCAACCATATCTCCAGAGGATCTATCATGAAACAGGTACCTAATTCCTGAGAAAAAGATGATGGACAAACAGTGCAAAAAGAAACATTTTTTGGACAAAGTCACTGTGGATTTGTTTTGCCTAACATTGCTTATTTGTTACAAGGATTTGTTTCTCCTCTTTCTCTGGGTTTTTAATTTTAAGAGAGTAGATTGAGGAGGTTTCACAACAAAGAAGGAAAAAGGAATATATTTTTAAATTTTAATTTTAAATTTATATATTTTAAGTGAACAAAAAAGATTGGAATTTAGTTCAGAAAGAAACATAAATAAGCAGAGACAGTTTTGAAAGTAATATGTAGAATTTAGTATATACTTTTTTGAAGTGAATTATACTAAATGGAGATTTATGGTTTCATAGAGACCCCTCTTTTTTCTGCTATGTATGGAAATGCTGTCTATTTGTGTGTGTAAGTCAAAATAAAAAAGATCGTTGAAAAATCATGTGCACAAGGATGTGGCATAGAGGATACTATGCCAGACTTTGAATCAGAAAGATGTGGATTTGAATCCCATCTCCAGTACTTATCAGCTGTAAGACCATGGGCACATAATTTAACCTCACTTTCCTCAGCTGAAAATTGAATTTAAAATCTTGTAGTGCTCTCCTCATAGGGTTATTTTGAGGCTTAAAGAGTATATAATTCTTTAAAAGAACTTTGTAAACATCAAAACACTATCAGATATTAATACTACTAATAATAACAGGTGTGTCACTGCATGGTCTCCAGTGTAATAGCATATGTGAAAGCCTATGTGTCCTCTTTTCATACCTTCCATATTTTTCTCATAAAGACTGTGTAGGAACGAGCTTAAGATTAGAAGAACAAAACTACTTCATATTTATCAAACACCCCGAATATAGTCAATATTCTCTGCTTGATTAGAAGAGAAAGTATCTTTACTGAAGGCAGGACAAGAAGAGAGATGAAAGAGAGGAGATAGAGAAAAAGTAGAATTGACAAAACAGAGGTAATAAGGGAAAGAAGAAAAGAAAGGTAGAAAGAAGACGATAAGGAGAAAAACAAATCAAGATATAATATCCTGTGTTTTAAGGAATTTTTCTCTCACATTGCAACACTTTACAACTTTAAAACTTCCCTTGTGGCTCATTTATACTTTTAGGCACATCAAACCAGACACTTACAAGAAACCTTATTTTTTTCTGGTAAGTTCACTCACAGGAAAGAGAGAAAAGGATGTAGTGGTAGAAAAATGCAGAACTCTCTCATTGTAATTTTAAAAGTACAACAAAAATCGAAAGCCTCAGTACACCAGAATAAACTGTCTGTACAAAAGTTCATTTTTTCTTAAAGAGAGGAAGTTGAGTCTAGATTTTGGAATTAGTGAACTGTGCAAAGCCAAAAGAGCTACATGGTCAACTACAAGTCAGGAGGCAAAAGGTTCAATACACACTCCATAAACAATGAAGTTGCTCTTTATCTATATTAACATTTCTACCCATGGTAATTTCAGATGATTCAATAAAGAATATGACCACAATTCATTGCTTCTGTGCCTGGTGGGGTTAAAGAATAATTTAGATAACAATGACAATAAGGAACTAGGCAACAATGACTTGTCTCTCAAGAAACCAAATGTAAGGGGTGGCTAGGCTGGCACAGTGAATAGAGCACCAGCCCTAGAGTCAGGAAGACCTGAGTTGAAATTCGGCCTCAGACACTTAACATTTACTAGCCCTGTGACCTTGGGCAAGTGACTTAACTCCGAATGCCCTGCTTTCCCCTCTCAAAAAAGCAAAACAAACAAACAACAAAAAAGAAACCAAATATAATATTCCTGCTCATATTCAGTGCATTCCTGCTCCACTCAACCCAGAGAAATAAAAAGTCATGTTAAAATAGCATCCAGTCCAATGGTCTATCTTCATGTGCTAAAAATGATAAATTTTCATGAAAAGTAAAAAAAAATTCATCCCACAGAAAATTTATCTTAAATTTAGGAATTCAATTTAAAAGTTATTAAGTTCCCATTGTGTGCACAGTACTGCCCTTAGCAAAGACCAGATAAGGCATGGATTCTGGTCATTATGGAAGACTCAGTTTAGAAGATAGATAAGATATACATGTAAATAAAGAGAACACAAAGTAATTTATAAGTGAATAGCATGGCATCTAAGTAAAATTTGAGGTCTTTGAGGATAGAGACTGTCTTAATTTTTTAAAACACAGAAACAAATCTCATCTCTATCATGAGTCTGTGCTGGCTGATGATATGACAGTGACAGTGGTAAATCACACCAGTCAAGATTCAACACATGCCAACTCAGATTTGATCCAATTTTTGCTTATCACATTAAATAATAATAATTACATTAACATTCAGAATCAGTTTGAGCATATTCATCATGTTAGTCTTCTTTTTGCTGAGTTTTGTCAACTCCTATTTGAACTTTTTTCATTGAAAGCAATGGATTTATTCATACTTGAACATAGGCAGGATTTGGGCCATTGCATCAGTCTTCTTAGGCTCTTACATTTCTCAGGAGCATACCTTCCTCATAGTGAAAGACTGCATTCACACAATCACAATAAATTATTTTTACTTTCTTGTTTGCTGTCTCAGCTACCATGTTTTTTTTTATAAGTATTTTGTTTTCTTTAAAACAATACTTCCTTAATTCTTTGAAGTAGCCATTCTTTTATTGTCCCTCATTCAATATTCTCATATCGATCCATCAATAATATTGACTTAACTCCTCCATTTCTTAGCATTTTTTCCATCCAGCAATACTATTAACCAACAATTCTCTTTTCTAATATTTTTCTAATATTTCTTACTTTACCCCTTTTCTTCATCCCACTCCCCCCATACATATGCACATACACAGGCATTTATTTTTTAAATGAATGTTTAAAATTATTCTTACATGTAATTTGAAAAAAATCAAATACTATTTTAAAAAATAAAATAAAGGAATTGAACTAATTTCTAGAGTCCCTAATATTAAATAAGTCAAACATTAATTATGGAGCATCTATCTACATGTGTCATCATGAAGCAAGTTAAAGAGAAACAGTTCCTCAAAGAACTTATAACAAAGCCCTAGGCTTGATCATTTTAAAGTAAAATCGCAAAAAATGAAAATATAATTATCATTTGACCAATTGCAACCTGCCAAGCCTCAACCTTAGATCATTCTTTTCAAGCCATCATATTTGCTCCTACACACATGCTACTGAATGAAAGCGGCAAAAAAACCAGCCAATCATTCTTATTGGGTTGATTACAAATTTATGTTACACAACTATGATTAGGTCCTCACTGCTGCTGGGTAATACTTCTATACCTTCCTTATCAATTCACTACTCCACTCTCCCAAGTGGCTCTTCCCAAACTTTTCATCCCTTTTCCAACTTCTTGTGGCTTCCCTTCTCCCCACCCTTCCAGCTGAGAAACTTGGCTCATATTTTACAGAAAAACTTGAGGCCATTCATCAAGATATCCCTCTTCCTCATTTCATATCACTCATATGTCTTCTGGTATGGCCCTATCTCTTCCTTCACCCTTATTTCACATGATGCAGGTGGCTTTACTCCTTACCCAGGCTAACCCCTCTACCTGTTCAAATAATCCCACTCCTTTCTGTCTCCTCCAACAGATTGTCCCCTCTGTCATCCCTACTCTTTCACTTCTTTTCAATCTCTGCCTACTGGTTCATTCACTACTGCCTACTAACATGCCCATGTCACTTCCATTTAAAGAAAAACTCTCATTTGATCCTTCCACCCCCAATAACTCTCATCCTTTATCTCTTCTGCCATTTGTGGCTAACCTCTTGAAAAGGCCATCTATAATAGGTTGTTTCATTTCTCTCTCCTTACTCACTTCATAAACCTTTACCATCTAGCTTCTGAGCTCATTGTTTTACCAAAACCACTCTCCTCAAAGTTACCAAAGATTTTTTAGTTGGAAAATCCGATGTCCTTTTCTTAATTCTCATTCTCCTTGGCCTCTCTGTAGCCTTTGGCACTGTTAATCACTCTCTTCTCCTTGATGCTCTCTAAGTTTTGAGGATACCACTCTCCCCTCTTTCTTTTTCTACCTACTTGAGTGTTCCTTCTTAGTATCCTTTGCTGGATCCTAACCTAGATCATAAGCTCTAACCATAAGTGCTCCACAAGATTTTGTCGTAGGACCTCTTCTCTTCTCCCTCTATACTACTTCACTTGGTGATCTCATCTTCTTCCACGGATTTAACTACTTTCTCTATGCTGATGATTCTTTTTTTTTTTTTTTTGCTTTTTGGAGAGAGAAGGTACGGCAATTGGGGTTAAGTGACTTGCCCAAGGTCACATGGCTAGTTTTGTATAAAGTGTCTGATGTTGGATTTGAACTCAGGTCCTCCTGACTTCAGGGCCGCTGCTCTATTCACTGTGCCACCTAGCAGCCCCTATGCTGATGATTCTTAAAACTAACAGTCCTACACTAACCTCTCTGATGACTTACCATCTTGCATCTCCCCCTGCCTTTTAGAGATCTCAAGCTAGATTTCTAGTAGACATTGTAAACTCAACATGTCTGAAGTTGTACTTTACCTCTCCCCCTAAATCTCCCTACACACTTTCCCTATTACTGTAGAAGGCAATGGCAATCTCCCAGTCCCTCAGGTTCCCAGCTTGGGGGTCATCCTTGACTTCGTACTGTCTCTCACCCTCCAAATCCAATCTGTTGCTAAGGCATATCATTTTTACTTTGGCAACATCTCTTGAATACATTTTTCTTCTACTGACTTTTATTGAAATCAAAAGGAAATCAAAGGAATTAAAGAAATCAAAGGAAAAAATAGTTACCTGATGGGCCAGAATATAGATATTATGTCCAACATCTTTTGGTGAAATGCCATCATCTCCACGATCATCTTCATGGTCACATTCTAAACCCTGGTTATAGGCATTCTTCATGACATCCACCTTTCAAGGAAGTCAATATTGTGAATAAATATACTGGAGAGTAACATAAAACGAAATTTATTTTAAACTGTTTACTAGGAGTGATTCCAAATCTTGAGATGCCAGTTCTTGGCACAAAGTAAATGCTTAATAATGTGTGTTGACTTGACTTGATGAGTGATGCAAAAACAAGCCACAATTCTATCTGCACACTTCAACTACTAAAAGCCATTTTTAACCTGTAGAAAAGTAGTCATGATATAAGGAAATAGTGTGGCTATTGCTCATATTTAGTCCTGTTAGCAGAAGGTTCTAATCGACTGTACATAGAACCAAATATTTTAAGAGGAAAAGGCAATAAGTATTTATATAGCATCTACTATGTGCCAAGCAGTGTGCTAAGGACTTTTTACAAATACTATATCATTTGATGTTCACAACAACTCAGCAATGTAGGTGATATTATTATTTCTTGTTACATTGAGGAAACTGTGGCAGAGGTTAAGTGACTTATCCAAGGTAACACAGTTAGCATGAAACTCAAGTCTTCCTGATTCCAGGCTTAACCTGGAAACTAAGTACTATTCCAAGTGGTATTTAAGACACTTGGTGCCACTAAATTCAAATGACTTATAGCAACATTTGTCATGCATGGAGTCCACTTAATACACCACCCAGAAATACTTGGGGCTGCTAATACTCTCTTTTAGCAGTTCTGAGAAGAGATTTTCTTTCAGCAGCAAAATGTCAAGGGATAACAAGAGGCCACTTCACCTGCATGACTGTCTTAGGATACCTCCAAATTAGTTGAGTTACATTCAACAAATATTTATTAAGTACCTATGAAGTGCAAGGCATTGTTCTAGAAAACAGAAATACAGAAAAGATGAAATGAGACAATCTGCCCTCAAAGCATATATAATCTAGCAGGAAAAGATAACTTGTACACAAATATCTATAAAACTTTTTCAAAAGAGCTGTCAATTTATCAGTATAGATACCTTCAGCTCCTCAGTGACACATATAGTTAACTCTTCCACGTCTTACCAGAAAGTTTTCACAAATTCCTATGGCTGCTAATAAGCCTCTCTGTATTTAGGTAGACTGAGTCCCCAAAGACAAAACACAATTGTTGTTGGATAATTTTCTGGTATAGTAATATATGCCAGGATTTGAGACAGACTGGAATTAGTATCAAGAACTAGGCTGCCCTAATGATGCACTTTAATTCTCCTTCTAGCTAAGAATCTCATAATGTTTAACAACTGAAATGGTACTACTCTTTTCATTTTTTCACAAAGTTGATGCAAATGCAATACATTTGAGTACAAACATTTCTGATACTCTCAAAAATGCTAATATCAAATTCAAGTAGAAATTTTTTTTCACCAAAAAGAATTAGAAAACAGGTAAATAGCATTTGATAATTTAGTTAGAAAACTAATATAGAAAAGCATAAAATGAATAAAAATAATGAAGTCATAAAGGCTGAAATCATGAATGCTCATGCCTTTAAAGTGTTTTGCATGACTTAGTACTCTCTTGACATGAAACAGAATTAAACAATAGCACTATTATAAGTAAACAGTCCTTCCAAAATCTTTTATTTGTTTTTAAAGCCATTCCTTTTACCCCAGTCAAGATTATCATGGATGTTCAAAAGTTTTCTTACCAGTTCCCTTGGTCTCATGTTAAAAAGAATCCTCTCAGCATTCTCACTGTCATGTCTGCTTTCCATAATCGCCAGCAAAAGCTTAGAGGCATTGTTCTAGAGATACAGACCAAGTGAATGCAAATTTTAAAACTATTTCATGGATTAATGATTCTCTGCAACTGTTTTAATTGAGACTGTGAAGAGTAATACTTTTTATCTGAAAGAACTTTAAACTGCTCATTTCTTTCGTCTTACTTGCATTTTTAAATAGCAATTTTCACATTAATGGCAATATAAAGTAAAAGTAACAAACTGGGAAACATTATAAAAGATTTTAAATATTGAAGAAATGTGATTCAAATACAAAACTGGCTTTCCTATAATGCATACAAATGAAATATACTTTCTTTTACAATGCTATTTTCTAAGTAGTAGCTTTTGTGACTCCTTTTTATTATGACAATAAAATTAATAGGTAACTATAAAGAGTTTTATGGAAAAGATATGCAAAGTGGTCTTTTTTTAAAAGTTAAATATAATTATATATACATTTATGTATATACATATGTGTGTACATATATATGCATATAATATGTATATATATTATATATTCATTAACGTTCTAAGTGACCCTTGAACTCATGGAGTACAAAATAAAATTGATTGTGATTGTTAACATGATGATTATCTCAAGGAGTTGTCACAGACATTAAATAATTTTGACACTGGGTGCGGCTAGGTGGTACAGTGAACAGAGCACTGGCCCTGGATTCAGAAGGACCTGAGTTCAAATTGGGCCTCAGATGCTTGACACGCTTACTAGCCATGTGACCTTGAGCAAGTCACTTAACCCCAATTGCCCTGCCTTCCACCCTCCAAAAACAAATGCAAAAAAAAATTTGACACTTCAGTTAAATAGTTAGTAAATGAGTTTGCCTAATCAGGAATTGAAATAGCCCTTATATTTCTTTTTATTTTACATATTTGTTTATGGATGTCTTATGAGTCAAACCTTCTAGTTGGAAATTTCAGAATGTAGCAGGTATATGCAATTCCCTGGAAACTGACTGGGAGAAATAAATCATTAGGAAAGTAAGGAAAATGGCAAATAATGTATGAGCATATATTTCCCTAAATCCCCCCTAGATTTCCTTTTTTCTTCCCATCTTGTATGCCTTTCTTTCCATGCTGCCAGGTAGTCATTGATGGTCACTTTTTGTTCACTGTTTACTGCTTAGTGTGGCATCTACTGTGGCCATGTCCCAAGTAGGAAACATCAAAAGACATGACAGAACAGATCCTGGAAAACTATTGTCTGGGAGGCGATGCAGAGCCCAACATTTCCATGACAAGACAGACCACTGCTCTCAGTGTAACAGAAGAAACCAGAATGCCAGCAACCATAAAACCTCAGCTGATAATGACGTTAGCTGAAAGGCCAATCCAAACCATCTGAGATTCTTCCTCTTCTTTTCTGATTGGATTGTTGAGAAGCAGCTGTGTAAACCAGCAACTCCTCCTCCTAATCCTTTAATTACCCAGAAAAAGTTGGAGGAAGAAAAATATGAATGGGACAAAAAAATTTCTTCAGTTTTGTTATGCAAGAATTCATCTGAATTTATTTACTTTGCTGTGTTCTTTAATAAACCCCATAGCCACTAAGAAGTTAATTACCTTTGTCTTATGAATGAGACTGGTCAATGCAGAGTAAGAGATTTCCCAAGTGTGGGGTAGGGGCAGAGCAAATGAGAAAGCCAAACAGAAATATCTCTTAATTCTCCTATTTCAGGGGGGCGGAGCCAAGATGGCGGCGTAGAAGCAGCAACATATCGCAGCTCTCACATAGCCACCCCAAAATACCCATAAAATAGGACTCTAAACCAATCCCGGAACTCCAAAACGCACACAAAGATACTTCCCACTAAAGTCAGTTCGGCTACGAGGAACGATATCAGCACTGCGAACCGAAACCAGCCTGGCCTGAAGCCGCGGCTGTGCCCCAG
>CM053581.1:446140936-446199255 GCA_028627135.1 Pseudochirops cupreus
GATCATGTCAACAATAAAACTAGCAGAAACCATATGATTATCTCAATAGATGCAGAAAAGGCTTTTGACAAAATACAACATCCATTCCTATTAAAAACACTAGAAAGTATAGGAATAAATGGAGTCTTCCTTAAAATAATAGGTAGCATCTATTTAAAGCCATCAACAAGTATTATATGTAATGGGAATAAACTAGAAGCATTTCCAATGAGATCAGGGGTGAAACAAGGATGTCCACTATCACCCCTCTTATTCAATCTGGTACTAGAAATGTTAGCAGTAGCAATTAGAGAAGAAAAAGAAATTGAAGGAATCAAATTAGGCAAAGAAGAGACTAAGTTATCACTCTTTGCAGATGATATGATAATATACTTAGAGAATCCTAGAGAATCAAGCAAAAAACTACTTGAGACAATAAATAAATTTGGCAAAGTTGAAGATATAAAATAAACCCACATAAATCCTTGGCATTCCTACGTATTTCTAATGAAACCCAACAGCAAGAGATAGAAAGAGAAATCCCACTTAAAGTTATTGTAGACAATATAAAATATTTGGGAATCTACCTGCCAAAACAAACCCAGGACCTATATGAACACAACTACAAAACACTTTTCACACAAATAAGGTCAGAACTAACTAATTGGAAAAACATCAATTGCTCGTGGCTGGGTTGAGCTAATATAATAAAAATGACAATTTTATCTAAATTAAGTAACATATTTAGTGCCATACCAATCAATCTACCAAAAAATTACTTTATAGTGCTAGAAAAAATAGTGACAAATTTCATTTGGAAGAACAAAATGTCTAGAATATCAAGGGAATTAATGAAAAGAAATGCTAGGGAAGGTGGCCTAGCCATACCAGATTTTAATCTGTATTATAAAGCATCAGTCATCAAAACTACTTGGTACTGGCTGAGGAACAGAGTAGTGGATCAATGGAATAGATTGGGTACAAGAGACTCAGCGGTCAATGACTACAGTAATCTATTGTTTGATAAATCCAAAGACCCTAGTTTTGGCGATAAGAACTCACTATTTGACAAAAATTGCTGGGAAAACTGGAATACAGTATGGCAGAAACTGGGTGTTGACCATTATCTAACACTGTATACCAAAATCAAGTCCGAACAGGTGCACAATCTAGGTATAAAGGCTGATACTGTAAACAATCTGGGAAAGCAAAGAATAGTGTACCTGTCAGATTTATGGAGAAGGGAGGACTTTATGACCAAACAAGAGTTAGAGAGCATTATAAAAATGCAAAATGGATAATTTTGATTATATTACATTGAAAAGTTTCTGTACAAAGAAAGCCAATGTAACCAATATTGAGAGGGAAGTGGGAAATTGGGAAAGAATTTTTACAACCAGTGTCTCTGATAAAGGCCTCATTTCTAAAATATACAGAGAACTGAGTCAAATCTATAAGAATACAAGCCATTCTCCAATTGATAAATGGTCAAAGGATGTAAACAGGCAGTTTTCAGGGGAAGAAATTAAAGTTATCTATAAACATATGAAAAAATGCTCTAAATCACTAGTGATTACAGAAATGCAAATCAAAACAACTCTGAGATACCACATCTCACCAGTCAGATTGGCTAAGATGACAAAACAGGAAAATGAGAAACGCTGGAGAGGATGTGGAAAAATTGGAACACTAATGCGTTGTTGGTGGAGCTGTGAACAGATTCAACCATTCTGGAGAGCAATCTGGAACTATGCCCAAAGGGCTATAAATAACTGCATAACCTTTAACCCAGTAATATCACTTCTAGGGTTGTATCCCAAAGAGATCATAGATGTGGGAGGAAGATCTGTACACACAAAAATATTTATAGCAGCTCTTTTTGTGGTGGCAAAGAATTGGAAATTAAGGGGATGCCCATCAATTGGGGAATGGCTAAACAAGTTGTAGTATATGAATGTAATGGAATATTATTGTGGTATAAGAAATGAGGAGCAGACAGACTTCATATTTACCTGGAGAGACTTATACAAACTGATGCTGAGTGAGAAGAGCAGAACCAGGAGAAATTTGTACACAATTACAGACACAACATATGTGTGATGACTTACTTTGACAGACTGGACTCTTCTCAGCAATGCAAGATTATAAGACAACTCCAAAAGACTCATGATGGAAAAAGATGTCTACATTCAGAAAAAGAACTAGAAAGAACTAGAGAGAACAGAGTTTGAATGCAGATTAAAGCAAACTACCTGCTCTCTCTCTTTTTCTTTTTTGGTTTTGTTTCTCTTTCCCTTTGTTCATTTTATTAGTTACAATCCTTCTTCACAACCTGACTAATGTCTAATGTGAAAGTATTTGCAGATCCTATACTTGATTGCATGCTGCTGGCCAGGGGGGTAGGGAGGAGGAGAAGAAAGAGAGAGAGAAAATTTGAAACTCAAGGGAATGTGGAACTAAATCTTGTAAACTAAAAGTAAACAAACAAATTTAGAAAGATAAAATTTTACTTTAAAAAAAGAAAGAAGAAAAGGATCACAAAAAGAAAACTCCTCAGAATATTATAGCCAAATTCCATAGTTCCCAGGTCAAGGAGAAAATATTACAAGCTGTCAGGAAGAAACAATTTGAGTATTGTGGAAACACAATCAGGATAACACAAGATCTAGCAGCTTCAACAGTAAGGGATCAAAAGGCTTGGAATATGATATTTCAGAAGTCAAAGGAGATAGGATTAAAACCAAGAATCACCTACCTAGCAAAACTGAGTATAATGTTTCAGGGGAAAATATGGTCATTCAGTGAAATAGAGGCTTTCAAGTATTCTTGTTGAAAAAACCAGAACTGAACGGAAAATTTGACTTTCAAATACAAGAATCAAGAAAAGCATGAGAAGATAAAACAGGAAGAAGAAATCATAAGGGACCTATTAAAGTTGAACTATTTACATTCCTACATGGCAAAATGATCACTGTAACTCATGAGACTTTTCTCAGCATGAGGATAGTTGAAGGAAATATATATATATGTATGTATATGTATATGCATATATATACATACATATATATATATATATATATATATATATATATAGGAGAGAGCAGATTGGGGGAAGGGATATTCAGTAGGCTCGATATCTTGGGGTGGGGATAGGGGAAAGAGGGAGAGAAAATTTGTAACTCAAAATCTTGTGGAAATGAAGGTTGAAAACTAAAATTAAATAAAAGATTTAAAAAAATACACAAATACACAAAGGATCTGTGATTTTGACCAAAGGGGGGCACTCCCAAAGTGGGAACTTTCTAGCAAGACAACCATTCTATAAGTCTTAAATTGTTACTTGAGGTACATTGATAGTAAGTGACTTGTCCAGGGTCATTAAGCTCTTAATTATTAGGGGTAGGATTTTAAACCAAGCTTTCCTAACTCCAGGCATAGGACTCCATTCACTATAACATGCTGCATCTACTTAAAATTAAAATTGTTTTTAGTTTTAAGTAGATTAAGTAAAAACTTTAAGTAAACTAAGTAAAAAAAATTTAATGAAGATGAGGCATATATTTAAGTAACAAAATTGTGCTTATAACACAAGTATAAGCACTAAGGATGCACTAAGTTATCTAGGGATAAAAGACCTCAGAAGTGAATATTATTAGGCAAAATTTCATCTTTGTGATAGGTTGAGAAGAATGATCCCAGGCGGAAGTTTGGCAGAGTGCATTGGTGAAATGATAACATCTTAACATGTAGAATTGCCACTACTTCAGAGTATTTTTATTATGATTGTTTGTGAAACCCTAAACATTTATAAATACAAATCATGTATTACACACTTCTTGTCTCACAACTCTACATTTTGGTAAATATAATGTGTATAACCTTAAAGGACTGTTTAAAAAAGTATTTACTAAAATTATATGGAAAATTATATTTTATAAATTGTAAATTCAATTTTAAAACTTTCTACTATAGGTATACCTCTTTTGTATAATAAGTGTATTTCTGAAAAAAATATGTATTCAGTATAGATACTCCTATATGTCATTTTGAACTGATATATTTTTCAATATTTCACACAAGTTTTTCTGCAAGGTGCCATCATGATATGAAGGCAACTCTTGTTTATCAAAAGTTTTTACCAGTAAAATACAAGCTGTCAACATTTTGAGTATCATCTAACTATAGATTACATCTGTTATCTATATAGTCTGAGGACCAGTCTTAAAGTTAAAACAAGTTTACTGTTAAGAAGGTAGATCATCAGGTTATGAACTTTTGCAGTCACAATAACTCATTAAGATCTATTTAGGCATAGAGAGGATGTGATCAACATTAGTGGACAGATTTCCTATCACTAGTTTAAGCACAGATCTATGAGGTATTGAAGTATATTGTTCAATGTTTTCTCTACTTACCTTGTGATAATTAAAATATTTCATGGCATAGAGCTATTGAAGTATATAATATGATGGGGAACTAGAAACCACTGTCCATGATTTCTTTATACACTTAATTTTAAAGTGAAATGTAAAGCTTCTACTAAGAACCTAAATTGAGTTGCATATTACATAAGTACAAGTTGTCAATTAATTAAATCATGGTGATAATCAGATCAAGGATATGAGTTAAATCTTTGTGTGAGTCAACTTCAACCTATTCCCTAATCATAGGACCACTGATGTAAAGTTGGAAAGCACATTTAACCCAAGCCTCTCATTTGTCACAAGAGGAAACAAAGGCTAAGAAAGGTTAGATGTCTTTCTCAACGTCTAGCAGACAGTACTGCAGGCAACTTGCATACAAGTCCAAATCTTCTAATTGCAAATTCATCATTCCTTACACAATATATACCTTACTTACTAATGAAGATGGGTAGCTATTAGAATTTAAAGGTTTGTTAAAATTCCCTCATTTTACAGATGGAGAAGAAAGGTGAAGGGACTTTACAAAGTAAAATTAAGTTAGTGACCTCTACATGATCTCAGATATGGTATTCAAACCTTGGCCTCTCTGGTACTCTTCCAATAATACCTCCCTAGTTAAATTACAAAAGTGTGTGCTTTTGTTGATGTTCAGTCATTTTCAGTTTTGTACAGTTCTTCATGACCCCATTTGAGGTTTTCTTGGCAAAGATACTAGAATGGTTTGCCATTTCCTTCTCCAACTCATTTTACAGATGAAGAAACTGAGACCAACATCCTGTAAAACTTAGATTCAGTCAAAAGGCTGTACCTAAGGACCTAGAAGTCCATGTGTGGCCTTGAGGCCACAGGTTCCCCAACCCCTAGTCTATATGGTGTGGCCTTTGGGGATTTACTTTGTTTATCTAAAACATAATTTCCTAAATACGAATACATGGCTTCTTGTGTACATTCATTTGTATAGTCTCAACAATCAGATAAAGAAAAAATATTATTTACTCTGCTACTTGAGTCATATTTGACCCTACTGCTGGCAAGTGTTTTAATGGTTTGTTTTAAAGACATCATTAAAAAGTCAATGTGTAAAATTACTAATGGTATTTGGGATGAATGTGATCTAAAATAAAAGACAGCAACTCAATCGGAAGTGAAGAGTGATCAAACTAAAACAAAGTATTTTTACACATTCTAATTAATGATGATATAGTTGATATTAGACTTGACAATCTAAGTGAAAAGATTAAAAGAAAAGTTAATGTTTGGTTGCCCTGCTCTTCTCTACCTAATTAAAGAAAATAAAAACAGGGGGAGTAGAGAAGTACAGAGTGACTTCTAAAATGAACCGCAATAAAACATCATCAAAATGAACATGGCTTCAAATTTCACTTGATGTTAACAGCAGTTTATATATAGTACTTTGATTACTTCGATCAATCTTGTAGCAGAAAATATACTAATACTTGACTTTTTGCAACACATATGAAAAGTGTAGCACCTATTTTTTTTTAAAAAAAGACTTATTCCTGTTTTTTATTTTAACATCATACTCATTCCTATATATATATTCTCCTCAACAACTTCCCTAGCCACCCACTCCCACTACCCAGTAAAACATACCCCATAACAACAATGAAAAAAGTTAAGCAGTCATTTAACATTGTGCCTATATCCAACAGCATATGCAACATTCTACCCCCATAGTTTCCCTACATCTCCAACAAAAGGAGAGAGATACATTTATTCCTCTCTTATCTGGGGGCAAGTATGATAATTATAATTATACAATGTTCAAATTATTTTTGTTTTTTTTTTTCATTTATGTGGTGGTATTGGGTATGCTGTTTCTCTAGTTTTATTTCCTTCTCCCTACCTCAGATCCTACAATTCTTCCAATTTTCTCCATATTTATTACATTTATCATTCTTATAGCACTATAATATTGCATTATATTCACATACTCCAACTTGTTTAGGCATTCCCTAATAGATGGGCACTCACTTTGTTTCCCATTCTTTGCTACAACAAAAAAGTCCTGTTATATTTGATATCTATGGTAACAAAGGAAATATATTTCTATATTTCACCTCCTGGAAGTATAAACCAGGAGTGGAATCTCTAGATCATAGGATATGAACAGTTTAGTCCCCTTTTTTGTATAATTCTAAATTGTTTTTCAGAACACATATACCAATTCACAGCTCCACCAACAGTTTAGTGTAATTGTCTGCCCTCATTCTCTTCGATATGGATGATTTATATCTCTTATCTTTACCAATTTGCGAGGTGAGGTGCAAGTTCAGAGTTATTTTAATTTGTAGTTCTCTTGTTATTTGTGATTTGTAATAATTTTTTCATATGGTAATGTCTGGTAATTTTTCTTTTGAAAATTGATTGTTAATCTCCTTTGATCATTCATCTATTAGAAAATGGATTTTGCGGACTTAAACTTTCCATGATAATTTATATTTAGAATTCCTTTTTTCTTTACTAAGTATAAGGTTTTAGATACCTTTAGCTGAAGCACCAAATCCATGCGATATTTTCCAAGAGGGTTTATGTCATTCAATATCAGTGCAATGATGATATCAATGCCATTAGACTCATGGGTGGCAATACAAGTCTAGGAAACAAAATGTTTAAGAAATAACATTCACTTTTCAATATAGTGATCCTCTAAGCAATATAATACAGAATCTCTAAAGAGGTAGTATGGTATAGTCAATAAAAAAGCAAGGCTTTGAGCCAGGAAGACCTGGGTTCAATTTCTGCTTCTGATACATAACTGGCACATACTCTGGGCAAGTCACTTTACTTTTCAATGCTCTGGGCAACACTTCTAAGATTATAAATTCCAGAAAAGGAGCTCACCTTCTGTGGTAGAGAAAATTTCCTGATTTGTGAGTTCTCTGCAGCACTGAAATTGCAGATCTAGTCCCTATGAATCTAAAAGCCCTAGGTTACTCCATGTTCTACAGATACCATTTTTGAAGTAAGTTGTATGGAATTTCAAAGTTGAAAAACTGAAAAAATATTCTCTCAACAAATATTTTAAGTTACTATACGAAAACTATATAGAATTAATTTTATTTCACAGAAATTTTAGGAACTTAACCATAAGAAGTATTAAAGTTCAAATAGACTATGTGATAGTGGCACTTAGCTTCAAGGTATGATAGATATTATAGTTAAACATTTCATAGCAAGAGAGAGACTATGTAAGTATGCACATGGTTTGACCTACCATATGACTGAATCCATGATATTCTGCATCTCCTCACCATAAAGTTTTTGTTAAATTTAAAATAAATAGTGTCCTTATGGTTTTTGCTTTTTATTTTAGTTTGGGGGGTTTTTGTTTGGGTTTGGGGGTTGGGTTTTTTTCAGGTTGTTTTTGGTTTGGTTTGGTTTGGGTTTTTTGTATTAGTTGTACAGGAAAATTAAACTTAGAGAAGATGCCAGGCAAAGCTCCAGACTTCTTTTGGGAGTTGTATGTATACAACATTGATAAAGATTTTACCCAGCATATGTGCAATAGTAATTGCTATATTCAGGTTCTTTTTATGATAAAACCTTTTCATTTTTTCTTATATTTCCAAAAATCAGTGTTTGCTCTTAGAAGTTCTTCTAATTTTTATGTTTTTTACAAAAACCTATGAAAAGTCTTCAAAGACATTTTGGTGCAAGATCACATCTCAGAGTTCTATATTCATTATAATAACTCTAAAATGCTTAAGTCCATCCTGAAGTCTCTGGGTACAGGCCCAGGTGTCATGAGATCATTCTATCGCCTTTTCTTTCCTTCCCCTGAGTGTACCTTCTGTACTCTTACAGTGAATCCTTGATATCTGATTAGAGACCTGAATCAGGGCCAGTCATTTTGGAAGAAAGGCTAAAGTTTGCCTTGGAGGAACACTGTAGGATACACGAAGTGTCTAATTCAAAGAGCCAAAGACAACCTGTTCCAAATTTTTGAGAAAGAACCATAAAAAATAAAAGCAAAGAAAGATAAAGAAACCTTCTTCCTTGCAAAGGATTTAATTTTTATCTGACACTGGTTCATAGGAATTTTCCTTTAAAGTCAAATTAAAAAATAATAGGGTAAAGCATTCATTTGTCTATAATTGAGTATCTGCATGTTCAGATAGGAAAGAGGGAAAGTCTAATGAGGCCAATGGAAAGAAAAATCACTTTTGAAAGTACACAAATAAGTGATTTGTTCAGTAACTTGCTTCTTTAATTCATAAGTCGGTCAAAAATTTTAGTTACCTGATTTTCATGGCATGGTCCTTGGCAATATTCAGTTAAACTCTCCAGGGTCTGGTTGACTAGAGATACATTCCTCTCATTGATATACAAGCCCAAAAGACCCAGCCCTCCAGTTGTACTTCCACAAATGCAATCTAAGAACTGAAGAGTCTCACAAACAAGGTTATAATTTGTTTTGTTGTTCTGATTCCTCAAGAAGTTCTGAAATCAAAGTAATACAAGAATCATGGTCACGTTCATTTTCATTTCTCCATATTCTATTTATCTCAAAAAGCATCAATATAGCAGAGATGCATCAAATGGTTAACTATTCAGGAATATCTAAATATATTGGATTTCTACAAAGTCTTGCCTCAAATGTTGTTTAATCTTACTAATACTCTTAGAATAAGTATTTCTAAATGTCACTGTTTCCAAAATTCACAGAGAACATAATTTGGAAGAGACATTTCTAGGCCAGGATTTCCCAGAAATGTTCTGCTTGATGTGGGTTCTATAAGAAAATTTTAGTTCTAGCAATATTTTTCCCTTTAAAATATTAAATAAAAATTATCTATTATCAGACATGTCTATTAGACAGCATTTAATAGTAGAAAAATAGGTTTAGTTTTATCTATTTTGCTCTGAAATTTTCCTGGCCCACTTTTTTTATTTCACAGGGTATTAAATACCTCCAGATTACCTTCATCCTGAATTTATGGATTCTGCTAAAATATTTAAAATCCTGAAGTATTCTATGGTCAAATTAGTTCTAATCTAGGTTAAAGAAAAGGAAGTGCACTACTGACAGCTGTTTTTACTAATTCATTTTTAAAAAATTTTATTTTGTGATCCCTTCTCTTTACTCCCACCTAAAGGGAAACCGTTCATACTGGTTCATTAAGAAAGCTTTCTCTTTTCTCAATATAAACAAGCTGGACTGGGTTCTTTGAACATAGATCACTTTCCAGTTTTTACTCACATTTAAATTACTAAAACCGTATATTCTAGTCTAAGATTTTAAAAGCAAAATACAATCCATTTATTGGTTTAGATCATAGGGTATCATACCTGTAGTTCTCGGTTGTGATTCTCACAAAGCAACTGAAGAAATCTCAGAATCGGTTGCATAATTGCAATAGTAGGGGTCATTGTTACTTCATCAACACACTTTTCATCTGTATTTCCAGCATCCGTTCCTGTGCACATGAGGTCTATTTCTGGATCCATTTCTCTTCGATAAACACAGTATGCTTTGGATGTCGCTGAAGATGCTTCTGTTAACTGCCCTTTCATTCCCTCTTTTAAATGCAGAGATGAATCTCTTACTGAAAACAAAATAATTCTCTTATTCTTACTGGAATAATTTCACCTTACATATTGAAAAGAGAAAAATATGTTAAAAGCAAGAAAATTATCATGGTACTTTTCTTCAAAAACAAAAATCAATTGAAATTTAAATGGAACACAAATTATAAACATAAACTACTGGTTCTCCAAGTTGAAAAAGGCTCAACATTCCCATGTTATACATGTTAGCAGAGATATATAAAAATAAACAGAAGGATAAAATATGGCAAACTCCAAAACATGAATTGTTTTTAATATCATTTCCTTCCTCCATCTCGCCTCAAATAACAAAAAACTTTTTAGCACAGTATAGAAATTATAATTGCTATTCCTAAAAACCAGAAATTCTGACTTTTACAGTTTTATTAAGAGAATGTTTAAATATGAACTGATTAAAAATTATTATTTGAAATATGGCATATATTATTTATATTTGAATATGCTATATAATGTTCCTATCACAATTATCTGTAATAATGGTTTCTTTTCTCAAATTTAGCTACATAGAACTAATTCAAGTATGTATTTCAGGAATATAATGATTCAACTATGAATATTCTTGATTGTGGCGTGTTTTGCAAGATATGACCAATACACGGATGATGAATAATTATCTCTCTTAAAATGAACTCACTCTCTCCCCTCCCTTAAATACAATTATTCCCTTCTCCTGTTCCCCCAATACACACATGCACACACACAGACACACACACACACAGACACACACACACACAGACACACACACACACACAGACACACACACACTCTCACACACTATATTATATTATTATAACATACACATTACTAACTCATCTTTACCTCTCATTCTTGGACTAGATGCTATTAGATCACTGTCATCATCCTTCTTTTTGCTGCCTAAGTCTATGGTATTCACCGTCACAGTTGATCGTATCTCTTTCTGTGCAGCCTTCATATGGTCATATAAGACTTTAAAAAACTTTTCAGATTTTTTTTGTTCATTCAATTGCTGGTAAGAAGAATACTGCCAAAAAAAAGAACATAAATTTTAGGAGAAATACTTAGTGTTCATTCTTATAACAAAAGCATTGAAGAGAAAACTACACATATCAGAGACTGGCAGTAATTGTGTTACAAAGTGACACGTTTTTGCCAGTGTAAACACTACCAACATCTTATATTTACTTGCTAATTATGTTGCTAATTATATATTATATTGCTATCTACTTTCTATCCAACTATATTGCTAGTAATTATATTATTACTAATAGCATGTATTTAGGGTTTTCTTTTCACTTGTTTTTTTTAATAATCATAAATCTGTATTTAAAAGATTGTCAAGGGCAACAAACAAAATTATATACAATAAATATAATTCACATCCTATAAAATGCATCATTATGTTTTCCTCATTATCTTAACCAAAAAGAATTTATTAAATATTTATTTACACACTGAAGCCTTACTATCATGCCAACCCTGGGGATATATGTATAAATTATTCCTCTTTCTCAAGGTTCTTTCAAAAATCTGGTATTAGTAGAGAAATAAATTTTTGATACAACATAGTCCCTGCCCTCATGAAACATAAAGTTTAAGGACAGGACATATAAAGACAACTACAACACACAATAATGCATGATCTGTGAATTACAGAGGGTTGGGGGGGTCGTTGTTTGTTTTTTATGCTATGTGAAGTCTAAGAAGGGAAAAGGTCATTACTGACAGGTAGAATCAAGAAAGTTTCATGGAGGAGGAAACATCTGAACTGGAGTTTAGAGAAAGAACAGAAATTCATCCAAAGAAGAAGAGCTAGGACAACACTGCAGACAAAAGGGACCATAAGAGTATTAAACACATAGGTGGCAAAGTACAATATGCCTGGGGAGAAAGAGTACAGCGCACAGAGTGGTATCTCAACAACAACACACACTTGGAGGAAAGTAAGTTAGTAAACACTTTGTGCCAAGCTTTGTGATAAACATTGGTAAGACAAATACAAGCAGACAATCTCTGACTTCAAGAAGCTTACCTTGTAATGGGGGATGATAATATTGCAAGGAGGGAGAGAGAGTAAAGGTACATAACGGGGGAATAGTTTTCAAGTCCAGAAGCCAAGAATACTGCTGAGAGCGGAATGAAAGCCAGTTTAGGCCCTTCCACAAAACAGAGGCTTTAGGTGGAATTCACCAATGGGAGAAAGCATGTTTGTAGTGGAAACTTGCAGAGGGATCTTCCAAGTGTAAAGCAGCAGTCGGAAGTTTCAGGGAAAGAAGGACCCAGGCTCTGAAGATATTTCCAGGAAAAGACAGGGCCCAGAGTGTAGAAACTGACAGATAGGAACTGATGAACTTCCAACCTAACTCTGCTTTATGGTCAACAGTGTCATAGATTCTAGTTAATCTCTTTATTAAGGCATACAAATTTTGAAACATTGTATAAGAAAAATAATTGAAATATTGAAGAAATTCAAGAACATCTAGTCCAATCATTTAATGCTTCCCTAAACCTTTTAGCAGCTGGTAAAAGATAGGGGAGAAAAGGAATGTTGTACGCTTAGCCAATAGCTGGAAGGAGCTAGGTTATAAAGAGAAGTTAAAGGACTTGAATTCAAAAGAAGTGAACTAACCTTCTGGACAAATCACTTCTGCCCCATCCCAAAGTACACAAAAATTAGCTACAAGACCAATTCAGCTTTTTTTTTTTTCGTCCTTTACTCTGAGATTCTGAAAAGACCTGAAGGATGGGGGCCAGAAGGGAAGAAGGAATAACAAGAAACCCAAGATCAATTTTGTTCCCTTCACGACCTTGGGCAAATCACAAGCCTGAGTTTCAATTTCTTTATCTGTAAAATGAGGGCTAAGTCAGTGATCGCTAGGTGTCCCTTACAACTAAATCTGTGATCCTAGGAAAGTTTACACAAGCGAGTTTTTCTGTTTTTTATAAGTAAGGGCGCAGACTTGGAACTGATGAATGAATTTAAGACAGCACTTTTTTAGTAACATAAGAAAATAGTAGAACAAACTCCTTAATTTCTTTTGAACACAATGTATGAGAATTAATGAGTCAAGCAGCAGGCTGTAGGTATAGTTGATAGGTGTATTTGTCAATGAGAGCATTTAAGAGGTACTACTCCCACCTTGCCACACATACCTACACGCTCATCCATGTGATTGCTACAGATGGAAAAGTAAAAATTCAGTTATATATGTGGTATTATCCCCATTAAATGGTGTGGAATATCATCCCTGTTACATATGTAATGTGGCATAAAACCCAGATAGATAGATAGATAGATAGATAGATAGATAGATAGATAGATGATGGGAAAATAAGCAAATAGGTATATAATACATAGTAATTGATGTTTTCTCAGTCACCTTTTGGGGGCAGTAATGCCTGAGGTTTTTTCCACGTCCTTAGTATCCTCCCCTCATTTAGATACCTTGAGATGGCCTCACATCCAGCATAGATGACCATTCTATAAAATTGGTCTAGTTCAGTTATTTTTTCCAACTCTTCAGTAGCATTTCTATTTCTTCTATAAACATATCTAGAACCATTACTATACTTGGTGGTAAAAAATCTTGCAACTCTTTTTTTTCATTCATGTTTTTCAATCTTCTCTTAGTTTCTTCTTTAAATGCCCTCGAGATGACTTTTCGTAGTTGGGCTCTTGCCAAGTTTTCTTTAAACTAGTTTTACCCTCCAGTGTTTCCTTTTGTCTTATGAGGCAATACTGCTCATAATCCTCCAGTCCTTTTCCGTAAGATTTTATAAACAAGTTTATGTTTGAAATCAATAGTCTCCTTGATTTTATCAAGTAAATTAAATGTATGCTTAATGTGACAGTCTTTAGGTTTCTTTAGTTTCCTATTTATGACAACTGATTTGTATCAGTTAAATTTTTGTGTGAAATTATTATAATTAGTGTCTCTATTCTTTCCTCCAACCATATCATATTTTTGTCATAAATAACCTAACAGGTTGGAGTTGTTTTTAATTATGTTCCATATCTTTTCGTCATTTTTAATCTTTCTCCTAGTTTGTTATGAATTTTTATCTTTGCACTAACAAATTGGTGGTATAATAGCATACAGACAACTAACTCAAGAATGATTCTCTTGCCAGTAACAACTGACTCCCTGTTCATTAAAATATGATCTATTTTAGTGCTTACTATGTCCAAAGTGTTCTTTGTTTTTTTCCTTGAAGAAAGTACTCATGATTCCTATGGATGAGGTTTACTTCAAGGTAACTTTCTTGGTTTAGTATAGAACACATGTGTCCTTACTAAATTCTCTTTTGTTTCTTTTTTGTCAAATTTTCTACCACTTTCATATTGTTGAGTTCCAAATATGTCATTTGTCTCTATTACTTTACAGAGAATCTTCATCACAGATACATTCTTTGTCTATTATTTGTCTTCATCAGTTCTGCTTTGAGACTGCTGACTTCTGTCCTAATTTTCATCCTATCTTCTTTTAAAAGTTTTATATATATCTTGAATTATTTTGGAGTTGTTCCATGATTTCTGAGGAATCCACAGAATTATCTTTTTTCATTAGGGGGTTTGACTCAGATTGACTGACTGATGGATTGAGGTCTTTCTAAAAAATTTTACTAATTTTTTTCTTTTGTTTTTATGAGTCTGTTTCTGACTTTATTTGTTTAGGGAGTTTCTGGTGAGGAAACTACCTATATCACTGATGATAAGGAACTATTTTGTAATTTATATTCATGGACAGTGGAAGGGGCTATGAGAGGTTAAGTGAATTGCCCAAGATCACACAGTCAATGTGTATAAGAGGTGGAACTTGAACCCAGTTCAAACTTACGGCAAAATTAGCTCTCTATCTCTATGAATCTTGCTGTTGGGATTTACCTTACAAATGTTTTATCTTTTAGTGTCACTTTGTCTTCCTTTTATTCACAGTTCATGTTGTGTCTCTTTGGCAGTCTGGTGAAGCCTACGGACGGACCTCTCAGAATAAAGCTTTAAAATGTATAAAAGAAATATAATTACAAAAGAAATCAATTATATTGAATCAAAGATTCCATTTTTCCCATGCAAATTCACAAACTCCCCAAATTCTATTAAGATATCCTTTGTGGGTCCATATACTCCAGATAAATAACTTTTCATTTTCAGACTTTTTCTCTTTTCAGTCTCTTTTGTATATCCCCATTAGCTTATCTCAAGTTTCTCTCCTCAATCTACAAATCCTCCAATGCAGCAACATACTCCTTTTCTCTTAGACAGCTACCCAAGGCAGAATGTCCTCAGCCTCAGCAAGTAGGAATGAGAGTGGAACTTATTTGGTTTCCTTCACAGAGTAAAAACCAGGAGGAAAAGATTGATGCCAGCTATGCTTCTGGTTACATTTCTCTTGTGGTCATCCTACTGAAAATGAGCCTCTTCATACTTAATTAGTCTGGTCCTTAGAAAACAGGCAGTCTATTTTCCAAAGGATTTTGTTCTGACTTTAAAAAATGTTTCCATCATGTTGTGGTTTTTCATTTTAATGATATTATACCACATGCCATAATTTGAAATATAACAGTGACATCCTGTCATAAGATCACATAGTTAGAGCTGCGAAGAACCGTAAAGATCATCTAGTACATCTCCATTTTACAGAAAAGGAAATGGAGACCCACAGAGGTTAGGTGACACTGGGCAAGGTCTTACTAAAAAATCCAATGCTTTTTCCTCTATACCACACTGTACCTTCTACTGACTCTTCCTAAACTCCTATATCTAATCAGTTGCCAAATCTTATCAATTCTACTTCCACAGTACCACTCACATTGGCCTCTGTTTACATTATCACTACTCCAGTTGAGACTCTCATTATTTCTTGCCTAGACTATTTTCATAGTGTCTCAATGGGTCTTGTTGCTTTCAGTCTCTTCTATCTCTAACCCATTATCCATACTACTACCAAAATCACCTTCCTAAAGTACAGGTCTAACCACACCACTTTCTTATTCTAAAGTCTTCAATGGCTACCTCCACTAGGATAAAAGATAAACACTTCAAGCTCTCTCCAATCTGGCTCTAATCACTTTTACCAGATGCAGTGCACATCATTCCTTCTGCCTCTTTCATGTGCTCTATATTCCAGACAAACTGACCAGTACTTTTGTGTAGCCTGTTCTTCATGTCAAAAAATACATCTCTCATCACCACTGCTTCTCAGAAACTTTCTCTTCATTCAGGGCTCAACTCAATTAGCCTTTTCTATACAAAACCTTTCAGAATCAGCCAAATTATTGGTTCACCATCCCCTCTTCAAATTACTTTGTGTTGACTGTATCAAATTACTTAACAGCAACTTGTGTTCATACTGTAGTTCTCTAGTAGAATGTAATCTCCTTAAGGGAAGGAACTATTTCATTTCAATGTATGTAGCCTCACTGATAGTCCAATATGCTATATATTGTTAGAACTAAATAAATGCTCAATTAAACTATCCAAAAGGTATCACAGAAAAATGTAAATGAGACTGGAACTAGTATTAATAATTCTCGGCAAAGTAAATTCAGCTCTTTCAAAAGTACACAGAATTTTTACAGTGTCTCTGATAAAGGCCTCATTTCTAAAATATACAGAGAACTAAGTCAAATTTATAAGACTACAAGTCATTCCCCAATTGATAAATGGTCAAAGGATATAAACAGGCAGTTTTCAGAGGAAGAAATTAAATCAAATTAAAGAAATCTAAAAACACATGAAAAATGCTCTAAATCACTATTCATTAGAGAGATGCAAATCAAAACCACTCTGAGGTACCACATCTCACCTGTCCGATTGACTAAAATGAAAAAACAGGAAAATGATGAATGCTAGCAAGGATGTGGAAAAATTGGAACACTAATGCACTGTTGTGAACTGATCCAACCATTCTGGAGAGCAATCTGGAACTATGCCCAAAGGGCTATAAAAAAGTGTATACCCTTTGACCCAGCAATACTACATCAAGGGATGTATCCCAAAGAGATCATACAATTGAAAAAAGGACCCGTATGTACAAAAATATTTATAGCAGCTCTTTTTGTGGTGGCAAAAGAATTGGAAGTCAAGGGGATGCCCGTCAATTGGGGAATGGCTAAACAACTTGTGGTATGTGAATGTAATGGAATACTATTGTACTATAAGAAATGAGGAGCAGACAGATTTCATAATAAACTGGACAGACTTATATAAACAGATGCCCAGTGAGGACAGCAGAACTTTGTACACAATTACAGAAACATCCTATCTGTGACAATTAACTTTCATAGCCTGGGCTCCTCTCAGCAATGCGAGGTTAGAAGACAACTACAAAAGACTCATGATGGAAAGGAATATCTACATCCAGAGAAAGAACTCTAGAGTCTGAATGCAGATTAAAGCAAACTACTTGCTCTCTCTCTTTTGTGTTTTGTTTTGTTTTGTCCTTTCTTTCTCATTGTTTACTCCATTGGTTATAATCCTTCTTTACAACTTGACTAATGTTTAATGTGAAATTATTTGTAGAACCTATATTTTATTGCATGCCACCATGGTGGGGAGGAGGGAGAAGAAGGAAGAGGAGAAAATTTGAAACTCAAGGGACTGTGGAACTGAATGATGTAAACTAAAAGTAAATAAATAATTTTTTTAAGTGCATAGAAGTTTTTCAAACCATTTTAGAACTTTTAAAGTTTTTATTTGTTTTTATATTACAAACATTTACAAATTTTGTAAATTTTGTAAATTTTGTAAAATCTCACTTTGTGAAAGGTCTTTTGTCACAAAGTAAAACAGCTAAGTAAAACTAATAATACAGTGACCTCATCTGGAAATGAATGTAACATTTCACATGTATAGCAGGTTTCCCCCTCTCTATTTCTTTATATTAACAGAAATGTTTTTTCTCTCTCTACTGTCCCAATTGTATTAAAAGAAAAAGAAAAGAAAAGGAAATTCCTTATAACAAATATTCATAGGCAATGAAAGCAAATTCTCTCATTGGCTATATTCAAATATATGTGTCTATGTATGTCTCATTCTATAACCTCTCTGTAATAAATAGTATGTTTCATCATCAGTACTCTGAGATCAAGAATGGTCATTGTGTTAATCAAAGTTCTTACAGCTTTCAAAGTGTTTTGTTTTGTTTCATTTTTACGATGTTGTTATATAAATTGTTCCGCTGGTTCTGCTCAATTCATTCTTTATATGTGGATAAAAGTCCTCAAAACTGCTCATTTTTGTAATATTGATATGATAATATAAATTGTTACGGTTCTGCTTACTTCTCTCTATTTAGTTCTCATAAGTCTTTCTATGACTTTTCAAAATCATCTTCTTTTTTGTTTCAGTAGTAATCCATTGTATTCATATGCCACAATTAATTTAGTCATTATACAACAACCCCACAAGGCAAGTATTGTTATCATCCCCATTTTAGAGTTGAAGAAACTGAGGCAAACAGGTTTAAATGACTGAGCCAGGGTCACACAGCTACTAAGTGTCTGAGAACACATTTGAACTCAGGTCTTCCTAACTAGGTCTGATACTCTACTCACTCTATGTATGAGGCACTGTTGGGCCTCATTGTTTGTTCCCATTTCTTTCTTCCTCCATATGAATTTGTTATTATTTTTCTACTTCTATACACTAAATCTCTGTCATTTAACTGGCACAGCATCCCATCAATCAATTAATTTAGGTAGTGTAGTCATTTTTATTGTGTCCTCATAAGCAGTTAATACTTTCTAATTATTTAGCTACTTATTTCTGCATACAATTGTTCATGGATGTATTTATATAGTTCTTGGGTGTATCTTGGAATACAGACTCCCAAGTATTCACAGGTTCTGTAGTAATTTTAAGTGGAGTTTCTCTTTTTATCTCTTCCTACTTGATTTATTGGTATTATATGAAAATGCCAGTAATTTTGTGGACCTATTTTGTATTCTGAAATTTGCGAAAGTTATTGTCAAATTATTTTGTTAACTCTTTGAAGTTACATATGCTATCATGTCATCAGAAAAAAAAGTTACTTTTCTTTCTTCTTTACCTATTGTTATTTCCTCAATTTCTTTTTCTTATCCTGCTGCTATAGCCAACATTTCTAACATTAGGTCAAGTAGAAGTGATGACAATGGATATCCTTATCTCCCCTCTGAATTTACCGGAAAGGATTCTAGTTAATTTTTTTCACAAATAATGATAGCTCTTTGTTTTAGATATGTACCATTTAACATTACAAGAAAAGGTCCATTTCTTCACATGTTTTCTAGTGTTTTAACAGAAAAGGGTGCTGTATTTTGTTAAAAAAAATTTTTTTCAGACAAAATTCAAAATCAGTTCCCTTCAACTAGGGGGAATGTAATGGATTCCTAAAGATAACTAGAAGAAATGCCAACGAGAGATACTCCTATCTAGGACCAATTCGAGAGCTTTTTGCCCCAGAAAAACTAAACTAGAAAATCATTCTAAAGGTCCAGCTTTTGCTTAGGCAATGCCTTTGGAAAGAATCAGGTTGAATATCTGAAGACAGTTGAAAATTGAACTGTTTTCAAGCCAAAGGACTTGGTTAGCAACCCCCCCCTTACTTTCACGGAGCAAACTTGATAGAATCTATGCTTCAGCACCAATTATTTGAAAAAGTTGGTTTTTTAATTTGTTAGCAGTAGTATTTTACAGTCATTACTGCCCTTCACTTTCTCCAAGGTAATGACCAAATGTAGTGTTACTGAATAGCTAAGGTAATAAAAGTTAACCTCTCCATAATAATTCTTTATCATGGTAAGGGTGATAGATTTGGAATCAGAGGACTTGTATTCAAATACTAAGGTCCTGCCACCTTAGTGTAAACTTAGGCAAGTAATTTAACCTTTGTGGACTTTTGAAAGGCTTAGACCAGATATTTCTACACTTCCTTCTAGCTCTAAATCCATAATCTTATGAACTAGAGACACAACAGAGTCTGAAGTACAAAGGAAGCAAGAAGCCTTAAATATTATGATTTAGAGGTGAAATTAGGATCATAGGTTCTTAGATTTATAGTCAGAAGAGGCTTAAAAGGTCATCTAGTTCACCATATTCATTTTACAGATAAGGAAACTGAGCTTCAGAAAAATTAGATAATTTGACCATGGCTATACTGGTACAAAGCATCAGCAAGATTGGAACACCAGGACCTCTACCTCCTAACACGTCACTCAAACTGCATCTTACTAGTTTGATAAAACAAATTCAAGACTTATATTAACTACATTTGCAATAAGACCTTCAAATTCAACCTATTATGAATAATGGGAGACATCACAATGTAGTAGACAAAGTGCTAGATTTGGAGGCAGACACTATGGGTTTGAATCCTGGCTCTGCAAAATGGTGCTCAGTACAACTTGTTCTCAATAGCCTCAGGTGAGCAGTCGAACTTCTCTGAATGTGCTTTCCTCATCTATAAAATGAGAAGGCTGGATTAGATAATTTCTAAAGTCCCTTCCAACTCTAAATCTATTATGATTCAATGAAGGAAAGACCTATTGTAGAACTTTCTTGTTTCTACTAAAACTCCAAGCCAAATACAAAGAATTCAACAAAAATTTTACTAAGTACCTACTTAATACTATGTGCAAAGCATTATACTAGGCACTAAGGATATAAAGGTGAAAAGGACACAGTCCCTCCCTTCAAGAAGCTTATAATGTCCTAGGAAGAGGGGAAGCAGAGGGGGGAAATGGTGATATTCCACGTACACAAATAAACAGAATAACATGGTGGGGAGTGAGGGAGAGAGTTAGGCAATGTACTTTAGGAAAATTTAAAGAAGACATTTTCAAGCAGAAAGACTAGGAAAAGATTCATGACACTTATTTTGTGCCTTGGGGAAAAAACGGAATCTTCAAGAGGCAAGGAATTGTAGAAAGTATATTCCCATATTGAAGACAATTAACATTAATGCAAAGGATAAAATTAGGAAAAAGATAGCAAGTCTGGCTAAAATGAGGAACATGTGAAAATGAATAATATAAAATAAGAGTCTGTATCATTTGTTGAAATTACTAGGTTCTACTTTTCAGCATATCTGACTGAATAAAATGTCCTTGTTCTTAAAATCTTTAGAAGATATTTTTGCTTTTACACTCCATGGTTCAGGGGAACAGATTCTGTAATGGCCACATGTCTGCCAGTCTGTAGTAGTATGTTCTGATGGGTGTGCAGGGCAGGGCTGAGGAAAGGAAAGAGACAAACATCATCCTGGGCAGGATTTGTGTGTGTAGCAAGGAGCCTGGAGTTGTTTTCCCAGAAGCCACCTGCATCCCTGAAGTGGAAAGTACAGCTTCTGGAACAAGATCAGCAGATTCCCCTATTAGAGATGAGCAAAAGCCAAGCTGCAGTGGGGAATCTGGCAGAAGGATGGAAGAATACTGCACTTTTCTACAGCATCAAAACAACTCTTGTGCTTAAGAGTAAATCAAGCTGATATTATTTCCCACAATTACACTTCCACAAGACAAAAATAGCAAACATGGCAACAAAAATATTTATTTCACGATATAAATTCATTCTTTAGACAAATCCATTCTTTAATGTATTACAAGCTTAATTCTAATAATGAAGTATTTAAGCTATATGTCAAATTATTCAGTGCATTTTTTTATATAAAGATCACATTTTTAGAGTGGGAATGGACCTGAGAAGTCATGTAATCCAACCCCCTAATTTAATAGGTGAGGAAACTAAGCATAGAGAATGATTTGCCTAAGATCAAATAGATAATAAATGGGATATGTGGGATCTTTCCACTGAACTGCATGCAGTCTTTGATCTACAGAGACATAAAAATAACTAAAAAACTGAATTCAGTGATTTTGGGGTGCTTATAGAAATTGCTGTTTTATATGAGATTAAATCTAATTTAAAGTGAAAGAAAAAGGCAAATTTTTATGTTGTAAGAAATCTAGCCATTTTCCAAAGTGACGAATAAATAGTGGCATAATATTTAGAAGGAAGATATCTAGATAACTTTAATGAATAAAGTACACTAAGAATAAAAATAACATATAGAGTATATACCAAAAAGAAAAAACAGAACTGAAAGAAAAATGACACTTTTCCTTTTTAGCAAGATGATTAGAATAGAAAAGAAAATACAATAATGAATAAGATGCAAATGATGAGTACCTGTGTTTGAGTATTTCCTCCTTCAAGCAATGCAATGCCAAGCAAAATTCCTTCAGAAAAAATCTTGTCATTTTTGGTGTTTACTATGACATCTATGACAAGTTCAGATGCACCTTCTTTATCCAAAAGACACTGAATGTCAGATACTGATATCCCCGTCTTATCTGAATCTTGTCCAGAAAAGTTTCCTGTATGCAGAGGAAATGTAGATTTAAAAAGCCAGTAATTACAACTTTCCAACATCTTAAAAAAAACCAACATGAATTTTTAATAACAAGTCACCTTATTCTATTTAACATACATAGAAAATTTGACTACAGTCAAATTTCAAAAATAAATTTTTTTATTCTCAGGCTATATCCAATAACCAAAAATAGTTTCACAGAGAAAATATTACTCATCACAAAAATCAGAAACCAGTTGTTTTCATTTTACAGATTAAGAAACTTTGGCATAGGGAATTAAGCTCATTACCCAAGGTCATAAAGCATGTGAGTTAATCCTTGATCATTCAAAGTGTTACATTTTGAATAATAATTTAATGAAGTAAAATTTGACTTCATTAAAACCAATCATGGTATTACAATTCAAATAAATATACTAAAAGAAAAATAATAAAAATTCATCAGTCTCTACTGAAGAGGAAGAGAAGAAGAAAGGATTGGTAGGAAATCCTTTGAGGGTTCTTTTAGTCTGAAAGAATTGCCAGGGGGGTGGCTAGGTGGTGCAGTGAATAGAGTGCTGGAGTCAGGAGGACCTGAGTTCAAATCTGATCTCAGACACTTAACACACACACAAAAAAACTAGCCATGTGACCTTGGGCAAGTCACTTAACTCCAATTGCCCCCCAAAAAGAAAAAAAAAAAGAATTCCCAGGCACGAGCAATCCTGGCAGGTTTGTAAAAGTTTATTATGCTTTTCAGCGGGCAGAGTAGGGGGTATCAGAGAAAGCCTGCAACCTACAGGAATTACGGATACTGATTATATAGTAATAAAGCCATAAATCAGGTATCAATTATACTAACTAGGTAAGTAAGGGAGGGATTTGGGAGGAGTTAAGGAGTGGTCAGTGCTTAAAGGGACACATTTTTATTTTATCAACTGCGCAGGCATATTGCCCATAATTCACTGGGAGAAAGCCCACAGTGGGAGCTACCAGGAGGGGTGGTTTTTGCCTTGAAACGTCACTAAGTCAGCTAGCGGTCAATTCTGACTGAGAAGTGTCCAGTCTGTTAGCCTTCAAAGTCCAGTTTTGACAATATAAATATTGGGAATCTAGGCTAATTGGCGATCCAGGATACTCTTAATGGTGAGGAGTTTGCTTACTGATAGTGCGTCAAAAGATTCATAGTTTGCAGCTGGCCACTAGAACAAGGAAGATATACATTTCTCTAAACTAAGGGTTTGTTTATGAAATGCTTTTGAAGGATTCATAGGTATGGCTTGTTATTATACCAAGCAGGGATAGTTACAGCTGGGCAGAGTTAATGGTTTCAGGGAAAAGGTTTTAGGCTGGGGGCAGGGGAGAGGCAGAGTTAATGCTTTATGGCTGGGGGGAGTGTGATTTTTACCATTTAATTGCACAGGCTGATGTTGCAGACATAGATACCCAAACACAAGTGCGATTTCACAAATTGAAGTTACAACAATGTTACAAACAAAGGCAACCCGAATGTTACAAAGGCACCCCATCATCTATGAGTAGTCTGATTATTTTATGAATCCACAATTTAACAGGATGATTTTTTGTTGGCACTCTGTACATATTCCTTGTGAAAAAATTGTGTTATATGCCATGTTTAAAAAAGTATCAGTGTCAATACTCTAGAGGAACAATAAATATATACCTCTCTATTTAAGAAGTTACTGAATTATCTCCCAGTTTAAATTTTTTTTTTACCTTGCCCAGTTTTGCTGTAGGTCCCTGACAGATGTCCATTTACACCAGTCCCATAATCACCTTTAAAATAACGATTTAACAGTATTTTCCTTAATGTGTTCCCCTAAAAAAAGGTAGAAAGATCTGTTATTTATTTATTTCATGTAAACAATAAAAGTGAGAAATATAAGCATATTATGATGACATTGATGCTTAAGAAAATGGGGGAAAGGGGTAGCATGGCATAGGGGATAGAAATCTGGCCTTAGACTAAGAAAAAACTGATTTTTAAGTCTTATTTCTGATATATACTGTGTGGGCAAGTGACTTAACCCCTCAGCTCCCTAGGCAATTCCCTCTAAAATTATAAATTATAAAGCAATTGTTGATCCTCTTACAAATGGCAAACTAACAGATATAGAACATGAAGGAATAGAAAGGATGCTAGATCTGGAGTCAGATGAGCTAGATTTAAATTTTGGCTGCACAAATTGCTACATGTGTGACCTTGAGCCAGTCGCTGAACCCCATTGGGCCTCAGTTTTCCACCTATAAAATGAGATTAGACAAGAAGACTTCAAAGATCCTTTTCCAGCTCTCAGTCTATGCTCCAGAAATATAGAAAGTTCATAGGCAAGTTAAATAATTTGTCTGTGGTCATACAGCTACTATTAGAAGCAGGATTTTAACCTTTCTGTGGGGCTCCAAGTTCAGAATTCCATTCACACTACCACATTATTTCTCATGTGTGTGACATGTATGTGTGTATGTATACATATATGTAAATATATATCAATTTAGATAGACAATATTTGTATGTGGGAATATGAGGAGAGGAGAAGAGAGCAGAGAAGAGAGGAGAGAAGAGGCGAGGAGATGAGAGGAGACGAGAGGAGACAAGAGGACAGGAAAGGACAGGATGACTGGGTATATTAGCTTGATTTTACATAGCAGGCTCTGTGAATATAAAAATCTCATATGCTTTTCTGTAAACCAAAAAATTCTTCTATTCTCCCTAAGATAAACTTTATATTACTTAAAACTCATATTAATGGTTTTGAAACAGTTCAATGATACGAACTTTTAAAAAAAATTCATGATCTCTGTTAATATATGATGTACTACAAGAGGTGACGGTGGTAGCATTGGCCATAGTGATAGCACTGAGAGATGGTACTACCTCTAAAGGAAATCTTGGAAATTATTCATGCAATAAGAATTGTGTAGTGGCAACCTCATTTAACAGTGCTGTGCTAGATAGCTTCCAACCCCAACAGACACACAAGATTACATATTTAGAGCTGGAAGAGACTTAAGAGGCCATTTAGATGAACCTTTCATTTTATAGAGAAGTTAAGTGATTTGCCCAAAGTGACAGGTAGTAATCAGCAGAGCTGGTATTCAAACTGAGGCCTTATAACTGTAAATTTGGCACTTTTCTCACTTCACCATGCAAGCCCAATAAAAAACTTCCCAAAAGACTGATTATTTGTTTTGGCAGCCTTTTCTTTGCTTTTTGATGATGATGTCTGTGAGAAGGATTTGAATCTCTGATTCCACTGCATGAGGGTGGGCACAGTGAAGAAAGGTAGAACAGACTCTTGAAAGTCACACTGTGGAAGCAGAGGTGCTTGGGTAAAGAGAACATTAAGGTGCTAGGGTGGCCAGACAGATCAAAGATGAGAAGCAAGGATGGAACTGGACTAAACTGGCACTTGCTATGAAACTTTATCAACTGGTGAGATTATATCAGGGTTAGATCCCCACCATCAGCATTTCCCCATTCTTTCTCCATTACTTGCAAAGCCAGTCCTGGAGTATTCCCAACATGTAATTCCTCTTCCTGACCTTTCCTACTCTTTCAGGTCAAAAAGGAACGGAGGATTGGGGGAGGATTTGACATTTTTTACTATGTTTTAATAAACCATATGACCACAGAAAAGCCAAATATCAGAGTCTTAGAAATAAGACTAGTCAACAGCAAATTTCCCCTTTATCAGTGATAAGGACTCTAGATCTGTATGGGTTATTCTTTTTTTACTGGAATGATATTTCATTCCATATTCCTAGATCACTGGTAAGTCTGGAGCTAGCACAATCTGGTGATAGAAAGACAGAAATAACCTCCAGAAGGTAGGAGAGGGGAGAAGAACTTTGTAGCCTGAGGGCTCTCTCGTAGGGAGTGAACTTTTGGCCCAGGCACACATTCTAACAAAATTACTTTAGACTAAGCCACATGGTTATGAAATTATCATTCTTTCTGCAGTTTTATTACATGACAATTTGCATGTTTGTAGCTTGAAGGAAGCAGAGCAGAGCTAGTGTAGCTTGTACCTACCATGTCACCTCATGGAAGCTTCTTAGGCTAGTTTGTACTATCATCACAATAGACTGTGGCAAGTGCTAGCACTTAAGATATGAAATTGCAATAGAATATTTCCTAAGTCTTCACTAATATAAAACATATTCCTATGAACTGAGAATCATTTTCCCCTTATTTCCCCCATTTCAATGACAGAACTTGCTTTAATATATACAGTATGATTTTCTAATATAAGGCAAAAGTTTGTTTTCTGTTCTCTTTACTACTTAGGAAGACCCTTATAAACTGAGGGAAGGTGAACTGAGTACTAGGAAAACAAGTTATACAATGATAACAGCATCATAAAAAATAACTTTGAAAGATGTTAAAACTCTGATCAACACAATGCTAAGTCACAAATCCAAAAACATGACAATGAATCATATTATTCAACTCCTGAGAAACTTAAAATGCAGAAAGAGAAACTCATTTTTCAGACAGGCTAATGTAGGCATCTGTTTTGTAGATACATATTGAGGGATTGTTTTTTTTTTACATTTGTTCAGGTGGTAGGGGAGGTAGTGGGATAGAAGGATTCATTTTAAAAAAACTTTGTCACTTAAAAAATAATTTTTAAAGTAAACTAGCAAATCCTTTGGAAGGAAGGAAGGAAGAAAGGAAGAGAGAGAGAGAGGAAGAGAGGAAGGAAGGAAGGAAGGAAGGAAGGAAGGAAGGAAGGAAGGAAGGAAGGAAGGAAGGAAGGAAGGAAAGAAAGGAAGGAAGAAAAGCAGTTAAGTGGCAATGCCAACAATATAATCTGAAATAACATTCTTCAAACAGTCCCAAGAGACATAACACCACCATGAGTGTCAGGGATGGCTTACCATCATGTTAACTGGCATCTTTTTTCAGCAATCATTACTAAAGATACAATCCCTACTGCTTGATATGTTATGGTTTCTATCTCTAGTACTTACTAGCATAGGAGACAGAGGAGTAGGAGGAGTAAATAGAGCACAGCTGACTAACATTTATATAACAATCATAGTGGGTTTTGAAGAAACAATGATACATAGCAACTTTATTGTGACCCATGAGTACCAGAGCCTTACAAATTCTGCCAAGGGAGGACAGAAGGAAGTAAAAACAGATTACCAGTCTAAATGGTCAAAGGATTGATCTCTCCAAAAGTAAAAAATATTATTTCAGAATCAAGCAAGCACAAATTTCACTGTTAATTTCATTACAGTAGGTTATATTACATCAAACTTACAAAATATGGAGTTGATGATTTGTCTGACAAAGCACAATTTAAGAGATCAAACATTTCTTGAAATATCTCTTTTTTGGTCGTATTAATAACAGTTCATGCTACTTACGAAGTATGCCACTACCATATATGATTAGAAAAAGCAGGTCACATAGATTTAAATTTCAAGTAAATATTATTAAATAAGATTAATTCCATTAAGTGTTACAATAATGCCAGCACTGTACCACATGCTAAAAATACAAAGACAAAAAGAGGCAATCCCTTCTCAAGGACTATATATTCTGCTGGGATAAACCATGTTTGCTGACAAGTAAAACTAATTTTAAGGGGTAGGAGAGCACCAACAAGTGACGGAACCAAGATTGCCTCCTGCAAGAGATGGTACTTGAGTTAAGTCTTGCTTAAATAGAGTTAGGTATTCCAAGAGGGAGAGAATAAGAAGCTGGATGGTATAATGGATACAGCTCTGGACTTCAGGTTAAGAAGGACTGATTTTAAATCCCAACTCAGGTACTTACTAGTCAAATGACCTTGGGCAAGTCATTTTATTTCTATGCCACACCTTTTCCTCATATTTAAAATGAGGTGAACTGAACTTGATTGCCTTTATGGTACCTTCCAGTTCTCAATCTATGATCCTAGGAACAATCAAGGAATAGCAATCAGCCTATGCAAAGATATAGAGAGAGGAAAATGGTGTGTCATATACAGGAAATATAAATACGGCACTGTGGCTGGAACACAGAATGTGTTAGGAGAAATAAATTGTGCAAAATCAGTCTAAAAGAATATGTTTGAATCATATGCTAAAGCACTTTTAAGTGTCTAATAGAGTAGTTTATATTTTATCCTATGGGCAATAGGAAACCACTGAAGTTTTTTGAACAGGAGAGTAACATGATTAGACCTGTACTTTAGCAATATCAGTTTGTCAGCAGTGTGAAGGATCAGTTAGAGATGGGTGAAATTGGAGGAAAGGAGACTAATTAGGAGGCTTTTGCAATAGTCCAGGGGAGAGGTGATGAGAACCTATAATGAAGTGGTGGCCGTGCAAATGGAGGGAAGGAATAAGATGCAAGAAATATTACAGAAACAGACTCAACAAAACTTGGCAATTGATTGAATATGAAAAGTGAAGTAGAGTACAATCAAGAATAATTCCAGTGTTGCAAATCTGGCTGACTGAAATGAAGATTTCAGTAGAAATTGCTAGAAAATTCTGGAACTGTGATTTCAATGGTGTAGGGAACTCTATGTTGGAAAGTATGCTGTATAATATAATTTTAGAATTGCCTGGGGTACTGAAAAATTAAGTGAATTATCAGTATGTGAATGGGAGAGCATATAGCTCTCAATATATCCATCTCTAGATCTTTATTTTCTGAGTTTTGTTAAAGATTCCTCCATAGATTCATTAACTTTAAATTCTTGATAGAGCCTGTCTCATTGTTTGATAAAAGTTATAAACTCACTGACAAAGTACTCATATAAAAAATAATCTTTTCTTCTATCATGGGGTCTAGGTGTAGAAAAGAATACTTTTTACAGTTCCAGGCCCAAGGACACTATGAATTTAAATTTTAACCCCATGATTACCACATGATATAGATCTTAGAAGCAGGAAACTCAATAAGAAATTCATAACATTATATAAGGAAAAACCAAAGTTCCAAGTTTAGGCTACTGAGGACTTTGAAGACCTGTATTGCATTTATTAGTACAATGGGGATCAGCTGCAGGTCTGAAGCTAAAGACCTCATATATGTCTGGTGGAATGCCACCAAAAGTGGAAATTCTCTGAGGTTCCTCAGCAACTACATTCTTTCTCACTTGAAATAAGAACCATCCAATGATACCCCAAAGTTTCTTTCCAATAAATTTTACTTCAAATGTGTAAATTATATGCATGGATTATTTTTCATATTGTGATATGGCCAATGACTGACCACAAATGATGCTCCTTTAGAAAGCATTGCAGCTACAAGTGAACTTCTTGAGAGCAGGTACTATCTTAACCTTCTATTCATATCCCTAAAACTTGGCACAGTGCCTCACACATAGTAAGCACTTAATAAATACTTTATTCATTCATTCTTCATAATGATTTATGAATTCTATATAATGATTTATAGAATGGAGTCAAGAATTATCCTTTCTAGAACTTTAGCACTGATGCATAGATGAGTTAGTCTTCACAAACTCTCCACTATTCTTTTGATTTTAGAGGTAATCAGAATCAATTCATGGGTGTAGTATCAAAGACTTAAAAAAAACTTTTGGCAGTGTGATTTGGTGCTCAAAATATTAAATCACACACTCTTTTGTCCCTTGTGTTCCAAGCTCTTTATTGCCTTAAAGGTTCCACGTAATGATAAAATTCAACGATGCCCTACAATGTCATGCCACAATCCCTGAGCTGTTTTAGCATAATATCCAGACGGACAGTTAGGTGGTATAGTAGATACAGCATTAGCTCTGGGGCCAGGAGGACCTGAGTTCAAATCAGACATTTTACTAGCTGTGTGACCCTAGACAAGTTACTCAACTCCAACTGCCTCAAAAAAACAAACAAACAAAAAAAACCCCAGAATAATAGATGGAAAAAAAAAGGCCATAATAATGGAAATGACATAGGAATCAATGTAGCTTAGGAATCCGCAAAAATGGAATAAAAGGTAACTATAGAAAATGTGTTTATCTCCTTTAGAAAGCATGGACAGTGTGAAATTATTATTTAAAAATTTTTTTAATCCTTGAATGACTTATGGAAGTACAACTCTGAAGTAATGACAACTTTGTCTGAATTTTTTTCTTACTAAACTATTACTTTTATTTGCCACACAATTCTTGCATTTAATTTAAGTGTGTCTGGGAAACAGATGTATTGTGATGGCAAATGTTTTGAATGTTACATCTGTTACTGAAATACAGAGAGGCTCAAACTGCTAATTAAGTATGAAACTGTATGTGTCGATTAGAAACCAGTTTCTTCTTAAAACTGCCTGATGTTCAAGGCACAATAAATTGAGTTGGTTTCTGGGAATATTTGTGTCCTGACCTGTGTGGGAAGGCAAACCATTGCATGAATATAGGCTAAACAGTTTCCATGGATACCTCACACTACTTTAGGTGTATAAACTAAACATTATAAACAACTTCATGGAAATTAGAGTACAAGTCTCATAAACACATTAGGAAAAATAATTATCATCCTCGAGAAAGATACTGCAATTTGCTTGTTGATATGTGAACAATATTTTCAGGGACAAAATAAAAAGTTTAAAAGTTTCTATAAAGGGAGAGAAAATTTCAAAATATCATTATGAACTCCTTAGTAAATCTCACATGATTTTAAGATGACTGACATGTGCACGCATTAATTACATTAAATTAGCCAAACCAAATTTCATTATCCTGGCCATGGGACTTTCTATTTTTCCCAAATGAATGTACGGTGTGATGAAAAATGCATCGCCTCATTCCGTCATTTTCCTTCTTCCCATGACACAGGACCATACAGCTTCCATATGAAGTTTATAAGCCAGTGTTATTTATCTACTATTTCAGATTACAATAGAAAGCTTCATTATGCCACTCCAAGTCTTCCTAAAGACAAGGGACAATCATACCTCCAATTATACAAGTAAAACAACACGTTTCATTTTATTTCCATGAGGTTATTGATGGAAAAGTGGGAAGAGTCATCAGCCTTTCCAAACATCACATCTTGTGTCTGACAAGCAAAAAATTTATTAGCAGTATTCTAAGGATAACCATTGTCCATTAAACTCCCCCTTATCTTGCCTGATCCAGGCTACTCCTAGTTATATATAACTGATATGAGGAATACAAAAGAGCACTGATCATTTCAATTAAAGATATAATGAATCAAAGGTAAATTATAACCAAATGTAGCTATTATTTACACTGCTGTCTATAAATCCTTATATCAATTTCCTTTCTGCCTAACTTAAAGACAGCATACTGTAACAAAAAGTTTATTAACCTTGGAGTCAGAAAAATCTAAATTATTGGGCTCTCCTTTTGATAACTATGAATTCAGACAAGTTCTGAGTCTATTTTCCCATCTAGAAGCAGCAGGTGGCAGGGATAAAAGTACTAGGTATCAAAGGACCTGGCTCTGAACCTTGGCTCTGCTTCTCCTGTTGCACTTCCAGATGTGACCTTGAACAAGTCATTCAGCCCAATTTGGCCTCCATTCCCTTATCTATAAAATGACAGGGTTGGACTAGATGCCTCTAATGTCCTTTCTAGCTCTAAATCTATGATCCCTGGATCATATTACATCTGAATGGGGACTAATGATACTTTCCTTTCCTCCCTGAATTGTGAAAATCAAAGGGGTAACTTGTGAAATGGAGGTTTGGGAGGTGAGGGGAATGGTGAGTCTGGTGCTGTGATTTCATTGGTGTAGGAAGCTCTTGCTACCAAGGAAAATTAGCAACTGTTCCATAGTCTTAGATAATAGTCACCTGAGAGGAGGAGAGGTGGCATAATTTATCCCTGGCCATAAAAATAGGGAATATGTAAGATGTAGTGTTTGAAACTCTACCTCCCTAACTTTCAGACTGGCTCTCTACCCACTAAGTCACATTGATTAGCATAAATGTATTTAGAACACTATGGAGATGAACTGGGTGATACAGCGGATAGAACGCCCAACCTGGAGTTAGGAAAACTCATCTTCCCGAGTTCAAATTTGGCCTCAGACACTTACTAGCTGTGTGACCCTAAGTAAATCACTTAACTTTATTTGCCTCCATTTTCTCGTCTGTAAAATGAGCTGGAAAAGGACAGTAGAGATTATCCAGATTATATATAATTCAAATTCATGGATTATGGATCCATGGAACATGGGCTCATGTTCATGAGACCTGATGTGAAATTGAACTACCATTCAGTTTATAAATAAGATACTGTTTCATTAGTTGGCCTTTCTATATTTATTGAAATATTGGATCTCTAACAATCCATTAAGTCCAATCTCACCATTTTAAAAATAGCATCAAGATTTCACAGTGGTAGAGTAACAATTATCAAATGTCTGAAAGAATAACTATCAAATTCTGAAAGTATTCTAATATTCCTAAATTAAAAGTACACTGTAGGCATGTTGTATTTCTTACTCTTAGTATTAAGATGCAAGATTTTGTCTTCCAGTGTGTGCATATGTATAAGCATATGAGTCAAGTATATAAGTCAAATTCCTGAATTTCATCAGTTCATAATACAAGCATTCCATTAACTACAATATTCAAAGGTATATATTTAATTAAACCTGGTCTTGGGTGGCATTTCTTGTTTCTTTAAAAGGATACATTAAGGAACTGAATGGTTATTACTAATCCTTCTAATAAAGTCAAATCTAATGATTTATAAGATTCCTCAGAGCAGTGCTTATGTTTCTGGGCTTTTAAAAATATGCCTCTCAGAATTATATAAATCAATTTCTAGCCTTGCTAGAAGTGATATTTATCAGTAGGTAAATTGCAAAGAATTTCATTGGACTATCTGTTGTCCTGACACATGCTTTCACAACTTTGTTTGGAAACAATATCACATCAAACCATTTTGGCTGTCTTACATAACAAGCTACAGTAATTTGAAACCTGTCAGTTACAGTGACTTGCTACCGTATGGGCAATTCTACCACCAGAATACAAACTTTAGTTCATGTATTTTCTACCTGCTGCCAGGAACTATTTTAAAGGGAAAATTAATTTTGGACTTTCATGTTTGTCTCAATTTAAGACACTTTAAACCTATCTCAACTGTATCCAAAAGAGAAACAAAATTAAAATAAGGACTAATGTTAAAGTGAATCTCTTGTGAATCTCTTGGTTAAAACATGGGTAAAAGCTATGCTGGAATGTAAACAAAACCTCATATCTTCTTGGATTTTCAGCAAAAGACTTCCACAATAAGTTACAACAGGTCAAAGAAGTTATGATTTTTTTTTCATCAGTTTGAAAGACTATTGTCTTTCAAAACTAACTATTGTTAGTTTAATGGAAAAATATATATCAGCCCAAGGTTGGACAATTTTATGATATTCAAATTAATTTCTGCCTCAGCAATTATTAGCATATCCTTCATAGTCAAAAGTAACACGACAGCCAGTAGGAAAAAAGAAACAGTACCAGTAAAATAATCATCATACTACACATTACAGTGAGAAGCAGAAAGATGCTTCTGTTCTTTAAGGTAGAAAGCCCTGAAGAGGGAAAATGATAATTGTTACTCAAGAGATTTCCCCTCCAAATAAACTCATACCAATATACAGATGCAATATTAAAATATCAAAGAACAAAGCAATGGAAAAAGAGGGGGAAAAGAAGCCTCTCTCACTTTCTACATTCAATAAATAGAAATTCTTTTTTGTAAATTCTATATACTTTATTCACATTTAGGGGCAACTTGGTATAGAGGATAGAGACCTGTACTTGGAGTCAGAAATATCTGAGTTTAAATCCCACCTTAGATATTGGGCATACCACTAAATCTCTCTGGTCCTCAATTTCCTCATCCGCAAAATGAAAAAGTTAGACTCAATGTATTCTGAGACCTCTTCTAGTTCTTAATCTATGCTTCTACATACTTTATTTAATTACTTTATTCTGATGTTAGTCATTATGCAGATAGTCAACCACAGTATATAATGCATTTTCCTATTCATTTGAAAGCCTGGTCATATCTGCATTTTTATTAAAAACCACATGTAGGTGTGCGGATCTATAAAAATAACAATAACAGAAATAGCCCTTATTCATTTAACGATTTAAGGCTGACAAAGTGCTTGCTTCAAAACAACCCTGTGAAATAGGTGATACAAGCACTATGCTCATTTTCTAGGGGAAGGAATTGAGGTACACAGCTAGTTAATATCTGAAGCAGAATGCAAATCAAGGTGTCTTAGACTCCAACGTCAGTACTCTCTCCACTATCCCATTTTCTTTCTTTATTCATTTAGTCTCTTGGAGAGTCATGAGGTATGGTGTCTTTTCTCTGATTGATGTCTATGGTCCAAACTACCATTTCATGAAGTCCCCAGGCGATGTGCACTTCATTCTTGGCTCCATTCCTCATTCATTGAACTTCTCTACCACCACGCCAGTAGACTTCTCACCATGGAGATACCTTTCCCCTGTCATCCTCTGTTCTGATTAGTGAGCCCCTCCTCCAGATCACTATTTCTTGAGAGGTCATGTTTACTTCATTCTCACATTTCCTGGACTTCTCTACCACCTCACCAGTATCCTTGCCTAAGGCAGATATCCTCTTTTTTCCTCCTCCCAACTTTCCTTTATGTGCTATCTTCCCCCCATCAGAATGCAAACTTTTTTAGATAGTGACTATCTTTTTAATTGTATTTCTATGCACAGAATTTGTTAATACATTGTTCTTGTCACATAGCAAGCCTTTAATAAATGGTCTACTTGAAATTTTTATCATAAAATTATAATCTCACAACTTTTAGCTAATTTTGAAGCAGTAAAGATGCAGTCCTTTACCAAATATTATTTAACAAAATCCTACTTGTTTGCTATTAATATCCTCATTGTTATAAAAATTTAGTACCCATAATATGCCACTTTAGAGCAAAATGTGCCAAAGTGACCTATCTTTAATGTGCTCAAATTTTGTGATAGAAATTCTAGAAAATAACTTGTCATGAACACTTGTAAAATGTTGGTTTCATATATTATAAAATATATGAAGACATTTTTGTGGGCTGACACATTTTCAACACTGATATTCAAGTCTGACATGAATCTGAAATTTATTTCCAAGGAGTAGTTTTATTGTCATCCCCAACATATTAAGAAAATGTAAAACATCATATACAAGTGTCAAGTGTGATTTTTTTTATTATTTCCTTTAAGTATAACATCTAAACAGTTCATTATCTACTACTACTTAATGTATAATATAAATGGCATAATTTGAGTATAAAAACCATATTCATATACTGTTGTGTGTCACTACTAATAGTACATATTTTAAAAGTACAAACTTTTCAGAGTTGCTATTATTAACCTCCAACTGTCAAAACTTCTCACATAGATTATATATTTTTAGAGCCCACCTCAATAGCATTTTTGTATCCTATTCTGTGGCCATCTGTGTGAGATACCAATAACTTTATAAAGCCATTGTTAGCCATGTGAATCAGGAGAGTCTTTAAAAATAATACAACAATTTCAGAAGATGTCCATCATCACAGTGATAGGTCATATATCATTATTCAAAGATGTAGACAGGAATTATGGAAGGAATAAGGAATGAGCTAATCCTTCCTTTTTCTATTTTTTTCAATGTAGCAATTGGTTAAATTCACTAATAATAATAAACAATCTCTCTGTTACCAATTCATTAAATCAACTTTGAATGCACTCATTAACAAAGTTACCTCATCTTGAGTCAAATTTAAGAGCCAGAGGTCTGCGTTCCAAAGCCATTTTAAAAATCTTATTCCAATTATATTATTTTGACTACTAGAAAAAACTGCTACATACCCACACAATGTTTTACTCAATGAAGTTGTTCCACACCAGGTATTGTGGAAAAAACACAGGACTTGGAGTCAGAGGACAGGATTTCAAATTCCACCTCTGTTGCTTACTACATATGTGATATTCAGGGAATCATTTAACCTCTCTGAACTTCAGTTTCCTCATCTGTAAAATAAGCAGGTTTAGACAAGATGCTTTCTAAGGCATAGTCCTACTATTTAATGAACAGAGAATATGCCAATTACAAAGTAATTTTTCCCTATAATATAATAAGAGAATTGTATATAATATAAATAAAAGCATATTAACTCCTATCATAAACATTATAAATTTAGAACTGAAAGTCTTTGTAAAGGTAATCTAATTGAACCCCCACATTTTAGAGATGACTAAACTGAGGTTAAGTGACTAGCAACAGTCAAACAAGTAGTATCAGAGGTAGGGATATCCTAGAAACAGAAGTAAAATTATATGTACATATATGTGTCTGTTGTATTACATGCATTCAGTTTAAAAGAAAACACATTTCAAAAGTCTGGCATTTTAATATGGCTGAATAACTAACTAAAATGTTACCTGTGGAGGTTTATCTAAATAGACCCTCTAAGCCACTAATAATGGCTTTCTTAAACTGAATTTAATATATAAATCTATATTTGAAAATAATAAAGTTTTTGGAAAATAATAAAAAGAACAGGAGTAGGGCCAAAAGAGAAGTGAACATAAGGCACAGGGCATAAGTTTGAATGCAGATTTGTCACTCACTACCTATGTGACTTTGTCCAAATCAGTCACCCTCTCTGGGCCTCTATCTCTGCATCTCTAAAAGGAGAGACTAGATGACCTTTAAGGTTCCTTCCAGTTCTAGGTCTATGACCTTATGATCCTATGAAATCTTTCTGTAAGAAGAAACAGTAACTACAGCTCTGCTGCACTACATGATGGCTTTACCTCAAACTAAATGAAATGCATATCTTATCTTTCTTTATATACCAAAATGGAAGCACATGGCTTAACATTTCAGTTCCCTCAGTACCTTCTTAGTGCTTAGGCAGCTCTATTACTCTTTCAAAAGGTCAGAAAATGAACATCAACTTCTCTCCAGGGCTTCTTGTTGAAATTCCAAATCCCACTTGGAAGGAGCTGAGAGGGAAAGCAAAACTCCTGTCATCGATCTTGGTCACATCCCAGTTGTTCTTCAAGAGCTTATTAGTAAAATAAGGCCTTGTCTTCTTTCCCAAGATTCACTTTTTAAGATATTATTTGCCCCCCTTTTATCTCTTTTGTGAAAAGATAACAAGAGCTTCTACTTTTAAAATGTTATTTTAAGCTATTAGGAGTTAACTTCTAATAAAAGCTCCAAATTATTTTAAGCCACTGAGTACCATCTCAAACAGAAAATATAAAGAATATCAACATGCCACCCACATACACAATTTTTAATTCCTGTCCACTAATGTTCATTATAAAAATGATCAACATAATGATTTTTTTATTTTCAATTATGAGCCAGGCCATAGACAAGAACAGTTTCTCAGTCTGCAAAACAGCTTCTAAAATATTATGCTAAAACATACTAAAACTGAAATCTTATTGCTGTCAGAAACAAAATGTTATATTCTCCCCAGCTCTGAGATTTTTCCCCCTCATTCAGCCAAGTTACATAATGCTTAATTTTAGCTCTTTAGTACCACAATGATATATACGCGATGCAAATATTCATGTTGGAATTACCACAGCAATTTATAATTCATGTGCTACTAATCAACCCATTTGCTTTCTAGTGTATAACAGTAAAAGCTTATCTCATGCAGACTCACGCGTCATTCAAATCAATCTAATTGAATTTCAAGGCCAAGAGCATTGCACAACACGTGATGTGTCTCCAATGGAGCACAGTGCCAGACACTGCAGGCATTACATAATCACATGCTGTTGTTGGCTGGGAAGGACAGCACTCTCAGTCGCCTCATCGACTTGGCAGTTGGTGTCTCCTCCAATCATGCCCTGCAGCTTTCATCTGCACACAGTGTTCACATGTACAGTCACATGTTTTGAGACCTTCACAGCAGCAACTAAGAATGGAAATATTTTGCTACTAGTAGAAACTGTTCCTTAAAATATCTCCTAAGGTAAAGAAGATTGTATCAAAATAAAGAATATGCAAGCTACTAAAGCTTTTAAGAAAGTACACATATACAAATGTCCATAGCTAATATTCTCTCCTTTAAGGCTACTGCTATGCGACATCATGATTTCCATTTTAAATTTAACTTTGGAACCATAATTATTGGGTCAATCTGGGATAATATATTTTCTATTATTATACTTGTGCTCCTTAGTTTCTAACATTAGCTGGCTGATGTTTAATATTGGACAGGAGGGATATTATAAATATTTCACCTTGAGATACAAAGTTTATTGAACAGGTCATTTCGGGAAAATATAAATAGTAAATATCAAGCACATGATCCCTAAGGTTTTCCTTCCTTCTAAAACTGAACATGGATATACACATATGTGATATATTTAAATACATAAATATATGTGGATAGATCCTTTTCTATCTCTCTCACACATGCCCACAGCATAAATCTTACAAGCTATAACTTATTAGTAATGAAAAGGCAAATAAAAACACATGAATATATTTTAAGATTTTACCTTGATTCCATTTTTTCTTTTAATCAGTTTATTTTTAACATTACCAAAGTACAGGATTCTAGATCCTTGATCAGGCCAACTTCCATAGCTTTGATAAAGGAAACAAAAACCTCAGCTTACATAGCACTATCCTTAGTGAATAAAGTTCTGAATCCAATGCTAACCAATAAAGATAGAATTGTTTCAAATATATAATAAGTTCATTAAAATTTTGGTATGTTTTTCCCCCTCCAAACCAAAGCCAAATTTGGATAAATTTCTACTGATAACCAAAATACAAATTCATTTTCAAATAATAATTACAAAGCCCTTCTACCATGTTTCAATGATTCTTCTATTCACAAAGTCAAGGACTTTTGGAGCTGTCTGTATTTTAAAATAAAAACTATGGCATAACCAGCTGACCCACCACTAAGTTTCCAAACTAAGAGAGAAATATAAATCTCAGTACTAGGTAGCACTCAAAGAAATTCACTCTGGTCCAACAGGAAGAATAGAAAAATGTTTTCTTGTCAGTACACAGTTGCTAGTGGATTCTTTGTTTCTTAGGTTACTTCACAATGTGAGAATAGGGACAAAAATGTCCACAATTCAAAATAGGAAAAGAGGAAATCTAAAATCAGTTAGAATGCAAAGGTATACTGCAGGTCCAGTAGGTGTACATTCTTTTCCACCACACAAACAAGTAAAATAATGTAGTAAAAAAAAAATTCAAAAGTAGTGAATTTGAAGCAAAAGAGTACTATCTAACTGAAGTAAAGAAAAAAAACCTGTCATTTACGTATAGGAGTTCTTACTAGGCTATACACTAATAGAGTTGCATATTTTGTTGCAAAATATATGGCCCTAAATACTAATCCTGTGCTACATTAAGGCATAACAGGAATAAACTGTTATATGAAAACAAAACATCATATCTCACATAATTTCCTTGTTTTACAAAAAAGGAGGAATAGATGCATAGGGGAAAGCACCATAGATAACTTTAAAATGTATTGTTTAAGGATTCTGCTTATTCACTTTTTAAGGAGAGCAAAATGTAGAAATGCAGGATTTCTAAATTTATGGGAAAGGATCATGGGAGGTGTATGGATTACAGAACAGGGATCTTCGCACATTCTCTATTTCCAGATCCATAGATCAGGTCTACATTACCTTCTACCTGAAATTTTTATAATATTCTCCTAATTGATCTCCCTATATCTAATTTATCATATATTTTATATACTATAACCAAGTTAATCTATTTAAAATACTTTAACTCCACTCAGAAACTTCAACAGTTCCTCCACCGCATTTAGAAAGTATTTAAATTAAAACCTCCCATAATTTGGCCATACTCTACATCTCCAATTTCTCTTTTCACTGTCCCGCTACTTGAATGCTCTATTCCAGTCAAACTGGCATATTCCTTGTCCTATTTATGTAGTAACCTACTATTGCAGTCATGATGTTACACTTTTAAAAATTTCCTAATACCACCACCACCCTTCTCTCTGCTTACGTTCTGCCCTTCATCTGCAGCCCAAATTAAGTCTCACTTCACAAAATAACATAATCACAAAATTTTGGAACCAGAAAAGACTCAGAGTTCCATGGTTCACAACCTATACTTGAAAAAGAATTCCCATTACAACATTCCAGAGAAGTAGTCATCCAGCCTGTTCTTGGAGACCTCCAATGAAATTAAAGGCCTCCATGGTCGGCATCTTACAGTTTTTTGATAGCTCTGATTATACAGGAGGTTTCAAATGACAAGTCCAAATTTCCCTCATTGCAACTTCTACAATTTGCTCCTCATTCTACCTCCAGGGGACAAAAATAACAAATCTTGCATAAGGAAGCTCTTTAAATACCTGAAAAATGTTATCATGCCAACCTCTGACTCTTCTTCTTCAAGTTAAACATATTCGTTTCTTTCAACATAGGTACATATAGAATGATTTTGAGTATTTTATCATTTTGGCTACCACCCTCCAGATACTTTCCAGCTTATTAAAGTCCTTCACAAACTATGGCACCCAGAACTGAGCACAACATTCCAGATATAGTCTGATCAGATCCCCTAGCACAATGGGATCCTCACTTATTTATTCCTTACTTAATGAAACTCAAGATCACATTACTTTTTTTGGCTGCCATAACACTGTATTAATTCATAGTATACTTGCAGTCCACTAAAACCCCCAGAACTTTTTTCAAACTACTAACCATACCTCTCCCATCTTGTACTGTTGAAGTCAATTTATTTATCCCAATTAAACTCTATCTTAATTAATTTATCCCAATATTTCCAATAGATGGCCCCATCATCCAGTGTGTTAGCTCTCCCTCTCAAATTTGTGCCATCTACAAATATGATAAGCACATCATCTATGCCTTTACCCAATTCACTGATGAAAATCTTAATATAGCACCAAGCCCAAATCATTGGGACATACCAATAGTGGCATTCTGCCAAGCTGACATGGAATGATTAAATGAGTACTCTCTGAGTCAGACCACTCAATTAATTCTCAATCTATCTAATTGTGTTATAACAATAATAACTAGCATTCATATACAGTGCTTTAAAGTTTGTGAAGTGCTTTACATGTTAAAAGAAGGAGAAGAAGGAGAGAGAAAAAGAGAAAGAGGATCTGGAGTCACACAAAAACAGGTATCACACCAGATACGGCTTGCAAACCATAGATTGTTGACTCCTAAACTAAAAACTGAAATTCTTAAGAAACAAAGAAAAGAAATTTGATAAGAAAAATAGGAATTGTCTGATGAGGGCAAATCTTTTTAACAAATATTGTTTAAAAATACAAAGACCATTCTTGGCTCACTAGTCATATAAAAATGGGCTGATTTGACATACAGACTATAGTTTTCCAACCCATGATTTAGTCCAAGGAGGTCTACCTATCATTCTTCTAAGTGCTTTGAAATCTGTTCTCCACAAATATAGGGTGCATGTCAGTTCTTCCCATATTTCTTCTTATCTATTACAAATTCTAAAAGGTACCGATCCCTTTTCCCCAGAGGTTCCTGTCATTTTTATCTCAAGAACTATATCCTCCCTTTTAGTGAAACTCAAATTCAATCAGAATTTCACTTTCTTGGTTCCTCTGACTTTTGAAGACTGACATTATCATTAAGATAAGTCAAAGATACTATTATCTTACCTTGGCTTGTGACAGAGTTCCAACAAATTTCATTATAACTGAAGCCCTACATTACTGCTATATCATGATTCTTTGTGATCTGCTAAAATAGCTCATCTATACTCAGATGACAAAATCATTTTTCATCTTCCTCGATTGATAATCATTCAAAAGTTCTTTAGTATGCCTCATTCTTCTGGTTGCTTCATTTGCTCATATAAGTATATGTTCTTAATAAACAATAATATCCCACCCTTGTCCTCTTTCTTTTGAATAGCCAGGCTTTCATCCCATCAAATTTCAGTGATATCTGTAAGGTCAAAATTGACTCATTCCATTAGAATTTCTAGTTTATCTTAATTTTTGTCACCAATTGGCCTTCCCTAAACACACATAAGTCTATAATTATCTTTCCTCAACTATATTTGTACTTATTACCTGTTATTAATTGTTTGGTATTCAAACTATACAGACTTATATCAATGCTTGCTTTTTTGTGCATATGGCTTATCTGTCCAAATGGACTGCAAGCTGAATGAAGGCAAGGGAGAAGTTTTATGTCTTCATTCTCTAGCTCATAACACAGTACCTTCCTTGCTAATGATAAGAAGAATGCTAGGAAGGGGCCAGAACTTTATAAAGTTCTGAAAATACTACAATCAGTGCTATCAAAATCAGGCAAAAAAGCTTCTGATATTACATAACAGTCTACCTATCTACAGTTTGGTATGCATCTTCATATCATTCAATTCAAATTACTGAGGATTTTATTCTGTGCATCTCTAACTGAAGTCACTGGGAACACAGGATTCACATTATAGAAATTTTCTTCACAATCAATTTTCACAGGATTCTATTTTGCAAAGCATAGGATAGCCAACAAACATTGTTAACTTCTTAAAGAATTAGTTTAGTGTGTATCACAGCAAAGGAACTTTCTCTAAATTGCCTTACAATGGTGCTGAAATACTAACTGAGGGATATACTAATCTATCATATCTTTATAATAAATCAATATCAGTTCTAACTTAATTGGGAAAACTAGTGTATTGAATTTTTACAGAATCACTGCATCTGAAAAAGTCAGATATAACCTAGTCTATTTGCCTGTACATGAAATATTATACTGAAGGGGGAAGGGGGAAATCTTGTTCTCTTCTTTAGGGAAGAAATTCCACCACTCTCCATCCTCTCTCATTTCATTTCCTTCCAGCCCTTGGCATCCTATTCTAATAATAATCAGACTTAAAGAAACCTACCATTAGAAACTCACCTTAGGGGGTGGCTAGGTGGCCCAGTGAATAGAGCACTGGCCCTGGAGTCAGGAGGACCTGAGTTCAAATCCAGCCTCAGACACTTAACACAAAAAAAACTAGCCGAGTGACCTTGGGAAAGTCACTTAACCCCAATTGCCCTACCTTCCCCCCCTCTAAAAAAGCTAAAAAAAAAAGAAAGAAAGAAAAAAAACTTACCTTAGAATATCACCTAAGCATGTTCAAAATCACTGTAAAAAAGGATTAGAAATATATAACATCCAGGCTGCTAGGTGGTGCGGTGCATAGAGCCCTGGCCCTGGAGTCAGAAGGACCTGAGTTCAAATCCGGCCTGCAACACTTAACACTTACTAGCCATGTGACCTTGGGCAAGTCACTTAACCCCAATTGACCTGCCTTCCCCCCCAAAAGCGTATATACATATATATATATGTGTGTGTGTGTGTGTGTGTGTGTGTGTGTGTGTGTGTGTGTGTGTGTGTATGTATATATGTGTGTGTGTGTATATATATGTGTGTGTGTGTGTGTATATATATGTATATATATATGCACACACACATATATAATGAAATTGAAAATATAATATTTATGTTCCCTAGCTATATCTGGGTTTATAATTCATAAAATTCCTTCCTTCTGTAAATTAAAACTGCGCTTATCACTCTTAATATTATTTCCTTTAGCTTCACAAAGTGTCTTAGGCTGATGACTTACAATAAGAAAAATGATTTCTGAACTGTTATTGATTGGGTTATTTCCATGTATTTAGATTGAATACAACCCTCAAGAATATGAATAATATCTTCATCTAACGACTTTTCATTATTCCTATAAACATATTTGCACATACTGTAGTCACAGTATTTGTATTCCTATGCAAACCCAGAAAGAAAAAAGAAATCAGGGAAGGATGGCTGAAGAAAGTAGAAAAGGCAAAGAAAAAGCAAGATAATGAATTGGCTGGTTGCAGGAAAAGGAATAAATGAAGGAAGGAAGATATGAACTTTAACAAATCTGGGTGTCTGTGAGTTTTGAGGTGAGGAGAAACCAGTTTATATCACCTATATTATGAAAGGTCAGAACCTTAGTTAAGCAAATATTCACTCAGGACTGGTGGGTAAAGAATAGAGACGACCAAGGTACATTCATACAAGCTTAGTGGTTTCTGATTGGCTGAAATTTTACCAAGATTTTCTAAATAAACCATGAGCTTATAAAACAGAATTAGAGCACATCTAAGAGACAGCATATTGTTCTGAGAAAAATAAATGTCATTCTTGGGTAGAAGATGGATGGAGAGCAGAGACTACAGCTGGAGCCCTAGGCTAGACTGGAAAATGGTCACATCATCATGACCAGGTTCAGGTAAAAAATGTGTAGGAAATATGATAAACCTGTAGCTCACAACTACCCAGATCAATATGAGTAGATGTAATCTATATTTTTGACTTGTATCTTTATTTTTTTATTTCTGAATTTATTCTTTTCCTTTATATATCCTTACATATTCTTGTTAAAACCCCAGCTGGTCTTGAAAACATATGGCAGAGGAGTCAGGAAAAGGAGGGGTATAGAAACTTGGTGCAATAAGAGTGACAGAGGTTTGGGGAGTAAGGGTTAATAATCAGAGTATAACAGAATCTTACTCAGTTATTAAGGGAACACAGTGCTCAAAGAAGTGACATGGAAATTATATTGAGAGCTTTGAGATTGAAGCACAGCCCCTGTGATAAATTTTTTCCATCTGGAAAGAATGGTCTCTCACACTGACTTAAAAAACAATTACTTCTTTACATGCGTGTCATATTGTTTCCTCCCCCAGTGGTCCTATGGCTTCCACTGTCTAGTGTCTACCAAAAAGGAATGGAGCTGGAATTATATCTATGCCTACGCGCAGCTAGTAGATAGAATAGTAGGCCTGGAGTCAGAAAGACCTGAGTTCAAATCCTACATCACACATTTACCAGCTGTTACCTTGACCAAGTCACATAATTGCTTCACCTTCAATTACTTCACTAAAAAAAAATGTGGATTATATGGCAGCTGACTCGTAGAGTTGTTGTAAGAATCAAATAAGATAATATTTGCAAAAATAATGCTTGCACAAGGCACATAGTTAGTGCTACATAAATGCTTATTCCCTTCCCTTCCCCTTATGTTGGACCCAATCACACTGTTTCTATTTTACTCCTGCCAGTTTCACGTCTATGAGTTACACTTCACTTAATTCAGAGAATCATACACCTTAGAGTTAGAAGTGAATATGAAAGATTATCTGATCCAGACTTCTGCCTTCAGGTAAGTAAGGTATCATTATTCTCATTTTACAGATCATTAAATTGAGGCCCAAAGAGTTAAAGAAACTTGATTAAAGTCATGTAACTAGAAAATGTTAGAATCTAGGTCTACCTCTTGTGTTATCTGTCATCTTTGTGTTCCCAGCACCTGAAACAATATTGGTTAAAATTAATCGAGGCTTTGAGCTCACTTTCTTGATGACCTCATCAGCTCCTGTCACTGCTATGATGATGACTCCCAGATTTGTATATCATTAACTAGTCTCCTTCCTGAACTTCAGTTCTGCATCAATGACTACCTAGTGGACATATCCAACCAGATGCCCTGTAGGCAGCTCAAATGTAACATGTAAAAAACAGAACCTCTGCCTTTCTCCCTAATCCTTCTCTCCTTCCTAACTTTTGGATTTCTGTTGAGGACACTATTCTTCCAGACATCCTGATTGGCAGTGATGCAGTCATCTTCCTACCACTGACAATCAGACACCAAGAATTGTTGATTCTACCTCCAAAATATATATTTTATCCATCAACTTCTGTCTACTCACACAGCCATGATTCTAGTTCTTGTCCTTAATCTTTCTTTCCTGAATCAATCATTGCATTAGCCCCTAATTTAACCTACCACTCTAAAGCCTCTCCTCTTTCCAGTCCATCCTCTATATAGCTGACAGATTGATATTCATAAAGCATTAGTCTGACTAGGTCATTACCCTGCTCAAAAAGCCCCAGTGATTGGTTCTCTCCCTGCCTCTAAAAAAGAATGCAGACTCCTCTCTTTGGCTCCTACAATCTTTTTAAGTTGTTGCACATCTCTTGCCCTCATGAATTGTGTTCTCACCCAAATGGTCTGCTAGATATTTCTCATATGCAGTATCTAATTTCCCATCTTCAGTGACTTCATAGAATGCCCTTCATACCATGAATGCTCACCCTCCTTTCTGTCTTCTGGTAGAACCCCCAGCTTCATTGAAAGCTTAGTTCAAGTGCCATTTCACTTAAAACATATCCTAGAATGCCACACACACCCCAGTGGCTAGTGCTCTCCCCACCAGAAATTCATTAGTAGTTTACATTTAATTTCCTATAAACATATCTAGAAATGGAATGCAAGGGTGGCAGCCCCCAGAAGACGAGCATGGGCAGTGCGCCAAACGGCCCCCTGACGAAGATAACAAAACAGCAAAATGATAAATGTTAGAGAGGATGTGGAAAAACTGGAACACTAATGCATTGTTGGTGGAGCTGTGAAATGATCCAACCATTCTGGAGAGCAATCTGGAACTATGCCCAAAGGGCTGTAAATAATCACATACCTTTTGATCCAGCAATACCAGTTCTAGGGTTATATCATAAAGAGATCAGAGAAGTGGGAAGAGGACCTGTATGTACAAAAATATTTATAGCGGCCCTTTTTGTAGTGGCAAAAAATTGAAAAACAAGGGTATGCCCATCAATTAGGGAATGGCTGAACAAGTTGTGGTATATGAATGTAATGGAATACTACTGTGCTATAAGAAATGAGGAGCAGATGGGCTTCATAATAACCTGGAGAGATTTATATAAACTGATGCTGAGTGAGAAGAGCAGAACCAGGAGAAATTTGTACACAATCACAGACACAACATATGTGTGACAACTAACTTCAATAGACTGGGCTCCTCTCAGCAATACAAGGTTACAGGACAACTCCAAAAGACTCATGATTGAAGGAGATATCCACATTCAGAGAAGGAGACTCGGAGTCTGAGTGCAGATTGAAATAAACTACTTGCTCTGTTTCTTTTCCTTGTCTTGTTTTCTTTCCTCTCTCCCACTGATCATTCCATCAGTTACAATCCCTCTTTACAACCTGACTAATGATCAATGGGAAGATATTTGTAGATCTTGTATCTGAGTGCATGCTGCCATGATGGAGGGGGGAGGTAGAGGGGGAGAAAATATGAAATGCAAGGGACTGTGGAACTGAAAGTTGTAAACTAAAAGTAAATAAACCAAAAAAGAAAAAAAAAAGAAAAAAGAATTTGTTACAGCAAAAGATACTATCAACAGAAAATTAGAACCATAATGACAAGAAGGCATGGTATATTCAATTACAATGGCCCAAACCTGAGTTAATCAAACTACTAACACGAACAAATAAAATCAATGAGTAAAAAGAAAGAAAAAGAAATAGAATGCAAGGTCCTTGAGGATAGGAATTGCTTTGGTTTTGTCTTTGTGTTCCCAGTACTTAACTCAGTGCCTAGTACATATTAAATGTGTAATAAATACTTGTTTTATTAAATTAAATTGAATCACTAATTCTGCTGTCAAAAGCATGACATTAGAGAAAAAAAGAAATGATAATGGAAGGAAAAAACAAATCTTTTTAAATTGAAGCCTTCCTTGTTCAAGTCTATATTTTAACCGTTAAGCTATAAACATTTTTAAGTTTGGGTAAAATTGCTGAGTCCTAATTATTTTTTACAAAATACAGCAAATACAATGAATTGTTTTCATCTTAAATTACTTTTTAAAATTATAATAAAAGATAATGGTTTTAATGGTATTAAGCAAGTTTTATTTCTGTTTCTAGCGTCCTTGAACTACCATAAATATTCATTGGTCTTTGCTAATATAACTGAATAACTCTCTGATGCAACTATGAAACACAAACAAGTGTGTTGCTCTAGCATATGAAATCTGTAAATGACATTTCAACAAATGTCCTTAATGTCATGACAGTCAACAACAAAATTTTCTGAGCTGGGAGAGAAGAGTATTTTTAACCATCTGTGTGCTATATAGTCATACCTATACATATATGTAAATATGTGTGTCAAATTCAGAGGAAAAAAGGCAACCTAAAATAAACCAGAGCTGGAAAGGTTAATACCTTTGACAGACAGGAAAATTCTGAATTTGTTCAATTTCTCAATTTTTGTGTCACAATTTTAACACTGTTATTAGAATTATTATTCTTTTACTGAAAAAGCATACGGAATTTGTTTTGCTTGACTAAGCCTATATCATACAAAAACAAAAGGTTTTTCATTTTCTTATTTGTTTTTTGATGAGGGAGGTGAAGAGAAATGGAAGAAAAATACGTTTGTCAGTTGAAAAATAAAATTTAATGAAAAAAAAGTTCAAGATTAAATCTGAATTTCCAAAGTAGAGGGAAAAGTTCAATGAGCTCTGGGCTAGCAAGCTCAATGTGTATTTACATCACTATTCTGACAGGTATGGTTTCTAACATACATCCATAGTTTTCCATGATTGTGTTTTGTAGCTGAAAATGTTTTTGCTCTAGTCTCTCTCTGACTCTTTCTAAACATATACACACTTAGAATAATGTATGTCTACCTCCCCATTTTCCCAGAATAAAATTCTATTCCCTGGTCACCCCTTGCCTATATATATTATCTTTTCCTATTAACTTATAAATTCCTTGAGGAGTGTCTCTTTTTAAAATTTGTCTCCCCAGATGTAGCACAGTGTTTGGCACATAGTAAGCATTTAATAAATGCTTTTTCTTTCTCACGTTTATTCATTCATAAATGTACCCTAAAGCAAGAAATTATCCTATGTGACAGGTCTGACTATGAATGTATAAATGAATGAAGTACTTATTAAGTGCTTAATATGTACTAAGAACTGTGTTCTGGGTTTACCAAAAAAAAAAAAGTGAGAGAGACCCTGTTCTCAAGGAGTTAACACTATAAATGCAGATGACACATAAAAGAAAGTTCAGCTACAGAACAGACAGAAAGGTCTATCTTTTCTGTTCTTTCAATGTCATTATTTTAATACTTACAAGACAGCAGTACAGTTAAGTAATGAAACTAGGAACTCTTAGAAAACAAAGAATGAAGCTATCCTCTCTACATATTGTGCTAATGGTAAAAATCAAATTATTAATAAAATCCAATATTGAAAAAGTAGCTGCTTGAGGAAGTTCAGATCTTTAAGCAGGATGATCAGGTGTTCTGTCAGAAATGATAAAATATTGTGTTCCAAATCAGTTACTAATACAGAAAAGCAAATTAAAGAATTTTGTCAAGGGGCCATAAAAGCACATACCTTTGTTATGTTTGCTTCTTTATTCACAGAGAAAAGAAACCTTATTTTGGTCATTGCAAAAAAAGAAAAAAAATAAAGCACACAAGAAAAAGAAAAAGCTTTAAAAATGATGCCAAAATACTACTGATTTTCATGGGTAATGGTAGAATAAATCAGGTATTGCTGTGCTTGACATTCAGATTTTTGAAAAGCAAGATGTTTGATTCAGGACAACATCTCATATGAAGAGAACTGATACATACATACATACATATATATAAATATGTATGTTAAGAATGATATTTATAGTTCTTAAGAGGCAATGGAAAGCTAGTGAAATTTTTTCTACCACCATTAAAGGACAGATCTTGACAGAGAATGTGAATGTTGTATTTCCTGTGAGATTTTGATATGTGCATTGTATTTCCTGTCAGATTCTTTCCAATTACTCTCTCAAAAAAAATGGTAAATTTAAAGCAAAAATAGTATTTGAAAAGAACCTAATGTTATGAGTAAGTATCTTTATGTGACTTGTGTCCCTGACCTCCACTCCTACCCCTTAAACCTTAGACTCACATATACCAGTTGCTTTCTTGGGCGCTGGTACAAAAAGGTCATTTCCTCGGAGTTTATAATGGAAAATTTCTAAACAGAGCTAATGAGTTAAGTATATGAGTCATAATGTTTCTTTCCCTCCCAACTCCTCATACTAGGGAACTTTAACACATATTGACTCTCCTTCAAATACACTAACCACTCCATTCCTTAACTTGTTTCCCATCCTCCTAATCCTAATCCCAATCTAACCCCCTGACCTAATCCTCCACCCCACCTCAGTCACACACAAAGATGCTCATAACATTAATCTTGATATCATCTTGACACAAATATACCACCTCCATATTCAAGAATTCCAAAACTGCCTCATGCAACCACAATCTATTGGTTTTCCACCTTTCCTTCAGTCTTCCCTTACCAGCTCTACTCGTTCACACCATGACTTCTAGCTCCTTGATCCTTCAATTGTCTCCCAGGCCGTATTCCCTGCACTAGCTGTTCTCTCCTCTTCTTCTCATCTTGACCCCCAGGTGAACCAATTCAACTCTATAATGTACGCTTTTCTTAAGTCCCTCATCTCTTTATGATTTTACAAATTTTCCCTTGTCAAGTTTCAACTTTGGTTCACTCCCACAATCTACCACCTTTGTTCCTACACACATACTGCTGAACAAAGGTAGAGAAAATCATGCAATCATTCTGTTTGAGTTCACTAAAAATTTATGTTACACAACCTCTACTGGACCCTCACTGCTGCTAGGTAATCTTTCTATACCCTCCTTATCAACCCCCTATTCCTCTCTCCACAGTGCTCTTCCAAACTTCTGCATTCTTCTTCAAGCCTTTCATGGCACCCCCTCCCCATCTTCCATCTCATCAGATGAGAATTTGCCTCATATTTTACAGAAAAAAAAATTGAAGCCATCCTCTGTGAGCCACCCCTCCTTCTTCATCTCATATTACTCATATGTCTTCTGCTACTATCTCCTCCTTTACCCATCTCCTAGATCTCCTCCTATCTATCTGATTATTCCTTTTCAGTCTCTTTTGCTGGATCATCATCCAGAACAGTCTCTATATGTAGATATTCCATTGGGTTCTATCCTGAGTCCTCAGCCCCTCTTCCTCTATACTACTTCATTTGGTGACCTTCAATGGATTTAATTACCATCTCTATGCTGACAATTCTCAAATCAACCTACACGGCTCCAAACTTTCTGATCACCTACAATCTCACATCTTCAACTACATTTCTAACATCTCAAACCAGATTCCAGTAGACTTCTTAAACTCAACATGTCTAAAATGTGCCCCTAAGTCCTCTACAAATATACCTTCCCTATAGAAAACAACACCATCCTCCCAGTCCCTCAGGCTCACAACCTAGGTGTCATCTTTGACTTCTTGCTAACTCCCAACCCTCATAGCCAATCTGCTGCTTAAGACATATTGATTTCACCTCTGCAACATCTCCTGATGTCCACTTTGCTCTTCTGACATTGCCACTACTTTTCTAGGCCCCCATCACTTCATGCTTATACTACTCTAATGGCATGCTGGTGAGCCTGCTTGCTTTATGTCTCTCCCCTCTCTAATCTATCCTCCATTGAGCTACCAAATCTATTTTCCTAAAGTATGGGTCCAACCATGTCACCTCCTACTCAATAAACTCCAGGGGCTCCCTATTGCCTCTAAGAGAAAATATAAAATTCTCTGTTTGGCATTCAAAGCCCTTCATAAGCTGTCTCCTTCCTACCTTCCCCGTCTTCTTATACCCTACCCTCTGCCATACACTGCTCAATCTAGTGTCTCTGGTATCCTTGCTGGTCCACAACAAGACAGTCAACCTCTTGACTCTAGGCATCTTCTCTTATCTCCAATGCCCAGAATGTTCTCCTTCCTCATTTCTGCTTACTGGGCTTCCCTGACTTCCTTTAAATTCCAACCTAACTTCCATCTTCTACAGGAGGCCTTCCTCACCCCTCTTCCTTACCATGTCTTCCCTCTCTTAATTAGTTCCTATTCATCCTGTAAAAATTTGTTTGTACATATTTGTGTGCTTATTGTCTCTCCCATTATCTTGTGAGCCACTTGACAGCAGGGACTATCTGTTACTTCTTTTTGTATCCCCAGCATTTAACAGAGTACATTGCACAGAGTAAATGCTTGATATATGTTTATTGGCTATAGTTAAAATGGGGTTCCCATTTTCCATCCAGTAATGTTAGGCAGCATTTTCACCCTGCAGAAAATGCAGAAGATACAAAGAACTCATAGGAAGCCACCAGCAAATAAAGAAAAGGTTAGGTATTCAAAGGACTTATAGGAGCCTATAAACAGATACAGAAAGCATGCAATAGTTCCCTTCATAAGGAATTGAAATGAGAGATACCATCAGGGCAGTATTCTGATATCCCAGTGAATCCCTAGCTTCCACATAAAGCAATACACAGTCTCTCTGAGATTCGAAGTGTCCTCTAGGATTTGGATACCCCCTCACCAAGGAAAAATACTATTTAGAACTAGAAAGGCAATAACCTCTCTCTTCAGACTTGCATTGTCCAAACAACTCCCTATAATACTAAGGGGATTGAAAAAAAATTTAGATATCCTGTCATCTTCCCAGGTCAAGGTTCTACTCACTGTTCACAGGGGTTACACAGGCAATACCTTTCTTTCTCTAAAAAGGATCTTTTGAGGAATGTCTAGGTAGTCCATCCAACTCCAGATCTGTAGTCTCTGACTAGTGCTCAGAGAGGGTTACAAAAGGCAGAGGATGAACTCTGCTAAAAGTGTTTTTATCCTTCAGGTCCTAACTAAGCATCTTTGGGGAAACCCATCTGGGATAATTTCCCTGTCTTGTCAACAAGAGGTCAATTATCATATTCTATAGAGGAAGAGAAATATACATAAATACACACATACATACACATACACACACATACACACACCAGTGGTAAACCATTTTACACCTCAGACATTAAATCAGTTCTCCTATCTGAAGAGGTCAGTTACCTAGGCTGGTTCTGGACTATTAAGTGTATGGGTAGGGTTGAGTCTAACTAGGGAAAAGAGAGCTATGCAAATTTTGCACAAACATTTCATCCCATGATATATATTCAGTTGAATGATATGAATAAAAATTTTTAAATGAATGATTCAGCAGAAAAAGAAAAGCTGGGTTTTTTTTTTCAAATTAAAATTCTTACCATACTTTTAACCTGAAACTTTCACACACTTTACTATTTTTCAATTACATCATGGTATGCTTCCTTCAGGATGGTACAATATGTACAAGCAAAATGAATGAAATTCCAAAAGAACGACTCATGTATCTATCAGTCAAGATTCAGAGCTTCATATTTATGAAAACAATTGGCAAATAACTTTACATGTTCCAAGAAAGAAAAATGTTGTAGCAGATGTCTTGTCAAGAGGCTATAGACTAAATGCTTTCATCCATATGTTTTATCAGCCTTGAGAAAGATATGCTCAATCACATTTTTTCTTAAAATCCTCAAAAACACAAAATACCCACATGTTAAGGTAAAGTGAAATAGAGGAATTATTTATAATGCAATAATGAACTGCGATTTGGAATACCATTTACAAAAGGATAATGTATCTTTACATATGAAAACTATCCTACATATGTTAAACTACCACATATCTTCATAAATTAGGGAAGTTGAGTTTTATACAAAAATAAATGACAGTGAAGGAAGGTGATACAAATGATAAACTGAGAGAATAGGGAGAAAAGACTTGAAATTCATCTTCTCTCTTAACCTCTGAATGACAACAATATGGAACAGAATCTGAAATCTACCAGTCTTTTTGAATATAGAGTTCCAAAATAGAAGACAGAACCATTGCTACCTTAATAACATGAGATAGGTTATGAACAATTTTCCTAGGCTGGCATGTCACAAATACATGTCAAGATAAAAATGGAGAGAATGTTGAAGTCAGAAACACTAATGCTAGAACATGAGAAAAAGGGGAAGGAAAGCATTTATTAAGGACTTACTAAGTGATGGAGTGATAAACACTTTACAAACATCATGTGGGGGAAAAAGGGATAGAGACAAGATGGTAGAGAAACACAGGCCCTCACCTGAGCTCTCCTAAATTCCCCTCCAAATAATTTAAAATAATGCTTCAGAGGGAATTCTGGAGTAGCAAAACCCACAAAAGGATGAGGTAAAAACAATTTTATAGCCCAAGACAACCTAGATGGTTGGCAGGAAAGGTCTGTTGCACCAGGGTGAGAGTGGAGTGCAATGTAAGCTGCATCCACAGATCAATAGCAGGCCCTGAGGGCAACTGAATCTGCAGCAGCTTTGGCTTCTGGAGCCCTTAGCTCACAGTTGGTAAGGGGGTTGGACAACTGGTTGAGAGATTACAGAGGCCCCTTTGCTGCCACTGGGTGCAGGACTCTATTGCATTGCCCATACATGGATCTAGATTGCAGTCCCAAGGCAAGGAGGAAGGCTAGTATACCAAAGTTTTTGGTTGCAGGGGATCAGGGACCCTGCTCACAGTTCCAGGGCAGAAAGGAGTGCTTATGGTTGCTCACAGCCAACGCACAGGCCATGAGAGTAGTAAATACACCTCTCCTTAGATCATACCACTCTGGCAGAACTGAAAACTTATAGTCCCTCAGAAGCAGATCTGAAAATAGTTGCACAAAAAACCTGGATCTTGGGACAGTGCCTCCTCCATTCTGTGAGCAGAGACCAACTTTAATATAAGGTTAAATAATCAAGAAATAGGCTGGAAAATTAGTTTAAAAAAAAGAAGAACCAAAAGAACCTGATTTTAGAAGGTTATTATGATGACAGGGAAGACCAAAAGACAAGAAACTCAGAAGACAACGAAGTCAAAACTGCTACATCTAAAGCCACTAAGAAAAATATAAATATGGTCTCAGGCCCAAAAAGAATTCCTAGAAGATTCAAAAGGAATTGTAAAACTCAAATAAGAGAGGTAAAGATTGGGAAAAGAAATGAGAGTGATGCAAGAAAATCATTAACAAAGAGTCAATAGCCTGGCAAAGGAGGTACAAAAAATACTGAAGAAAATAAGATTTAAAAAACAGAATAGGTCAAATGGTAAAGGAGGGCACAAAAATCCAATGAAGATAAGAATGCCTTAAAAATGGAAAAAGTGGTACAAAAATTCACTAAAGAAAAGAATTTCTTAAAAAGTAGAATTAACCAAATGGAAAAGGAGGTACAAAAGTTCTTTATAGAAAATAATTTTTTAAAAATTAGAATTGGGTAAGTGGAAGCTAATGACTCCATGAGACATCAAGAAACAATAAAACAAAGTCAAAAGAACAAAAAAAATGTGAAATACCTCACTGAAAAAACAACTGATCTGAAAAATAAACCTAGGAGAGAAAATTTAAGAATTATTAAACTGCCTGAAAGCCATGATCAAAAAAAGAGCTTAGACATTATCTTTCCAGAAATTATCAAAGAAAATTGTCCTGATATTCTAGAGCCAGAAGATAAAATAGAAATTGAAAGAAGCCACTGATCACCTCCTGAAAGACCCAAAATGAAAACTCCTAGAAATATTATGTAGGAATATTATAGAGCTCCCAGGTCAAGGGGAAAATATTGTAAGCAGTCAGAAAGAAACTACTGAAATATTGTGGAGCCACAGTCAGCATAACATAAGATTTAACAGTTTCTACCTTAAAGGACTAGAAGACATGTGATATGATATTCCAGAGAGCAGAGATAGAATTATAAGTGTGAATCAACTACCCAGCAAAACTGAGCATAATTCTTCATGGGAAAAACAGATATTCAATCAGATGTTCAATGAAATAGAAAACTTGAAAGCGTTCCAGATGAAAAGGCCAGAGCTAAATAGGAAATGTGACTTTCAAATGTAAGACTCAAGAGAAGCATAAAAAGGGAAATAGGAAAGAGGAATGGTATAAGGTACATTTCTACATGGGAAGATGATACTTGTAACTCCTAAGAACTTTATCATTATTAGAGCCATTAGAAGGAGTATATTATGGCAATCAGAAGGCAAAAAGCATGGGTGTGAATTGAAAATGACGGGATAATATCTAAAAAATAAATTAAGAGATGAGAGGAATGCACTGGAAGAAAGGAAAAATCAGAGGTAGAATGGGGTAATTATCTCATATAAAAAAGGTGCAAGAGAGCTTTTACAGTGAAGGGGAAGATGGGGGAGGTGGAGTGAGAAGTGCTAGAACCTTATTCTCTTCAGAATTGGCTCAAAAAGGAAATAACATACACATTCAGTTGGGTATAGAAATCTATCCTACCCTATAGGAAAGTAGGAGGGGGAGAGGATAAGGGAAAAGTGGGGGGGGGGGGGGGAACAATAGAAGGGAGGACAAATTGGGAGAGGAAGTAGTCAGAAGCAAAAGGGATGGGGTGAAAGGAGGATGGATGGGGTGAAAGGAGAGAGAGTAGGATAAATGGAGGAGGGGAATAGGATAGAAGGAAAAAACAGTTATAATCATAACTGCAAAAAGGTGTTTACAACAAATTTCTCTGATACAGGCCTCATTTCTCAAATATATAGAGAACTGAGTCAAATTTATAAGAATACAAGTTATCCTACAACTGATAAATGGTCAAAGGATATGAACAGGCAGTTTTCAGATGAAGCAATTAATTAAAACCATCTATAGTCATGTAAAAAATGCTCTAAATCACTGGTGATCAGAGAAATGCAAATAAGAATAATTCTGAGGTACCACCCCATACCTATCAGATTGACTAATATGACAGAAAAAAAATGACAAATATTGGCAGTGATGTGGGAAAATGGAGACATTAATACACTGTTGGTGGAGTTGTGAATTGATTCGACCATTCTGGAGAGCAATTTGAAATTATGCCCAAAGGGCCATACAACCATACATGCATAAACTTTGACCCAGCAATACCACTACTAGGTCTGTATCCCAAAGAGACAAAAAACAAAATGGAAAAGAACCTATGTATACAAAAATATTATTAATACTTTATAGCTGCTATAAGCAGTTCTTTTTGTGGTAGTCCAAAATTTGAAATTGAAGGATGCCCCTCAACTGGGGAAATTGCTGAACAAGTTGTAGTATATGATTGTAACAGAATAGTACTGTACTATAAGAAATGATGCGGGGCGCGGAGCCAAGGTGGCAGTGTAAGAGCAGCAAGGTACGGCAGCTCCCACACAGCCACCTCAAAATACCCATAAAATATGACTCTAAACAAATTTTAGAACTCTAAAACGCACACAAATATACTTCCTGCTGAAGGCAGCTCGGCTAGAATGGTCCATCCCAGCATTGGGAGCCAAAACCAGCCCAGCCTGAAACACCGGCTTGGCTTTTAGGAGGTTGCTGCAGCCCCCATCAGCTCTGGCTCACTGAAAACGCACCCCAGGACCACCACCCAAGACCATGATCCAGATCCAGGCCACTCAACGCAAGAGCACTTGGCCTCTGAACAATCGCTTGGCCCCCCTGCAGTCTGCAGGCAGGGAGCTCTGAAGCAGCAAGGTGGAGGTGGCTACAGGGCCTCCACTTCTGCTGCTTCCTTGCCCTGGAGGCAGTTTGGCCGGAGGTACTTATCTCTCCCAATTTTAGCCAAGTTCCACTGACCTTTCACTTAGTCCTTTTTTTCTTATGGCTTGATAATTCTGGATACTGCCACAGCTGCCACAGATCCACTCTCCTGAAGCTCCAGCTGCAGCTCAGCTCAGCTTGTCAGGCTGCCCCCAGGGCCAAGCTGTAGTTTCAGGCTGGGCTGGTTTCGGCTCCCAGCACTGAGGTGGGCGGTCCCTCCTAGCCAAGCTGCCTTCAGCAGGAAAGTATTTTTGTGTGCATTTTAGAGCTCTAGAATTTGTTTAGAGTCATATTTTATGGGTATTTTGAGGTGGCTATGTGGGAGCTGCGGTACCTTGCTGTTCCTACGCTGCCATCTTCTCAAAAGCTTTCTGAAGAGAATAATTCCTTCAGAATTAGAGTGGAGGAAATGGAAGCCAATGACTTTATGAGAAATCAAGATACTATCAAACAGATCCAAACAAATGAAAAAATAGAAGGCAATGTGAAATATCTCCTTGAAAAAACCACTGACCCGGAAAACAGATCCAGGAGAGACAACTTAAAAATTATTGGACAACCTGAAAGCCATGATCAAAAAAAGAACTTAGAAAGCATCC
>CM053581.1:446199755-446227382 GCA_028627135.1 Pseudochirops cupreus
TGCAGCCCCCACCAGCTTTGGCTCACTGAAAACGCACCCCAGGACCATCACCCAAGACCGCAATCTGGATCCAGGCCGCTCAACACAAGAGCACTTGGCCTCTGAATGATCACTTGGCCCCCCTGCAGTCTGCAGGCTGGGAGCTCTGAAGCAGTCACATGGAAGCAGCTGCAGGGCTGCTGCTTCTGCTGCTTCCTTGCTCTGGAGACAGTTTGGCTGGACTGCTTTTCTCCCCCCAAGTTTAACTGAGTTCCACTGACCTTTCACTTAGTCCTTGTTTCTTATGGCTTGATAATTCTGGAAATTGCCACAGCTGCTACTGTTCCACTCTCCTAAAGGCTCCAGCTGCAGCTTGTCCTGGCCACGCCTGGGGCCACGCCATGGTTTCAGGCTGGGCTGGGTTCAGCTCCCAGAGCTGCGATGATAGCTTCCTGCTGAGCTGCCTTCAGTGGGAGGTGTATTTTTGTGAGTTTTGGAGCCTGAAAATTTGTTTAGAGTCATATTTTATGGGTATTTGAGATGGCTATGTGAGAGCTGCAGTACCTTGCTGCTCCTACGCTTCCATCTTGGCTCCCAATCCTACTCTGCTGAATCTTTTGGTGTTTTAGATAATACAGTACTCTGATGATTCTCCCCTATTGCCCACAACTGTTTTATCTTGATTGAGAAAATAATGCAAATTATTTTAAATACCTATCTTTTTTGTCTAGAAGGCTTTCTATTGTTCAAAAACTTCCATTAAGGATATGTTTACTTCCCTCAATTTCTTATTGTTAGCAATGGAGTTTAACTGAGTTTAAGAGAGTTGAATTTGAGTTTCTCTTCTTTGTTTAGATACTGTGAATCCTTTCAGTTTTCACTGTTGCTTTTCCTTTCACCAGTTCTTGAAATCTTCTTTAATAATTTCTTTTAATATATTATAGACTCTTCTATTTTCCGTAAATTTTTTTTGAAATTCAGTCATCCTTAGGTGGTTGTTGCTTGAATCTCTCTTTTTTCAAATTCTTCAAATAATTTGGAGATTTCTGGGCCAGTTCTTCCACTTAATTGGTGTTGTCTACATATGATTTCCCATTGCAGAATGTCTGTTTTTGATTATTTCTGATTTTTGTTTAGTTTTTCTATTACATCCTCCGTATTGGTCATTCTAAAAGTATGCAGGCAGGTAGGAGGAGGGAACTAAGAGAATAGTGTCCATTAAAACCTAAAGAAAAGAGAAAATTCAAGAGGAGAGGGAGGGTTGAAAAAAGTTTTAATGCTAAAGGAATTCAAGAAGGATGAGGATTGAAAAAAGGCCATTGGATTTTACAATTAAGAAAACATTGATAACTTTGTAGAGAGCAGTCTCAGTCAGAGGCCAGATTGCCACTGAGCGCAAGAGTAAAGAAAGGAGAAGTAGCCTGTGTAGACAATTTTTTTTCCCTAAAGAGTTTGAATGAGAAAGGAAGAAGAACGGGACAGTGGCAGCGAGTGGGAATGGTAGAATCTTGTCAAGTGCCTATAGTGAAGTAGGATCTAGTGATCTTTCTAAAGTGAAAAAAGCAATGACTCTATAGTCAGACTTGGGTTTAAATCACACTCTTGATACTACCTATATCATTTGGGGTAAATCACTTGGCCTGCCTGGGCCTCAGTTTCTTATAAAATGAGGAGTTTGGACTAGATAGACTCTAAAGCTCTTTCCAGCTCTACATCTATAATACTATAATCTAGCAAGGCATTTATCCTTTCCAGATTTCAGTTGCCTAAACTGCAAAATAAGGAAGTTGAACTAGATGACCACTAAGGATATTTCCCACTTGAAATCATAGCAAATTTCATAATTCTTCCAGTATTTCATGATTAACACTTCAGTGTCATCTCTGAGATGTCTCCCCCTTAACTTCCACTCAATCAGCCACTTCTATCAAAACTATCTCTGAAACATCACTTGCATCCACACTCTCCTTTTCAACCTCATGTGCTACCACTCCAATGTTGATTGTTATTAGCTCAAACCTGCACCACTACAATTATTTCCTAAGAGGTTAAGTGATTCTGTCCCTTCTACCCTTCCTGCCAAATCTGTTCTGCATAATGATAATAGGTCAATCTTCCTATAGAACCACTTTGATTATATCACTTATTTGCTCAAAAGTTTTCACCAGTCTACACTGCTTATCAGTAAATTTATTTTGTCCAACATTTTGTACCACAGGACCAAACATCAATGGTGTTATCTCACTACAGAAATATAAATTTGAAATATTTACCTGAAGCTTTTCAATTATGTTCCTATAATCCCATGCAGGCCCTCCAAGTGCTTCTTTAAAACGTGGTCCACTGCGAGCTGACATTCTCCATCCCATGGCTGCTCTCTGTACCATATTGGAATGGCTTTTCATGAACAAAGTATTGACTTGGCTGTCCAAATCCACTGGAATTGCAATGCCACGATTCTTGGCTACAGAAGAAAAAAATTCAAATCTTTTCTATCTTAATCAAATGGAGGTTGTTTTTTTTTAATACATTACCAAAACAGACCAATAAATATATGCTGGCAAAGAGAAAAAATGACAAAAGGCAAACAAAAGCTAATTTTAAGATGCATTCAAAAAAGCACAGAAATAAGTAAATCTGTTACATAAATCTTATTTTATATTCATTACAGTATACATTTCAATATTTCCTCCATATTCATTCAATCATTCATTCATTCAAATATTTATTAAGCACCTACTCTGTATGTTCTCTTATGAGAAATATAGTATAACCATTCAGTCAGAGAACGTGATTAATTATGGTTTTAATAGAAAACTGTAAAGAAATACAGGAATTCCTATGCACAAATGTTCTACTCATACTACTTTATCATGGGCATTGAATTACTGCAATAACTCATCTGGGCCAGCTTCTGTTCTTGGTAATATTACAGAATGAGAAAAGAACTAACCTAGTAGTAAGGGAACATTTCAGAGGTAGTTTAGTAATTTATTTTTATGACAATTATTCAGTTTTTTCTTCCATGAGTTTTTGAGTGATGTAGCAAGTAGTTTTTTGGGAGCATCATTTCAGTTTAACCTCATATCTGGCCCAGGAACATAAATTCTGGCATACCAACAAACACGGTACTGCACAATCCTGTTAAGTATTTGGAACTAAAAATTGTACTGATGTTTAAGTAGTAGTCTAAAACTATGACTTCTTCAAAATGTTCAACTAATTAAACTACTACAGATTAAAAAAAATAAAATAGGACTATTCTTCTGTTCAAATCTGATTTGATTGATTCCTTTAAAATTAATTTCCAGTTCAAAGAGCAATGTTAAATGATGCACTCCCAAAAACTCTGGTGTGTTTTCTTTATAGTTTGAAATGTATTTATGTTTCATGTGTCACATTCATTATTTTAAAAACAGAAAACATATGTACATATTTTTTAAATTGAAAATCAAATGTCAACACCCATATTTACTTTTAACTCAGTTAGTATCAACATATGAAAATACTATAAAAGAAACTGAATTTCTTTCCATAGGACTAAATCATTAAATTTATTTTAATAAGCTCCATCCCCCCAAACCATTCAATTGCAAACTATGGCTCAGAATGAGGAAGTTACCAAATTTTAATTTTGAATCCCTAACCAGCAAATTGTTCCATAATATTGGCAAGGGATTTTAACCTGAGAGTATCGTAATTTTCAATACTAAATTCTATTCATCAAAAATTCAAAAAGGTATTTGGTGACTTGATGATTCACATTTGATAAGTGCTTCATAGTGCATCAATATAAAAACACTTAGAAAACCAAACAAATTATTATCATGTTCAAAAAAAAAAAAGAAAATAGGTTAACAGGTATGAAACACATTTGTCAACTGCATCTTTCTTAGGAAACTTTGCTTTAGTTTTTTGAAATAATCTACATGGGGGACGGGAATAAAAGTTTATTTGATTACAGCCACATAGTATCTCAGAAAAGGAAGGAACCCAGAGGTCATTTAGTCTAACCCAAATCTGAACTGAATCCTTTCTATTACATAACTGACAAGCTTTCTTTCCATCTTGAAAATCCCTGTTCACTTCTGGATAGTTCTAATAGGAAATTTCTCATTATATTACATTATATTATATTCCTTTGCTACTTCTCTACACATATGCCAATCCTTTCAGACCCTTCAGATGTAGTTCATCTGAGTCAAGTGATTGAACTCATCAAGGGCAGGTAGGTATTCTTCTATCTCCTGACTTGAGAATCAGCTGCCATTTTTGTTCTGTTCTATCTAATCATAGAATCAAAATCAGAGGTAACCAACACTACCTTCTCTCTGTTCATCCCATCAACCTTTTTTTTAATCTTTCATTTTCCCTAATAGCTTAAAAACTAATTTTCTTATCCTTAGTATTCCTTGTCAACTTCATTTCTTTTTGTTCTAGAAAGTAGTTCTCATACTAGACCACATAAAACTCTTCTATTTTTCCTCTAGTCTCTGTCTTTGTATGCAAATGTATCATAATATCATTAAAAGGGGAGAAAGTAGGTTTAATAGGAGGAAGTAGGAGAAATAAAAGGAGAAAAGGTTAAGATGGGAAGTAGAATTTCACATTTCTCAGTTTAGCAGGTCATGTAATTCCCAAGAGATTCTGTATGGCTAAAATGGGAGAGAGAAGCAGGTCACTAAAGCTAAGGAGGTCAAGACAGTAGCAGGGTTGACAATATAAATATTGAAGTCCCTGATGATAATGGAAAGGGATGGGAAAACAAGACTGTAAACCAGGTACTAAAGTTATTGAATAAGTTGAAAGAAAGTGACCTGTAAACCAGAAGATGACAATAACAATGATGAGGCGAGAGGATGATATAAGCATATTGTACGGACTGAATCCGTAAAACTAACACAAGGCTATGACACTAAAGAAAAGCCCATTAGTTTTGTAATATACAGAGTCTCTAAAAGTTCCAAAAAGCTTACAAATTTCCAAAAGCAAAACTGAAAAGCTCAAGATTAACGAGAAATATACTTATTAAATTTGCAATAACCCGTGATTTCAAAACATTTATTTTTACAAGATTTTAAAGATGTGTAACAACCTAAGAAACAATGAGCAATGAAATAACACAAGACTTGTGTCTCCAATACAGCAAGCACAGTACTTTCTGTGAAAGTTCTTCCTCAAATCCCTTACTAACTTAATTCACGTGCTCATTATCTTTTTCCTAAATTATATAAATAAAAATTTTGCTGTAGATACTTAACATAAGATGTATTATGTTTTTCACTGATGTCCTGGAAGACAGCAATTGCATTTAGCTCAATTTGTTCTGTGAGGAGGCAGACTTTGGCATATTTGTATAGTTCATAATATGGTGCCAGACAAATGAGGCTACTGATAGATGTTATTTGATAATGGTGCTTGCTATATTCAATGGAACAGTTTTCCCAATTTAGAATTCCATCAGCAACTCACTAAACAAAAAGAAAATCTCTTTTAACTTAAAGAATTTTATTTAAAGAAAATCATTTATTTTCTACTTTAATTTAAACTCTTTTCACTCTGTAACACTACTGTGCTGCAAGAAATGAGGAATAGGATGTTTCATAAGAACCAGAGAAGACATGCATAAAGTGAGCAGTACCAGAAAAATAACTTAAATAAAATATTGTAAATATAAACAACTTAAAAAGACTTAGAAATCACAATTCAAGAGGACTCGTAATGAAACATGATCCCTACTCTAGACAGAGAGAAGACACACTCACAGTACAGAGATACATTTTTTTGTTGTTTGCTTGTTTTTTACATGGCCAAAGTAGAAATTTGTTTGGTTTCAGTATCTATGTTTGTAACAGATTTTGTTTTTCTTGCTTTCTCAACAGGGGATGGGAGTAGGAGGAAGAGAATGTGGAACCTGAATTTTAAAAATAAATAAAAAATTCTTCTCACTTACATAAGTTGGGTTAATTTTTTTGTTTTATTATGTTTTTTATTAACATTACACTATATTAAAATGTGCTTGCATCTCACTTGCAAATTCTTGACAGATCTCTACCAAGCCAGCCTAATTACCTTAATTCTAGTCTACAGCTGGCACTTCTGAAGACAACACTTGGGGGTGAAAGGGCAAAAGGGGATGGGAAAGAGTGGGTAGGGCCTAAGAAACTGGTAGTGAAGAGGTCTAAGGTGTGGGGGATTTCTAATGAAATCTTTTCTAGGTTTGTCGTCTTTAAAGAATTACTGGACTCAGCTGTCTTTGGGCAGAGTAGGGCTGCAAGCTGACAGGGGTTTAAGGCAGAGGTATAAAGTTATGCTTTTCAGCAGGCAGGGGGGTCAGAGAGAAAACCTGCAAAGGGCAGGGTCTAGAGAGGCAGTTTTTAAAGACATAAAACTGTCAGTCATAGGTTCATTATGCTAACTAGGTGGGCAAATGTGGGATTAGGGAGGAGTATGGGAGTGGTTAAGTGCTTAAAGGGCCATGCATTTTTTATACCAACTACACAGGCGTTTTGCCCATAATTCACTGGGAGAAATCAGAAGGGAGGGGAGGGAGAGGTGTGGTTTTTGTCTTGACACGTCACTAGGTAACTTTTGGTCAAGGATGAATGACATAAGTCCAATATGGCAGTTGGGAGGATAGGCTTGATTGTTTCAGAAGGTGCCAAGTTTGGAAGCTAGACTGATTAGAGACCATCTTAGGAGGGAGTTATCTCCTTGATAATGCTGTTCAAGGTTTCTAAAGCACAGCTGGCCACTAAAAACGAAGGGGTTATGTATTTCTCTAAGAATACTTGGGTGATGAAAGCATGGGAAACTACCTAGCAGACTTACTGCTAGCTTGGGAAAAGACTTTTTAGGCTGGGGGCAGGGGAGAGGCAGAGTTAATGCCTTTATGGCTGAAGGAAAGTGTGACTTTTACACCTTAATGGCACAGGCTTGTTACAAACTGACGTGACATACATAGGTGCCCGAATACAAGTGAGATTTTTACAAACTGAGGTTACAGACAACAGACCTCATCAGTAGCATCACACATAAGGATCTGTAGCTGAGCTTAGTGTCCAGCTATCAGAACTTTCCTGTTCTACCCCACTCTAGAATAGTCATGGTTACCTGTAGACTAGAATTCAGGATTTCATAAACTTTTTCTCCTGGTGACCCCATATAAGGTCCCATGACCCACAGTTTATGAAGAACTGAACTAGATCAATATTCATATTTTTATTTGGTTGCCCAAAATTCCTAGGAATGTAGAGATCAACTAAGGTTTCACCTCACACTCAGCAAGTTGGAAAAGATAACAAAAGATGGGAATAATCAATGTTGGAGCAGTTACAGAAAGAAAGGCAAACTAGCACATTGTTGATGTAGCTATGAATTAGTACAACCACTCTGAAAAACAATTTGGAATTATGCAAATAAAGGAAACATACATTTCAAAATGGCCATACTCTTCAATTCCACTGCTAACCATATACCTGAAGATGGTCATTGACCAAAAAAAAAAAAGGCTCTATATATACCAAAATATTTATAACAGTACTTTTTGTGGTATCAAAGAACTGGAAACAAAGCAGATGTCCAATGATTACAGAATGACCAAACAAATCATGGTACATAAATGTAACAGAATTTTAGTGTGCTAAATAATGAACATGATGAATATAGAGAAGCATGGGCAGACAGACGAAATCATGAAAAGTTAAGCAAGCAGAGCTAAGAAAAAAATACACACAAAACAACTAAAAATAAAAAATTTAAGATTATAAAGAACAAGACAGATGAGAAGACACCCACATCCATTCCTCTGCAGAGGTTGGGCAGGGGTTGGAAGGTGTTCAAAGGTATAGAACATGGTATAGAATTTCAAATAATTTTATGTATTAATGAGCTTTGCTGAATTCTTTCCCCTTCTTTTTTATTACTGAAAAAAACATTTCTTACAGAAATGGCTTTCTAGGAAGGAGGAAAAAGAGACATAGGAAAGATCTAGGAATATTAAAACAAAATATATCTTTAAGTAAAGAATGAATGGATAATACAATGATCCATGAGAATTCCAAAGAAGTAATGATGAAAAATTTTATCCACCTCCAGAGAGAGAACTGATGAACTCTGAGTGAAAACTGAGGTATATAGTTTTTCATTTTTTAAATTTTTCTTTCCCTTTTTTTTGCAACATGATTAATATGGAAATGTGTTTTGCATGACTTTGCATGTATAATGGATATCATATCACTTGCCTTCTCAATGTGTGGGGGAGAGGCAAGAGAGAGGGAGAAAATTTGGACCTCAAAATTTTTAAAATTAATGTTAAAAATAAACAGACACAATTTAAAAGAACAAAAATGAAAGAGTCAGGGTCTATGCCTCACATAAGCTCTGAAAGGAAAATCCTCTATAGGATTACATGATGACATCAGGAAAAGGGAAAATAATTCTAGAGCTGAATGGCACTACGTGCAGCTGCTCTTCTTGCATGTAGTATCATTCTTTCAGCATTCAGCAAATGTTTAAGCATCTACTATGTACAAAGTGTTATGCTAGGCACTACAGATGCAAATAAAAAAGAAAAGTCATATAGTGCCTCTCGTTTAAAGCCCTTACAATCTGGTTCCAGCTTGCCTTTCTAGACTTAGTTATACGTTACTCTTCTTTATAGTCAATACAGCCAAACTGACCTACTTGCTGTTTCTCAGCCATGAAATTCCATCTCTTGGGTCCATGCCTTGGAATGCAATGTACCTGAATGCAATATTTCATCTCCCTCTTAGAATCCCTCATTTTCTTCAAGTCTGAACTCAAAGGTCACCTCTAACATAAAATCTTTATTAATACTACCCTCTAACACTGCCTGCCCCATCCCACAAAATTACCTTGAATTTACTTTGTATACATCTTTTTATATTTTCTTATCTGTGGAGAACGTTGTTTGCACTAATAGAATTTATGTTCCCTGATAGAACATAACATTTCATTCTTTGCTTTGTATTCCCAGGGCTCCACACATGGCATGGAACACAGACAATGCTTAATAAATATTAGTGTGCTTATTAATATGCCAGCAGTATAGACCTTTGGTTCCACATACACCTGAGCTTATTTATCTAAAAATTATCTTGTTCACTTACTTACATCAATTATGTATTTGTTAAGACTTCATTTTTTTAAAAAAGTCTTTTTTATTACATTAACACTTTCTGCTTAATCATAAATTTCTAGCCAATAGAGAAAGTTTGTTACTTGATAATAAGTAATATGCTACACTAACAGGTTTATATTGCACATTGAAAACCCCCAAAAATATGTCGTCCCACAATGTAAGAAATGAGTTTGCTACACAGTATGTATACACTCCTAAACTCAGAGTTCAGATAGCAAGCACAACATGAAGTCTAACACATGATTCAGTGTTCTTAATTTCCTACTTTTTAAGTACTGCTGATGATGAGCATGCTCCCCATGCAGGGTTAAGACCATATGGTGAATTTATTTACCCCACTGAATTCAGCTCATTAAAGGCTAAAAAAAAAATTACCAGGTGTTATCATTAAAGTATAAAATACAAGGATGTACTTGCTAGGTAATCTCCTTGTATTTCCAGATCTAATATCTACAGATGAAATATCATCATGACTTGTCAATTTATGTTATATTTCAGAACTGCTTTTGAAAAAAAGCTACTTAAATTGGTTTAAACATAAGATAGTTTGTGGAAAACAGCACACAGATTTCAAACTCAACTAGTTTTTAGTAGCAATATCAAGGTTAATTATTTTGCCATCTCATTAGCCTAGGTGTTGGCAGCCTGAAACATGAATGCGGAAGATGTTACATTTAATATTTTAATTGCCACACAAACAGGTTGCTGCTCTGCTGCCACACCCTTTTTTCTATTTTTTGAGAAGTGCTACCAGCAGTTTTGAAAGTCTGCAATGCTATCCTCTTTGTCCTAGTGGAAACAATTTCTTTTCTGCTTTCTCCAGCTAGTGAACTAGAAGAAGCAACAATCAAGAAAAGCTGGCTGGCTCGATCAAAGAACAGGTTGTGCTGGACTAAGATTGTTCCCCTTTTTGACAGAGTTATTATTACTGAACAAATGCTGTAGAGAGAATTTGCCTTGACTTTAAGAAAGTGATAAAATATTTCTGGCTATTCATGTGAGAAAATATGAAGGAATGTGAGCTAAATAATAGTACATTTAAATTGATTTGAACATGACTGGGTAGTAAAATTCAGAGAAGAAATTAATGGTCTAATGACAACTTGGAAGGAAGTCTCAAGTGAAGAACCTCAGATATCTGTTATTAGCCCTGAACTGTGCCGTGTTTTTTATCAGTTACTTGGATAAAGGCTTAGATGGAATACTTATAACTATGACACAAGACCTAAAGGGATAGTTAACACATAGAATAACAAAGTCCAGAACCAAAAAAACACAAAATGTCATAAGATAAAACTTAAGTAGGGATAACTGTAAAGTCTTAGCCTCAGATTAAAGAAATTGCTTTCATGAGTACAAGATGAGAAACACAGCAATTGGTTTGACAAAGCTCTGGGGGTTTTGGTGGACTGCAAATTGAATGTCAGTCAATAAATTCAACCGAAGCTAACAATCTTGGGCTGCATTAAGAAAGCCGCAGTTTCTGGGTATAAATCAGAATCTTATACCATATACCAAAATCAAGCGTAAATGGGTACATGATCTAGGTATACATGGTGATACTGTAAGCAATCTTGGAGAGCAAGGAATAGTTTGCCTATCAGATTTATGGAGAAGGGAAGATTTTATGACCAAACAAGACTTAGAAAGCATTATGAAATGCAAAATGGATAATTTTGATTACAGTAGATTGAAAAGTTTTTGTACAAAAAAACCCAATGTAACTGATTAGGAGGGAAGTGGGAAATTGGGAAAGAATTTTTACAACCAGTGTTTCTGATAAAGGCCTCATTTCTAAAATATACAGGGAATTAAGTCAATTCTATAAGAATACAAGTCATTCCCCAATTGATAAATGGTCAAAGGATATGGACAGACAGTTTTCAGAGGAAGAAATTAAAGACACTTATAGGCATATGAAAAATGCTCTAAACCACTATTGATTAGAGAAATGCAAATCAAAACAACTCTGAGGTACCACATCTCACCTGTCAGATTGGCTAAGATGACAAAACAGGAAAATGAAAAACGCTGGCGAGGATGTGGAAAAATTGGAATGTGAACTAATCCAACCATTCTGGAGAGCAATTTGGAACTAGCCCAAAGGGCTATAAATAAGTGCATACCCTTTGACCCAGCAATACTACTTCCAGGGCTGTATCCCAAAGAAATCACAGAAGTGGGAAAAGGACCCATATGTACAAAAATATTTATAGCAGCTCTTTTTGTGGTGGCCAAGAATTGGAAGTCAAGGGGATGCCCATCAATTGGGGAATGGTTAAATAAGTTGTGGTATATAAATGTAATGGAATAATACTGTGCTATAAGAAATGAGGAGCAGACGGACTTCATAATAACATGGAGAGGCTTATATAAACAGATGCTGAGTGAGGAGAACAGAACCAGGAGAAATTTGTACACAATGACAGACACATCATATGTGTGACGGCTAATATTGATAGACTGGACTCCTCTCAGCAATACAAGGTTAGAAGACAACTACAAAAGATTCATGATGGAAAAGGGATATCCACAACCAGAGAAAGAGCTACAGAGTCTGCAGATCAAAGCAAACTATTTGCTCTCTCTCGTTTGTGTTGTGTTTTGTTTTATCCCTTCTTTTTCACTGTTCAGCCTGTGGTTATAATCCTTTACAACATGACTAACATTCAACGTGAAAGTATTTGTAGAACCTATATTTGATTACATGCCACTGTGGCGAGGGAGAGGGAAGAGAGGAAGGGGAAGAAAATTTGAAACTTAAGAGATTGTAGAACTGAATGTTGTAAACTAAAAGTAAATGAAAAGACATCAACTAAATTTTTAAAAAAAGAAAGTCACAGTTTCTAAGAATAAGGAGATAATAGTCCCACTATACTTTGATGTATTCAGACATTTGAAATTGTTTTCAAAGTTGAGAGTCACATAGACTGGAGAATGACCAGAGGAAAGCAATGAGGATGGTCAAAAGTGTTGAGTCCATGATATACTGTTGTTCATCTGTTGTTTTCAAAAAGGACCAATGACACCATGGTGATGTCTTGACTTGGGCATGAACTGGATTTAAATGAAGCAAAATTGTACAAAGTTGTCAGCCTCAATCTTTCTTCCTGAGTTATCAAACTCCAGTAGCAAGAAAAGAGTCCTGGTGATGGCCCAGGATGCAGTGGAGGACCTCGGCAGATGTCTGACCAAGCTCTAGGAGCTCCACAGTACCTACTTCAGCTGCATTCATGGCCACTGGAACAAATTGTTCTCATTCATTCATTCCACAGGGAAATTTTTCACATGCTTGGAGTAAACATCTCCCTAATTCACCAACAGGTTTGAGGCCTGTAGGTTACCCTCAACCTGATTTAGCCCATCTACCAAGACAGTTTATCAGGGTGTGGCCACTGCGCATGCTACAGCTTCTAGTAGCCACAGGTGAGAATTGGGTGAAGGTGGACTCCAAAGGTGGAAAAGAAGCCCTGAAAAGGCTTCAGCAAGCCGTCACACCAGAGGTCCTAGTTCTTCCTGAATACCTCATATACCCCATGATATATCAAGACTAGAAGGGATAATGTTTATCTTGTAGAAAAGAAGATTCAAGAGAGGCTTGATAACCAATTTCAAGTATCTTAAGGGCTGTCATGTGATAAGGAATTAAGTTTATTCTCCACTGGGTATAATAGTTGAAATTTGCAGAGTTGCAAATCTGGATTTGAGAAAGGAAAAATTTCCTTCTAGTTTTCCTTCTATAACTTTGAGCTATCCGAAACAGTAATGATATTCTTTAGGAGGCAATGGGTTATACTCAGTGGAAGAAAGGACTGGATTACCATTTATCAAATACACTGTGATGGGGTTCTTTGGTTGCTGAGGTCCCATCTAACTAAAAATTCGTGATTCAGTGACCATTTATCATAGGATAAGAGCATTACAGGTTTAGAGGTGGAAAGAAGCTTAGAGGCTATCTAATCCAACACCTCTTTTTACAAATAAGGAAACCTACCCCCATATCCCAGAAGGTTTTGCCTTCATAGCATATTTTTGGGGATTGATAACCCCCGAAACAGATATGAGATCCTCAGGGTAAGGAAGCCTACATTCCACTTCTAACTTGTCAAGTCTCTAGCATGCAGCGGGCACTCAATAAATGTTGCTAATTAGAAACAAAATACAAAAACTAAAAACTTTTTAAAGACTACTAACAGATGGAAGTATAATTAAGTACGTTTGTTCAATAGAAAAAACAATTCCTTAGTAAATTTTAAGATAGAAGCTAAGCTACTTTCCATAAAATCTTAATGAGATGTTTTGGTTTAAGGTCATAAAAGAGAACATTGCAATTAATCTTAAATCTAAATGTAGAAAAAAGACCAATATTCTACCTCTGACACAAACAATGTAAAAGAGTAAAGAGATTGTTCTTACTGTAAAGAATTTTCATAAAGCTAACCCTATTAGAAAGATTCTCAATTATTAAACTACAAAAGAGAAAAACTGTTCCTGCTGTCCATTAGCTCCAACCAGAACCACCTAAAATATATATAAAAATAAGAAACACTCGAAAATTTAACATACCCACTTCAGCCAGTGTTTTGATACATGACTCCACTGATGCTTTCTGTACTGGATTTAACCAGGTACAATTGTAAATTCTAAAGGCAGACTGAAGCAGTTGAATAAAAACTGGTTGATGAGTCTAAAACAGATGGGAAAATGCATGAACATGTAAGTGAACCTTTAAAATATTAGGCATAGTATCTTGAATTTTCAAACCCTTCACCAAAATGCAATTAGTTATTTACTTTGTATTATTATCATAAATCTAAGCAGGAAAAATATAACCTTCCTTAAAACTAGATATGTGGACTGGGAAAAAACATGTATGTGTGTATATATACATTTACACACATACATATATACTACACAGAAACCTTAAAATATTAAATTATCTATTATCTTAAAAGTACAAATTATTTTCATTATGAATAGAAATGTTTTTCACTAAGTGGGAAGGTAGAAAAGATAAAATTGGAGTTGTATGTAATAAATTTTCTCTAAAGAGAAAAATTTAACATGATACATGTATGAACATGCCTGTTGATTTATGGAATAATATCACAAATATTATCTTTTAGCAAACAGACTAAATTCAGTCTACAAGTTCTCATATATAAGAAAATTAAGGGTGAGGAGTACTACATGGCCCTTTCATTGCAAAGAAAGCCTAGCAAACTCATACAGGTTAATAGTTAGTACTTTATATAGGAATGGCTTCCTGACCAAAGCAAATGAATGAAAACACTTGTTCTTTCAATAGAGGATTAATTAGCTTTCTATTATAAACCTTTTGCTTGACTTACCTGAAGGCTTGTGCTATTGTCTGAGAAGGGAGAATTAAAGAAGCCACTAACAATATTCATAACTGGCTCTGTTACACACTTTTCTAAAAAGATGTCTGCATGTTTTCTATCTGTAGTTGTGTTGCAAACCTATACAGGAAAATAAAAACAGTCCATGATGCTTGCATACAGTATTTCAATAACAAATCAACATTTTATAATACAAATACATATTCCATCCAAATGTATTTAAAACATAAGTTAACTACAAATATTTTTATTGTGACATTTAGTATTCTCCCTAAAATCCCAACCTGGCATACCTTTCATTTTTCTGAATTTTCTTCAAAATACATCATGATTTCCTCCTTGAAACAAATTTCTTATGTACTACCCATCTATTCCTTTCTCACCAATATTCTTCAGCCTGTTTAATTCTTACTCACTCTGCATCCCACTAATTAAATTTGTACTTCCAGAAACATAATTTTCCTTCTACATTTCAATATTTCAGAGTTGGAGAATACTACCTCTATTGATGCGGATCACAACTCTTTTATACTCAACGGTCAACCTTCTTTTAATTTTTATGACAGGAAAATTCATTATCATATAGCCAACCTAGAATAGATAGTTTGGTTGTCCAACACCAGATTCATGCTCCAAAGTCTTCCCAGCATGTGCTTTGCTAGCATGGCCTTTCCCCTCTGCTTCTAACTGCTCTTTGCATGTTGTCTCCTAGTATTAGAATGAAAACTCCTGAAGGAGAGGGGTTGTTTTAATTACTTGTATTTGCATCCCCAATACTAGCACAGAGCCTGGCACATGGCAAGCACTTAATAAATGTGTTCATTTTTTCATTCAAGGCTGCCTCCATATTCATGATGAGGCATTATAAAGGATTTACCTCTAGAAATAAGGTCATGCTAAAATAACAGTAAGAATAAAATAATACAAGAGTAAAAAGAACTGTTAAATATGACTAATTCCTATTTTAATTTCTCTTTAACTTCACCTAAAACATCTAGGCTATAGTAAAACTATATAAAGGCTACATATGGCAAAGCAAGAAACAATTGCTACTTTCTGAACTTTACAGTCAGGTAGGGTAGATGCAACACAAATGAAAATCGCTATAATTCCACATGAACTGAACTTCATGAGCAAAGGTATGGAAGCAGGAAAGTATAGAATGTGTTCAGGGGATAGAAAACTGAGATCCAGCACAGAGTATTGAGAATAGTGGGCTTAGTGCAAGACGAGGCTAGGAGGGCCCTGAAAACCAGAGACAAATTTGTACATAGGTAATAGGGAGCCAGAGCAGAAGGAAGTAGTGATCACATCTCTGAATAATGAAAGATTTTCTTCATTGCAATATCACTGTGATGGGAAACAGAGAGAGACCCTATAACAACAACAACAACAACAACAACAATAATAATAATAATTTGTGGTCAGGACTTTTGATTGCATCAATGCAGGAACTTCCCTGTATAAAAACTCCACCCACAGATACAGATCAGCAACTGATCTTTAACTTACAGACTTAAAGGAATGCTTGGAGCATCGAATGTCTTACTCGTGGTCACATACCTACTGTATATCAAAGGCATACAAGAACAAATATTTTTATAATACTTAAAAGACTATGAAACACTTTTATATGTTACACCTGGCAAAAACCCAACGAAATATTACAGGTATTATTATTATAAATGGAGAAACTGAGACTCAGAGAAATTGAGATTTGACCAGTCATTCAGCTAGTAAATATCAGAGGCATGATCTGAACCTGGATCTTCCTGACCCCAAGTCAATTACTTTATTCACTGTGTCACATTGTCCCAGACTGTAATAGTCCAGGTGGAGGACAGTAAAGGCTTCAGCAAGTGTGATGGGGCTATCAATGGAAAGTCTGGGGCAGAGAGAAGGTAAACTGTGAAAGCAGAAAATACAATCAAGAACCTACTATTAAATACTACTATGTGCCAGGCACTGTGTTAGGTTCTGGAAATACAAGAGCTTACATTTTTTTTTAATAGGCAACAAGATGTACATGTGGGAATTTATATAAAGCAAATATAAGAAAATTTGAGAAGGGGTGGGCACTAACAGTTGAGGGGGACAACAGGAAAGGACTCATGTAAGAGGTTGTGCCAGAGTTCAGCTTTGAAGAAAGCTAAGAATCTCTACTAGTATGTGAAGGTAAGAAGAGAGTACATTGCAGCTACAGGGAAAGATCAGGCAAGGCACAGGGAGGAGACAGGATATATGAGAAACTAAAAGTAGAACAGTTTCGCTGGATCCCAGAATCATAAAGTAGGTAAAGCTAAGTAATGTATAATTACTCTGGAAAGGTAGATTGGAGTCAGGCTGTAAAGACTTTAAATGTCAAATAAAGGAGTTTGTAGTTGATCTTAGGGGTAACAGGAAGGCCATTAGAGGGCTTCCTGAGCAGGTCAGACTGCTGACCTAGGCATAACACTTTGACAGCTATACAGAAGGTAGAGTTATAGAGGTAAGAGAATTGAGGCAAGGAGACCAATGAGGACTCTACTGTAACAGTCCAGGTAAGAGGTAATAAAAATGTAAACCAGGGCAGTGACTCTGAATGGAATCTCATACACACAAGTATGAGAAAGTATCATGGAAAATTATAAGGGCAGCTGCTAGAGCTCTAAATCTAAAGGAATTTAGAAGAAACTGGAGGGTAGGACCAGCAATGCATAATTGAGTATAAAAAGCAAGAATGTTTCCCACAGAAGAACTAAGTATACTGTATTGAAATAAACCTTTATCTTGTTTGATACACATTACTTACTCAGTACTCAACAAATGCACCTTGAACCACAGACTTTGTCTCTTGGTAGCCACCCCCTAGACCACATAGTGCTTCTTTGTTTGGACGCTGTTTCCACTGCTGACACTTTTAGTTCCAACAATCTTCTGCCAGTTCTTAGACTAGATTTGTTTTCACTTCAATGTTCATCTTCATCTGTCAATGAACCTCTTTACCCTCTCCCGCCATTACCCAATTCAGAGTAAATTTGGTCAATCTCATGGACCCCATTCAATCATAGCTCTTGAAAGGCAGGGTCAAGGTAAAAAATACAGAAATGGGGGAAAGGGTAATAAGGTTTCAAAAAAAAGAGCCATCCAGAAAGAATGAAAGCATTTCCATGTATACTTAGAGTAACTAAGACAAGAAAAGACAGTGCTAGAGTTGGAAAGTGTACAGTAAACATACAAATTTAGCTACCTGCTCTGATCCTGTGTGAGGCAGCTAGGTGGCATAATAGATAGAATGCTAGGCCTAGATTCAGGAACACCTGAATTCAAATCCGAGCTCAGACACTCCTAGCTATGTGGCCCTGGGCAAGTCATTTAACCTGTTTGTATTAATTTCCTCAACTATAAAATGGGAATAATAATAGCACACAACTCCCAAAGTTGTAAGGAGAAAATGAAATAATATTTGTAAAGCACTTAGCATAGTGGCTGGCACATAGTAAGCTTTAAGTACCAGATATAAGCACTAATAGCATAGTTATGATTATTATTATTATTTGTTATATACCATGGAAGATGAGGTAAAATAAAATATTTTTATTTTATTAAGTAAACACTAAACTTCCAAGAGAAACAGTGAGTAAATTGCCAAATTTAAGAGACATAGTAAAGGAAAATATGGGACAGAATGAAATAATCACAAATATATTACATGTTCAAGCATCTGTTACTCTGACCCTTGGCAAATTAGGGTTAGCGTCTGTTGACAAAATAACTAAACTAGAACTACATAGGATAGTCCTGACAATAACTGGGAAATTGGTCTTCCAAAGGGAGATCATAATTGTGACTTTGTTTCATTTTTTTTTTAATTCTCAGTGATTCATATAGGTGCTTCACACATAAGTATATTTAATGATGCTGTTACATTAAAAACTGCCTAGAATTTGTTTTGCAAATTATTTTGACAAAAGTGATTCTAATAGCTAATTTCAATATAATCCCACAGTCAAAATAAATTTGCATTTCATTTAATTCTAGGGCTTGGAGTCCTCTAGAAGTCATTTCAGTGGGCAGTTGAGATTATTCTCAGGCTCTAATATCAATGTGAAAACTTCAGTTGAATCCAAGATTCCTTTATCTTCTCTAACCTTCCACCTCCTCCTCCAAATCAGTAACCACTGTTTAGAATTTCAAACATTTCTTAAATGCCCATAAACATTTAGGAATCAAAAAAAGCAGTGTGTAATTTAGCAACACTGGATCAAATATGAATATTGTTTTTTTTAATGTATCTTAATTCTGAATAAATAAATATGTGAATTAGTGAGGTAAGTGATAGGATTCTACAAAGCAGATGAAATAAACTATATATTTTGAATTCCTTTCTTTTCTCTCTAACAGAAGCTCTATTTAAAGTTATTATGGCTTTCAAAGGGATTTCTTAAATGGATCATCCAGTATTAGTTATAAGCCTCAAGCCAAGGCAGTCTTTTCAGTCCTATCACATGATAAAAGGAGGAAATATGTTTCAAACTATGAAACCTCTATTCCATCATTAAGCTACATATAAGAAGAGAATAGCCCTAGTCATTTGTCCGAAAATGAAACAAAGTGATTGTCCTGGTAAGCAGTGACATATTTGACAAACCATGTTATGTGAGCTTCTTAATGGACATCTGGTAATACATTTCAGTGCTGCCAACGTGTCACTTAGAGGTATTTTTAGTTGTTATCAGATCTCAAATTTAATGACAAAATTGGGTACATCTTCCAAAGAAAAAGAAATCTAGCCTGTGGAGAATAGTGCACTGGTGTGCTCTAATAATAAAAACTCGAAGCACCAGACTTACCCACCAGTTATAATAGCCCAAAGAAAATCACTTCCCACACCTCTTTTTAGGTACACTGAAACACTGAAGATCAAAAGCTACTGTCTGCAAATGATCTGGAAGCTATTTAACATCTTTTTAAGGACTACATAAATAGAGTAAATCATCTAAATTTGGACTATCAAATAAATAATTTTCTAGCAAGCATGGTATGGTTCCTTTGGTAGGAAGGGAGAGATAGAAAGAGGTAGGGGGGGAAATAAAAGCCAGGACATACAGAGACGGATAAGACAGATATGAAAAAGAGAGAGAGAGAGAGAGAGAGAGAGAGAGAGAGAGAGAGAGAGAGAGAAAGAAAGAAAGAGAGAGAGAGAGAGAGAGAGAGAGAGAGAAAGAATGAGTTTTTAATAAAATGGCTATGTCTTATCTAAACTTCTGTCCCTACCGTGTAACACAGTGTTAAATACACAGTATATAAGATTATAGGTGTAGAGCTGAAAGGGACTTCTGAGGCCAATCCCTTCATTTTACAGATGAGGAAAGGTGAAATAATTTTCCCAAGGTCATATAGTATCTTTCTTATTAAATTCTTGTTATTACTATTGAGTCTGACAGTAGAATGAGTAACATTTAATATTCAATTATTTTTCTACTGAGATTATATGTTTTCCAATTTTTCAGCTATGCGTAGAGCCAAGATCTGAGTTCAAATACAGCGTCAGATACTTCTTAACAGGCCATGTAACCCTGGGCAAATCACAGTCACTTTCTGAATCAGTTTCTTCTGTAAAATGGGGGTGATAACACTTATTCCCCAGGTTGTTGTGAGAATAAAATGAAATATTTATAAAATAACTTCATAAATCTTAAAGCACTATATTAAAGCTAGCTGTAACTAGCTGCATGATCCTTGACAAGTGTCTTCCCCTCTTGGAACTTCAGTTGCCACACCTATGACATGAGAATAGTGGGCTAGGTATCGTCTTCCAACTCTAAAATTATGTGGTTCTATGATTCGCACAGACATACACACAAATATACTACATCAACACATATAGATAATGTGTATATGATACAGACATTTATGTGTGTTTTATGTAGAAAAATAGCCAGAGAAAAATAAGTTCTTCAAGTCTGAAGATGCTATTGATAGTGTTTTTTCCATGTGGTATTGTCATGGAAAAGACACAAAGTCCTTTTCACATTTACTACATATTGAGATTCTTCTCATGTATGTGGCTGTACAGAGCCCCACTGTTTACAAGGACTATTAGCTATTTACAGCTCTGCTGACAGAACAACTAGAACCATAGTGTTGATTAACAGCTCTGTGCTAAGTAGAGTGCCAGAAGATTCCATCCTTGGCTCTATCCTGTTCAACATTTTTATCAATTACTGAAGGCCCAAAGCTGGAAGAGATAAATATTCTATGTAATAAAATGGAGCAGTAAAGATATTTCGATAGACTGAAACACTGGACTAAAATCAACCTCATTCTGTGGAACATGAGACTGCTTCCTTCACATCTATGGGAAGAGTCTCATAGCTATCATACAATCCCAAGGGCTTAGTAGTCCTTCTTTCCTTTGATCTCTGTGACATTCTTTTACCCTGCAACAATGGTGAGGATTCTGTTCTATCTCTTCAGATTATTTTTACATTTTGTTTTCCTATTGGTGTACTTTTCAAGGAAAATGTCATTCTCCCTATTAACCTAGGAAGTATAGAGGTTTTCTTCAAGCCTTCTCTAGCAGGAATATCATCCAGAATTTTGTTCATCATTATAGTTGTTCAGTCATTTCAACTGTATCTGAGTCTTCATGACCCCATTTGGGATTTTCTTGGCAAATACACTAGAGTGGGGTTTCTCATTTCCTTTTCCAGCTCATTTTATTATGAGGAAACTGGGGCAAACAGGTGAGTTCTTGGTCAGGGTCACACAGCTAGTAAGTGTCTAAGGTCAAATTTGAACTCGAGTGTTCCAGACTCCGGGCCTGGCACTTAATTCACTGAAACACTTAGATGTCTGAATTTTATTCATACATACAATAACTTATTTGGTACTGGCAGAATTCTGGGCTCAGTTCTGGGTATCGCATTTTATAAGAGAAAACAATAAATTTAAGTCTCTAAGAGAAACAGAATAAAATGATGAGGGGTCTAGAGGTCATGCTGAATTAAGGAACACTAGAAGGAACTAATATTTAGCTTAAACAAGTGAAGACTAAGGGAAGTCAAGATAACTGTCTTTAAACATTCAAAAGGATCTAATAATAAAATAGACTAAAGCTAGAGGTTGTAAGTTCTCTGTCACAGAAGGTATTTAAGTAGAAACCTGAAAATATATTTCAAGAAATGGTTCCTGCAGTGGGTGGAGGACTGAACTAGATAACCACTTCCACTAGACTCAGAACAGAATCCCTTTACTCTGCTGTTCATGGATATTTTTAGCTCATACAATGTCAAGTCAACCAACAAGCATATAATAAGCACTTACTATGTGCCAGTCATTATTTTAAGCAGTAGGAATACAAAGAAAGGTAGACATAAATCTTTTACCAAAATGATGAATACCTCTTCTGATTGTTGCAAGTCACTAGAGTCTGCTAATTGATTATTCTAGTATTCCTCATGTGAAATCAATGCATCTCACAGTAACATATTTAATTCACTCATTGATGGGTTGTGACATTTGAGGATCACTTTATTGTCGCTAGACTAGGCATATGATGTTAATTCTTGGCCATGGAATTAGACTGCATAGCACAGTGATAGGGCCTGGCTGCCTTGGATCCAGGAAGACTTGGTGTAAGTCCTTGCTCTGATGCAGTGGTTGTATGCCCATAGGCAAGGTGTTTAATCTCTCAGGGCTCTGGGTAATTTTCTGTGACTGTTTTAGAGATGATGATGAACTGCATTGGTAGAAGGAGTGACTAATACAATTTGGTAGGCTTTCAACTTTCTACAGAACTTAAGTAACATTAATGAACATATTTACCTTCAGCTTTCCAAAGTAAAGAGTCCTTCATATACAAAGTAAAAATCTGCTTATAAGGCCAAATACCGCTTATTTAAAACTGTTTATTCATTAATATACTTCTGAAAATTTGAGTTGTACTCTTCAAGAGCACTTTTTGAGGGGCTCTGGTTAAAGTCAGACATTGAGGAGACACTATAATAAATTCAGATTGCTTTTTTTCTCTGCCACAGAAGGGAGGAAGCAGAAAGGTTGCCCTTATCCTCATGTTACCCCTCAAACTCCATTCATTTCTTACTTTCCAAATTCTGTCAATGGTGGATTCACTTGGAATACTGCTTTATTCTCAAAATTTCATAAATTCAAATCTCAAACAAAAAAATCTTGTTAAGGTAAATAATAATTAAATGTCTAGTTTATCAAAATATTTAAATTAAGATTCCTTAAATACTTACCTACACAATATTGAATAAAGGATGCTTATTTGGAAGACTCAGTGGCAAATATCAAATGGAAGATGTCAAGGAAAATCTTTAGTTGTATGTCCTGTTTTCCTAAGAGAGACTTATACGTGACCTTGATCTTTTTAAAATTTATCTTCAATTCCTAGCACTGTGCTTTCTCTGCAAATCACTCTGTAACCTGTTTAATGTCTTCTTGCAATTCAAGAGCACAGTCATTAGGATGCATCAGCTCCATATTTTTGCCTCAAGGGTCTTTTATGATGTTTATGGCTAGTCAAATAGAAACACCTCTATGCAGGCAACAGAGCATTTTGGGCTACATATTTGGTCTACTTCTATTCATTTTACTTTATATAAATATGAGTCAATATCACACAGGATACTTAGAAGCTAGCTCATAATTATATAAAACAGACTGAATGAAACTGGAGCTCATATGCTAATAACAAAACTACAGATAATGGTAAAAATCTAGATAGGATGCCATTATTGATATTTAATTAAATTCTGCAAACCTGTTTAAGTACCTCCTATGTGAAAGACAGTGTGATAGGCACTGGGAAAAACATGAAGAACAACATTATTCAAATTTAACAGTAAATTATGGTGCACACAAATAAGTATGTTACAAGGGAAGATATAATAAGCTTAAGACAAAAGTCCAGGCAAATTTCTATAGGAAATCTGAAAAGGGAGATATTACAACCTGAGGAGGGAGGAAAGTAAAAGATTTCATGAAGGAGAATATATCTAAGTTAGGTCTTGAAGAGCAGGTTTTCAACAGAGATTCTGGACATGAAGATAAACAAAAGTACATAATTAGGACAAGGTAGAAAAAAGAATGGGCAATAGAGGGTAGTCAAAAAAGACAGAATAAGAGAAGCCATTTGGAATTATGCCCAGAGATCAATTACATGTTGACAGGGGGCAACTAGGTGGCACAATGGATAGAGCGCTGGGCTTGGTATTAAGAAGATTCCTTGCCAAGTTCAACTTCAGCCTCAGACATTTAATAGCTGTGTGACCCTGGGAAAGTCACTTAACCCTGTTTGTCTCAGTTTCCTTATCTATAAAACGAGCTGGAGAAGGAAATGGCAAACCACTCCAGTATCTTTGCCAAGAAAACCTCAAATGGGATCACAAAGAGTCGGACACAAATGAAATGACTGAACAACAACACCCTTTGACAGAATGATAATTCTACTAGGTCTGTCTATATCCCAAATACATCAAAGAAAGAAGAAAAGGACCAATATGTCCAAAAAATATTTATAGCACCTCTATTTGTGATGGCAAAGAATTAGAAACTGAAAGGATGCTTATCAATTAAGGAATAGCTGAACAAGCTAAAGTATATTAATATGACAGAATATTATTGTTCTGTAAGAAATTATAAAGGAGATGGTTTCAGAGAAACCTGGAAATACTTATTTGAACTGATACAAAGTGAAATGAGCAGAACCAGAAAATTTTATACAATAACAATATTTTAAAGACAACTTTGAAAGACTTGGGAACTTTGATCAATGTAATGACCAACCACAATTCCAGAAGACTCATGAAGAAACACATTATCCATATCCAGATGGAAAGATGATGGACTCAAAGTACAATTGAAGACATTTTTTTGTTATCATTGTTGGGCATGGCCAATGAAGAAATTTGTTTCGTTTGACTATATAAATATATATATACATATATATATATGTATATATATATACACATATACATATGAAAGGCTGTGGGAGGAAAAGAAAGTGTACTTTCATTCTTTAAAATGCAATTCAATTTTATTTTTTAGTGACTGAGAACAAGATCAGGGATAGTTGGTAGGATAGTGGTGTGATGAACAGAATAAGAGAAGCTATAATGGACAGGTTTTCTAAAGATTAAATTTAGCAAAGTAGAAGAAGGCAATGAGAAAGTTCAAGGAGGAAATCTTCAATCTGTTCGATAAAGTAAGAGGTTAAGAAATATGCCAAAAGTGATAGGACAGTTGTAAAGTTCAAGGCTGAATGAAATGGGAGAAGTGAAAGGACAGCACATTGTACTGAGAGAGAGAACTCCAAAGTTCACAATATTAGGGGTGGCCAGGTGGCGCAGTGATATTCATTGACCCTGGAGCCAGGAGGACCTGAATTCAAATGCGGCTTCAGACACTTAACACTTACTAGCTGTGTGACGTTGGGTAAGTCACTTAACGCCCAATTGCCCTGCTCTCCCCCCTTCAAAAAGCAAAAAGAACAAAGTTCACAATATTAGAGGTGGAATAGTAAAAAAAAACACTAAGTGATGATGATGAAGCCTTCAATGTGAAAAGCTTCTCGGACAGCTGAAATAGAGGGAAGGTAAAAGCTGAGTTGTCAAAGGAACTGTGAGAGGATAAACAAGATGTGAATCACTAATACCATTTCTTAATGGGAAGGATAAAATGTTATTAATAACATGACACAGTAAGTCATGTCATAATGAAAAAGCATTAAGGCACTGGAGAATTTTTCTGAGTTCAAATCTGCTTCAAAATTGCCAGAGATCCAGGTCTTTTTTTATCATACCAACTGTGAATGGAATGATTTATCCACAGGTACATATCTAATATAAGCAACTGTACAAAGGTAATGGGATGACTTTGGGCCCCAGGAAACAAAAAAAGTGGAATAGTAATGTGCCTCATTTCAAAAGGCTTCTTATCTATTCAAAGCAAAGATTATATTCATTTCACAATGTAACAAATTAAAGAATTTCCTTTAGAAAATTTTTAACTTTGCCTTTGGACTATAATAGTAAGATAAGCAGCTAGGTCATACTGATAAAACACTGACCTTGTACTCAGAAAGATCTTAATTCAAACCAACCTCAGAAACTTACTAGTTATATGACCCTGGAAAAGTCACTTAACCTCTGCCTGCCTCTGTTTCCTCACTTGCAAAATGGTGACAAAGTGGTTATGAGGATAAAATAAGACAATGGATGAAAATCACTTTGCAAAACTTAAAATTAACATAAATTCTAGCTTTTATTAAGGTATTTGTGATAAAAATTGGGTCATCTGATGGCTGGTTCTAGCCAAAGTTCTAGGAAAACCTTCAGGGAATAAATCTGAAAGTAATAAGCTTTAAATAATTAACCCAATTCCATGTTTTTTCTGTTCAAACCTTCACATAGTCGGGAGAGGAAGGCTGGTATGGTGGCCTAATTGAGCTAGAACTTTATACACAAAGGACTAGAATGCAGAAGAAAGAGTAAGAAAAAGATTTAAGACCAAGTCAAGATAATTTGGGGACTTACGACATGAAAATGCTAGGGAGTAACCTTTCTGTTATATTTTGTTGTTGATCAGACCTAGTCTTAACTATGGAATTTTTAAAAGACATATGGAGAAACTGAAGAGGGTAACGTAACAGAGAGACAAGGGAGGGAGAAAGTGCCAATCCACGCTGTTTGAAGAAGTTTCCTCATCCATTAATTTCTCCTTATCAGTGAATCACAGGTCCAGTATCTCTCCCTACATATAGATTGAATAAAAATCAGTACTAGAAAAAGGTTGTTTCCAGTGGACCTTTCCTACAACCTATTTAAAATATGTAGATAATTAGCCAGATAATTTGCTGTCTTTTTTATTCTTGTAAACAGAATTGATTACATTTGTCATTTTTAATTTAGAAGCTTAATGTTTTATAGACACATTTTTAAATCATGAAAGGACAAAAAAATAACCACAGCCATTATTAAATACTTCCATTTGTTCTTGATGAAGCATAATTAAATGTTAATGCTTCCTAAAGTTAGTGCAAATTCTATTGCTAGTTCAATTATCTTAATTAGATTTCAAAAGTCTGTCAGAATACTTACCCTTGCCATATCAACAAGAAAGTTCTCAAATAATTTCCAAATGTGATTACTAGTATAGATTTCTTTCATTTCCACTTCAGTATCCACGTAACAGTGATTAACAAAATTCACATATGCGATCTTAACCTGCAGAAGTATAAAATACACACCCCCCAAAAGTTAACCTTTTCCCACTCACAGTCAACAAAATAATTTAACAAAAGGGCAATTAAATGTTCTTTAATTAGCATCCAAACATATTTCAATAACTTTTTCAGGAGAAACACATTTTGAGGATAAGGGTTTGTTTTTATTATTCGAAAAAAGTAACAAATGTTGTGACAAATACATTTAAGCTAGTTGTCAAAAAGGCATCAAAAGAATGAATCTCAAAGTGCTTTCGACATTTCTTAAGTCCATAGAGAATATACAAATTTACGGTGACAATGTTGTAATATTTAAGGTACCTAAGCAAAAGAGTTGAGAAACAAAGTCTCTTCTCTGGAAAGGATAGGGCTACTTAAATTAATATACTTTTTTTTTTCCAGATATACTTTTTAAGCTTCCTAACCACCTTCTACATCAGGCTATTCTGGCTCACCAGGTAACCTACTGCATGACTAACAGAGACAGCAACTATATTTTTTCCATGAATCTAACAAATAGATACTTTCAAGTTAATTCCTACACAAGGCTACATAGAGGCAAGCAAAACAGTCACTTTTTGAATTACCAAAATTGGGGAAATTTAATTTTATGTTGTAGATACTACATAAAATAATAATTTGTTTGCCACATATTCACCATATCAGTAATGTATTAAAATGCCTAAATCAATTTTTAGTCTCATACATAGATAGTCCTTTTAAAAACCCAGCTATACCTGCCCAATCCTCTGTAAATCTGTAATAGTAATCTGTTTAGCAGGATACTTAGCACTTAGTACTAAGTGCTAAGTGTGGAAGGGGCAAACCCTGTCCCACTGTTGAGAAGGCATGAACTCCCCTGTTGATGTGGAAGAAGGGGATTGGCTGAGGTGTGT
>CM053581.1:446227882-446257139 GCA_028627135.1 Pseudochirops cupreus
ATATTGTGGCCACTGTAGTGAAAACTGTGTGGCCATTTTCTGTGATAAGATGTAATGTTGTGAATATTATAATGTTTTGAATGTTTGTCTTGATTTGTAATGGAATAAACAGAGTGTTCACTCTATTTTGTAATCTGAACTCTAAAAGCTGTTCACAGTAGCATTCCTTTGGGAATCTGCTGGTGCATGGCATTACAAAATCTTTTCCATGTCTTCACATAAGAGAGCCACTCAATGTACTACATGATTTCCTAGCCCTCCCTCCAGAAATCAGGAGGGTAACAATGGAGGCCCCAGACTATCCATAACTTATCCCTCACTCTTACCACTTGACAAGCCCATCTTCAGTATTATGCATTTCTTTGATGACATACTTTTCTACAGTTTTTATTCATAGATCTTTATTATGTGTTATAATTGAATTGCTTATAATCTTTCATTAATCCTTCTCTGAAAATGATGAATTTATTCTAATATTATAAAAATGACATGACTTTATTCTAAATTAGTGTGTCCTTATCTGTTATATCTCTCTATTGGGCAAGTAAGACAGGTGACTTTAGTAGTTATTGATGACAAGATTAAGAGATTAATTACTCTGTGTTCTACAACATTTAAAAAAGGAAATTATTTCAATATACACTTTGGAAATCCTCAGATTAATGGCACTGAACCAGCAGTTAAGCAGTTTTGGTAAACACATAATAAAGTCAATGTTTCTATCATCAGAGTCAGATCAAAATTGACAACAAAACTCTAAGAGAAGATATAAATAGTTGTGTAACAACTAATTATTTCATATTTTTAGGGATATATCAGTGCCATAAAACAAAGTATGCTTTATGTGGTAACAGTAATAACAGTGCATATATATATATATATATATATATACATACATACATATATATACATACATATATATATATATATATGTATAGCACTTTAAGGTTTACAAATCACTTCCTATGTTATCTCATTTGATACTTATAACTCTAGGAGGTAGGTGCTGTTATTACCTCCATTTTTATGAATAAAAAAACTGAAGTGGAGGGAAGCTGTGACTTACCAAGTTCATACAGTTACTAAGTGTCAGAGGCAAGATTTGAACCCAGGTTTTACTGACTCTACCTTGCTTTTTTAAGCTGTTAATAAGTATTTATTGAGTGACAGATATGTGCTTGGAATTGGACTCTAAGCAATAAAGAATATAAAAATGTCAGAGATGGAAGTTCAAGGAACTTAAAATACAGCTGAGAAGACAATGTTTAAATGCAAGGAATGACTGTCATAAAATCCTCATAAAATATTTAGGAAGTTACCTACAAGTTAAAAAGAAAATGTCCTTCTTTTTCCCTTTTCCCACGGTGATAACCTTCTCATCTCTGGTTCCCATTACTGGTTTAATCTTGACACTGAAAGAGGTGGGTGGCAAAGAGAAGCTTCTTGAAGTTCTCACTAACTTGCCCATTCCTATCTTTCATTCATTTACCTGTTTTTAATCATATCAGTGGGAAAAAAATATTGTGTGGTTATAAAGGGGCCACACCTGCGTCTGGCACTCTCAGGAAATATAAAAATGACAAATGACGTGGTGCTCTCTCATAAAGAGCTTATTATCTTGTTGGGAAGATGACTATTATAAAATCAGAAAAGAATATCTAACAGTCTATAATGATAGACTAAATCACGTGCTATAGATTATATTTGTTATATTTCAAAGAATATTAATTAGAACTAGAATTTTATGGGAGAGACAGGAGTTGAGCTGAGCCTTAAAGTACAGAAAATATTCTAATCAGTATTATATCAAAAAAAAAAGGAAAAATAGTCAAAATTTAAAAGCTGATTTCGGGGGAAAAAAATCCATATAGCCTTTTTAGTCACCAAAAAGTTGGCAATGATGTAATGATTTTTTTTTGTCCACAGCAACTCAAATCTCTACACTAATGAACGGAAGAGTAAAGATTTCTATTGATAGAGGAAGTGCTCTCACTAATTTAAATAAAAACTTTTCTAACTTATATCCCTTAATGATAAAATTATATAACCCTTACATCTGAACAAAGATACAAATACTCAAAAGAATAGCATAAACTCAGTCTGTTTAGATAATTTTTGAACCTATTCATATAGTTTATAATTCTCTATTATTTCTAAACTCAGGTGTCACTATATAAGTAATAGCTACTTTATATGATGCAAAAAAAAAATGAAATCCATATAAGAGAACGTATTTTTGTGTTTCTCAGGGCAGTGTTTTAATATTACAAAAAAATTACAGGTTTAATAAGTGCAGAATGTCTAACCATGTTGTACTAAGTAATCCTTAAAATGCAAGAAATTGACTTAATAGTATAATGTTTAATAAAAGTACAATCACTATTACCCAACTCTATTGTCACTAACTATATTACTGAAAAGTAAACTGTTTTTGAAAGATCTCAAATATTTCTTTAATTATGCCACTGAAGAACAAGCACAATATAGTAAGAACCAATATCCTGAGTGACTTTATTCTTCTACAAATACTACTATAGTTCTAAAAGTATGATTTATTCATGATAATTCTTCAGCTTTCTAAGGCTTACCTCAGGAATGCAGTCATCATGGGCTACTACTCTCACTATATCATCCAGGGGCAGAAGAGAATTGCACTTTATTTCAGTATATACATTTTTTCCCTCAGTACATGCTGCCAATAATTCCACAAGTGTTACATGGTAAGCTAAAGGGCCACTATCATCTCCTCGGTCTCTCTCAGAACACATCATTTGCAGAAGGATGGGAAATGATGCTCTATCATTGTAAAATATCAGCACATCTTCACCTCCATTTATTAGCTGAAATAATAAGATTTTTAAAATATTTTTTTAAAAAAATTTTTAAACACAATCTTCTCTGAAGCATGCAAAACTCTTTATAGCAAACATAGGAAACAATACATAAATTTTAATGAACTAAGTAAGCAAAGATAAAGACAAATGTTATGTAAAAGTACATTCACATGCAAAATAATTATGCAAATTCCACCAAACTGGTACACAGATTAGGGAGTAGGGAGGAGTTGGCACAGCCAATTGATACATTAAGAAAGTATGAAAACATGTGTAATATATAATTCCTGTGGACCTCCCACCTCCACAAAGAGATAGATTGAAGGTATATTCTCATCTCTTCATTGACTCCCACTTGATATCAACAATTTTATTACATTTACTTTTAACTTGTTGTTGTGTCACCATTCTTTCCATTTAAATTGTTTTACTTACTATGTATACTATTTTATTGGCTCTGCTTATTTCAATTTGCATCGGTGCTTATAGATCATTTCATATTTCTCTGTATTCATTACAAACAGTATTTCTTACAACACAATAATGATTCATTACTTTCATGTATCACAAATTGTTTAGCCATTCCCCAAATGATGGAAATCTATTTTGTTTGTAAATATTGGCTATTACAAAAGTGCTGTTATAAAATATTATTTGAAATATCATTATAAATATAAATTCGTTTGTGTTATAAGTTCAGCAATGGAGTCTCTGGTTCAAAAGGCATGGATATATTAGGCCTTTAATTTGCATAATTCCAAATTGCTTTCCAAAACATTTGGATCATCTCACAGCTCCACCAACAATGTTTTCATGTGTCTATCTTCTAACTTTAATTGTTGCCATTTTTTGTCATTTATGCCCATTTGCAGGCCATCAGGTAAAACCAGACTTGTTTCCATTTGCAACTCTCCCCAATTTTTTTTTCAAGTACAAGTCAGTGAACTAGAATAGAACATTAGATAATAGGATCATTTAGAACCCGAAGGGACCTTAGAGGCCACTGAGTCTACCACCTTCATTTTGCATGAGAAAAATGAGTTACAGGGAAATTAAATAACTTGACAAAGGTAACATAGCAATGAAGTATCTGAGGCATCCTTTTCAGATCATAATACAATAAAAATTATATTCAATAAAGGCCAGTGAAAAGATGGGCTAAAAATTAATTGGAAACTAAATAATTTAATCCTAAAGAATGAGTGGGTAAAAGAACAAACCTTAGAAATAATCAATAATTTCATTGGAGAAAATGACAACAATGAGACAATATACCAAAATTTATGGGATGAAACCAAAGCATATTTAAGGGAAATTTTATGTCTCTAAATGCTTACATCAATAAAACAGAGAAAGAACAGATCAATTAATCAGGCATGCAATTTTAAACAGTTAGAAAAAGAACAAATTAAAAATACCCAATTGGACACCAAATTGGAAATCCTAAGAATCAAAGGAGAGATTAATAAAGTTGAAAGTAAGAAAACAATAGAACTAATAAATAAAACTAGTAGCTGATTTTATGGGGGGGGGGGGGGACAAACAAATGCTTGGTTAATTTGATTTTTTTTTTGAAAGAGCAGAAAATCAAACTAGCAGGATCAAAAATGAAAAGGGTGGATTCATGACTATCAATGAAGAGGAAATTAAAGCAATAAATAGGCTATTTTGCCAAATTGGATACTAATAATAAGTCTGACAATCTAACTGAAATGGATGAATATTTACAAAAATATGAATTGCTCAGATAAACAGAAGAGGAAATAGAATGCTTAAATAATCCCATCTTAGAAAAAGAAATTGAACAAGCCATCAATGAATTCCCTAAAAAAATCTCCAGGGGTTCCATATTCAAATGTTATGAATGTGTATCTATCTATCTATCTTTGTATATATATGTATATATATATAAGTATATATGTATATATATATGCAATTATTATTATTATTATTGACTACATCCAACTGGAACTTGAGATACACAGGCACTGCAGTTGGGAGATCCATCCTGCCCTACCAAAAAGTGACATAGGAGAGAATAGACTGGGGGAGGGGGAAACACTGGGATGGCTGTCTTGGGGTGGTGGGCGGGGGAAAGACGGGGAAAAAATATGTAACTCAAAAAAATTTTTAATAAAATTAATTAAAAAAAAAAAAAAGAAAAGCAAAAACAAAAAAAAAATCTCCAGGGCCAGATGGATTCACAAGGGAATTCTACCAAACATTTAAAGAACAATTAATTCCAATACTATATAAACCATTAATAGGCAAAGAAAGAAGTTCTATTATATCCCTTTTATGACACAAATATGGTGATAATACCTAAACCAGGAAGAGTCAGAACAGAGAAAGAAAACTATAGACCAATTTCCCTAATGAATATTGATGCAAAATTTTTAAACAAAACATTAACAAGGAGATTACAGCAATATATCACAAGATCATACACTATGACCAGATGGGATTTATACCAAGAATGTAGGCTAGTTCAATACTAGGAAAACTATCAGCATAACTGACCACATAAATAACAAAACCAACAGAAATCATATGATTATCTCAACAGACGCAGAAAAAGCTTTCGACAAAATACACCAATTCCTATTTTAAAAAATACACATACTAGAGAACATAGGAATAAATGGAACTTTCCTTAAAATGATAAGTAGTATCTATCTAGAATGATGAGCAAGCATTATCTATAATGAGGATAAGCTTTCATCTTCCCAATATGATCAGGGGTGAAGCAAGAATGCCCGTTATCACAATTATTCAATATAGTAGTAGAAATATTAGCTACAGCAATAAGGGGAAAAATTGAAGGAGTTAGAATAGGCAATGTGAAAACAAAACTATCACTCTTTACAGATGATATGATGGTATACTTGGAGAATCGACTAAAAAACTAATTGAAATAATTAATAATTTTAACAAAGTTGCAGGATATAAAATAAATCCACATAAATCATCAGCATTTCTATATATATTACCAACAATGCCCAGCAGCAAGAGATGGAAAAAGAAACTCCATTTAAAATAACTGGAGATAATATAAAATACTTGAAAGTCTACCTGCCAAGACAAACCCAGGAACTATATGAACATAATTACAAAAAACTTCTCACAAGAATAAAGCCAGATCTAAACAAGTGGAAAAATATGAATTGCTTAAGGCTAGCCAACCCAGAATAATAAAAATGACAATTCTACCTAATTTAATTTACTTATTCAGTGCCATAACAAACTACCAAAAATTCTTTCTAGAGATAGAAGAAATTATAAGAATATCAAGAAAATTAATTTAAAAATATGAAGGAGGTTGGCTTAGCTATATCAGATCTCAAACTGTAGTAGTCATCAAAACCAACTGATACTAAGAATAGAGCAGTAGATTAGGTACACAAGTACAAATGATCAAAGTAATCTAAGTGTTTGATAAACCCAAAGACCCCAGCTTTTGGGACAAAAATTGACCATTTGACAAAAACTGCTGGGAAAACTGGAAAACAGTATGGCATAAACAAGGTAGACTAACATTTTATACCATATACCATAATAAGGTCAAAATGGGTATATGATTTAAGCATAAAGGGTGATATCATAAGCAAATTAGGAGAGCAAGGAATACTTTACTTGTCAAATCTATGGAGAAAAGAAGAATTTTTGACCAAACAAGAGATATACAGCATTACTAGTTGTAAAATGGATGATTTTTATTATATTAAATTTAAAAGATTTTTCATAAACAAAACCAATGCAAGCAGGATTCTTAGAAGGAAAGCAGCAAACTGGTAAACAATTTTCATAGTATATCTCTGATAGAGGCATAATTTCTAAAATATATATAGAACTGAGTCAAATTTATAAGAATACAAGTCATTCCCCACTTGATAAATGGTCAGAGGGTATGAACAGGCAGTTTTCAGATGAATAAATCTATATCTATAGTCATATGAAAAATGCTCTAAATCGCTACTGATTAGAGAAATGAAATTAGAACAACTCTGAGATACTACTTCACACTTATCAGATTGGCTAATATGACAGAAAAGGAAAATGATAAATGTTGGAATGGATGTGGGAAAATTGGGACTTTGGTAGAATTATGAACTGATCCAACCATTCTGGAGAGCAATTTGGAACTACATCCAAAAGGCTGTCAAATCGTGCATACCCTTTGAATTAGCAATACCACTACTAGGTCTACATCCCAAAGAGATTAAAAAAGAAAAAGAGGAAAGGAACTATTTGTACAAAAATATTTTATTAGCAGCTCTTTTTGTAAAGGTAAAGAACTGGAAATTGAGGGGATGCCCATCAATTGAGGAATAGCTGAACAAGGTGTGGTATATGATTATCATAGAATATCACTTTACCATAAGAAATGATGAGCAGAATAAGAAATGATATTCCAGGAAAGCCTAGAAAGACTTCTATGAACTTATGCAAAATAAAGCGAGTAGAACCAGGAGAACATTGTGCAAAGTAACAGCAATACTGTGTGATGATAAGCTGCAAATAACTTAGCTATTCTCAGCAATACAATGATCCAAGACAATTCCAAAGGACATACAATGAAAAATTATATCCATGTCCATAGAAAGAACTGATGACTTCTGAATACAGACCAAAGCATACCATTTTTCACTTTCTGTATTTCTTTTGTGTTTTCTCCCCTTTGGGTCTATGACTTCTTTCACAACATGACCAATATGGTAATATGTTTTGCATGATTGAACGTGTAACCTATATCAAATTGCTTACTGCCACAGGGATGGATGAGGGAAAAGAGGGAGAGAGGAAATTTGAAACCCAAAAGTTTTTTTTAAATAAATGTTTAAAATTGTCATTACATGTAACTGGCGGAAAATATTACTTTAAAAAAAAGTTGACTATTAATTAAAATGTCTCACTTCTCATTCCTAGGATGTTGCGTGGAAACTAGGTCAATGTAGCTCAGCGTCCAGCACAAGTTAAAAAAATTTTAGTAATGATGAAAAGGATAAAATTCAGTGAATAACTGTCATTTACCACAGTTTAACACTGGATACTAACACAGATTTTTGAAGAGCATGAAGGAAAAAATTCAGCATGTAACTATTAAATCACTGTTAGCATTGCATTTGCCTAATTCATATTTTTAAAAAATTACATTTTTTCAAATAGGGCAAAACAAAAATTATTTTTCCTTGAAACTTGAAACATTAGATAAAAGTCAGAGTTCAACATATCACAGTTTTTCTACTGTCATCAGGGAAAAAACTACACTAAAGAAATCTGTTTGGACAGACACTGGTCTCATGTGGCCTCCTAAAGTTTTACTATGTTTTACAATACAAAAATTTTAAATAAACAAAGAATAATCATTTTCATAGAAAGCAGGAAATCAACCCAAAACATATTATCCTACATTAGATTAATAACAAATGCATATCACAAAGTGTTTGCCATTTTGAGATAATCCTACTTTATAAATCAGTAAGACTCAGTGTTTTCCTATGTTAACAAAACTAACACATACGAAAGATTGTATGAAGCTGATTAAATAGAAACAGTGAACATACCTCTGTCATCACCATATCTTGGCACTTTTTTACATATTTGCCATCCGCTTTTACAATTGTTTGCAAAAACCTCAGGTATTCTACATGGCGACCATGTGTCTCGATACAGTGTACAAAGTGCTGCACGACTCTCTCACTAATCTCGTTGCACAGATGGTAGTTGTTCATGAAGATGTGTCTCATCGTTTCTGCTTCAAGAAGCTAAAAGGCAAGGAAAAAGTACTTGTAATTCTGACATGATGAAAAAACACAGCATGCATTCATAAGGTGCTAGACTTACATCATCTCATCAGATCCTCTTAATCATTCCCATTTTATATATAAGCTCACTCAATGAGTTGAAATCCAAGTTCACAGAACCTTTTAAACTGGCAGAGATGAAACTCAAAACTCTTTCATGTAAGACTGGGATCGTTCTACTACACTACTTCTCAATATTCACTTCTAATCTTACACCTTTCCCTGTTTATGTGACCATTTTTTTTACATAATTGGATGAACTTGTGACATCATCAATATCAGTACTCTCTCAAACAGTCCAGTTCACAACCCATGTGCCTGTTATGCATCTTTCCACCAGGTATCCACCTAAAGTTCTGAGCCTTTTCTTTAGGTCTACTGAAATTCTATGGGTCCTATGAAGCATGTAAGCTATCTCTTACTCTCTTATTATCTCTTACTCTCACTCTACGAGTGGCACACTAACTGTTTGGGTTACATATCAATTTAATGATCTATGTATTCTTCATTATGTCCACCATGCCTATTTCCATTGTCCTTTGAATGACCCATAATCGTGATTTTTTTTTTGAGATTGTGGCATCCCATAATTTGCAGAAGAACAATATTCGAGTTCAAAAGATGCATTTTTGTTTTTGGGAAAAATGTGAGGTCTTTAAACATGCTGTTCAATTTCTCAAATGCAATTCAGCTACTCTATTATTCGTATTTAATTCTCTATTCATTATCTTTCTGCAGTATCTGTCACACACACACACACACACACACACACACACACACACACACTACCCGACTAATTCTAGAGGTTATCCATTCAATTAGGCATCATAGTCTAAACAACAGGAATTCATCATCCATTTGATTTTCCCATATGGGTAGTTAGGTCAAGCTATTTTGACTGATTATGAATTTCATTTAAGTAGGCTACAGTATTCTAAGCCTTGAAACAATCAGCAAAATGTCTTCCATAAACAGGAGCATCTGGGGTACCTCACCGTCTATATGGAGCCCCTCCTTCCTAACAATGGTAAACACCTTTGGTGAGCACGTCTCTCTGTTTTATGGCTTGCTTCTTCTTTATACAAAATCACACTAATTTTCCATGCAGGTCTGTACAATTCAACAAGATTGCTAGCCATAAAAGACTTGAATACATAAAGTAATTTGGAGGAAATAACATTGCCTGACAGAAGCAGCTGGTTTAATGCCATAAAACTTGGCAAGCTGACTACACTATTATTGAGATTCATTTAGCTTCCTATATTACAAATTTAGTTTCTGCTTCCCTAATGGCCAGTGGACATACTTACAGATTAAGCAAATTTGATATTACTTGTAACCCTTCCATGTCTATTTTACTTATAGCAATTTGGGGCAAGTTCTTTATTATGGCATAACCTTTCTATAGAGGCAACAAATTCTGTACATGTGAGTGAAGTTGCATTTGGCCAGGTAAAGTTCATACTGTTTTTCTAATTTTTTATATTATTTCTTTAAAAAAAATGAAGGGAGCTCAAATTTATCACTGAGGGTTGAGGGAGGACCTACAAATAAAGTCCAAATTTGGAAGCAATAAAAATTAGTAGATTTAAATTAAAGGCAGGTAATATTTTTCCTCTTACGCCTCTACTGCTTTTTCCTTGAATGGTAAATTCACTTTTAGATTTGGGACTTCAGTGATATTTTAAGAAGTATATTATACTAATTCTAGTTTGGCCTGAAATGAGGGAACTGAATTAAAATTGTGAATATTTTGTGTCATATACTAAATGATCTGAAATTATACTTCCAAATATGTCAGATTACATTACCTTACTGCCAAAGATCAAATGACTAACCTTTTATAGGTCTCATTAGTTATCTGAGTCTAGAACAGTCTCAGACATATAGTTCTACATTCTGAAGGAATTATAATCTTGAACATACAAGGCACAACAGAAAAAGCTTGGAATTTTCAGTCTGGTTACTTACATTCAAATATTGGTTCTGCCATTTGCTACTACTATGTTAGCATGGGCAAAGCATTTTATCTAGCCAGACCTCAGTTTCTTCATCTGTAAAATGAAAGGGCTAACCTAGATGACCTGTAAGGGCCTTTCTGACTCCAAACCCAATATCCTATAAATACACTGATACCTTTACTAGACATCATTCAATACTTACACCAGGAGTTAAAAACAAATTGAGATGTTTGTGGAGAAGAACTTGATTCTGAGGATTTCCCCGACAGAAATTCTGTAGAAATGTATGAGCTAAATTCATCACTTCATTCATCTTTTCATCAGACTATAGATTAAAAAGGTAAAAGAAAAGGAAATATATATTAATTATATACAATGAGAAATAAGAATATAAAATGAGAAATATATAATGAGAAATAATAAGGGTTAAAGAAAGCAGCATTTTATTATATCTGTAAACTATTCAGTAATTAATCAATCAGTTAATCAGCAAGTATTTATTAAGCCCAACTAGGTGCTGTGGATAAAAATACAAAGAATAGAAATAATCCCTGCTAGCAATGAGGTTACATTCTAATGGAGAGATAACAAGTACCTATAATAACATAAACTACATCAATATAAAGTTAATAACTATAAACATATGCAAGGTAGTTTAAATGCAAGGTAGTTTCAGGGGATGAGGACAACACTAGCACCAGGAAGATCAGGAAAGGCTTCATGCAGAAGATGATGCCTAAGCTACATCTTAAACTCCAATGGCTCCCTATCACCTCTAGGATAAAATACGAAATTATATATGAGACATTCAAAGCCCTTCATAATCTGCTCCCTACCTTTCCATTCTTCTTACACTTTATAGCCATCCTCCCCATACCACTCCCACATACATAAACTTTATGATCCAGTGACACTGGCCTCCTTGCTGTCCCTAGAACAAAACACACTATCTCCCAATTCTGGGCATTTTCACTGGCTGTCCCTCATGCCTGGAATTCTCTCCCTCTTCATCTACATCTCCTAACTACCTTTATTGTTGTTGTTCAGTCATTTTTCAGTTGTGTCAGACTTTTTGTGGTGCCATTTGGAGTTTTCTTAGCAAAAATACTAGAGTGGTTTGACATTTCCTTCTCTAGCTCATCATGCAGATGAGGAAACTGAGGCAAACAGGGTTAAGTGACTTGCCCAGGGTCACACAGCTGTAACTTTCAGACACTGGATTTGAACTCACAAAGAGAAAACTTCCTGGCTCCAGGTCTGACACTATAATCTACTGCATCACCTATCTGGGCCCTGACTGCCTTGGCTTCCTTCAAATCCCATCTAAAAGCCCACTTACAGGAAAATGTTCTCAATCCCCCCTTAATTCTAGTGCCTTCCCTTTGTTGATTATGTCCAACTTATCCTGTATGTATCTCATTTGTACAGGTTTTTTGCATGTTTTCTTCCCTCATTAGACTGTGAGCTTTTTGAGGGCAGGGACTAATTGTTGCCTTTGTATCCCTACCACTTAGCATAGTGCCTGGCATATAGTAGGCACTTAATAAAAATTTGTTGACTGACTAATTCTATGAAATAGATGCAAAGAAGTTGTTTATTCCAGTCATGGAAGAAAGACACTCCTTCCTGTGTGAGAGAGAAAAGGCAAATTTGGATGGATCATAAAGTGTAGGAGGGGAATAATGTCCAATGAGACTTGAAAAAGAGGTTTGGGGCCCTCTCCTCTCTTAGCCATACACCAAGATGGCAACCTCCCTCCTAACTTTTTCTGCTTAGATGGTTCTCGGGACTCACACCTGTCAGAGGGGTCCACTGGGTGCAGGCTCCTCCCTGGGCTCTATGCACCAAAGCTCCCCCTGTGGAAGAATCTTCCATTCCTGTTTCCCTCTATCAGGATGCTCCCTGGGAATATATGGGAACTGAAGAATACCTGGCTCACTATGGCTCTCGTCTTACTCTGGGCTCACTATCGATGAAACCACAAACGTGGCATCCCACACCACAGCGAACCTGCAAGACATACATTCGAGGGAACAAAGTTGCTGAGAACTCTTGCCCTATCTGCTGCGATCAGAAGCTCCATGTGGACTTTAGAAATGTGAAGCTCTTGGAACAGTTTGTGCTCACATAGGTATCATCTTCCATGCCCCATACACGGGTATGTGTATGAAGCAACATAAGAAGGACAGAGGCTATCCTGAAGGCCAGAGACCATGGTTTTCTCAGTTACCACATCCCACTGGTACAGCCACAGGATACTGATTTCAGCAACTCCCATGGAGCTGTGGGCTGCCCCAATGGCTCCTGCCCTAGCTGCAGGTACTTCCTGGTATCCATGGTACAACTGGCAGCAGCCATCTGAGAGAGAGCTGGCCCATCTTCAACAGCTATATCAAGGCCACCTTAAAGAAGAGAGTGGACCCCCACCAGAGATGATCCCATACTTGCATCTCAAACTAATATTCTCCCTGAGGAAGAGGAATCTACAAGTGTCCCCTAGAAAGGAAGTGGTGGATATACTCTGTGGTGCTCCAGAGCTTAAGGACGGATGTTAGAAAGTCCTGATGCCTATTGAACTGATTCTTATCCCTATGCTTTTTAGAAATGGGTAGGATAATGGCAAGCTCTGACCTAGAGGAAAAGAAAAAACAAGAAGAAGGTAAAATGAAGCATTGTCTGAATAAATGTTTTTGGTTGACTTCACTTCATGCTGCTTCCCCCACCCCATATTTTTAAGTTGCCAGGGGTAGGAGGTGCCTAACTTGTCAAGTTAACCTTTTATAATAAAAATTATTTTATAAAAAAAGAAAAAGAGGTTTGGGGCTATATGTAGTGCTTTAAAAGTGAAACAAAAGATTTTATATTTTACCCTGGAGGCAAAGGTCACTGAGCAAGTGATCCAAATGCTCAGATTTACACTTAAGGAAAGTTACTTTGGCAGCAATGTGCCTATCTCAGGAAAGTGAGGATGGAGACTACTTAGAAGATAGTTGTAATAATCAAGGAGAGAGGAGATTGGGCACCTGAACTAAGGTGAAAGCTGTGTGAGTACAGACAAATGTCAATTGTGAGAAAAGTCACGAAAGTAGAATTGGCAAGATTTGGCAACTAATTACATATGCAGAGTAAGATATAAGTGCAGGGTCTATTTTTACCACAAGAAAAAAAAAGTACTCATTCATCATAGTCACAAGGAGTTCTTCATTATTTATTCCCACTCTTCAAAGACCTTATGACCTGGATAGATGTTTGTTTATCCATAACACTATCAACCGGAAAAAATTTGGTAACACAACTAGAAATCTGAGCAGAAATTCCAAATCCAAATAGCTATGAAAATAGAGAGAAAATTATTCTCAAATATGCGGGCCATCAGAAATAGTACGACAGTCAGAACAAAGCACTGCATGAGGCACTTATGCTACTGTTTACAATGTTGACCATTTGTCAGAAATCTTAGAAAGGATTCCTACATTGATTGGATGAAAGGTGGTATTGATTACCTCCAAAAACTAATGATTCTATTTTTTTACTATTATATAGAGAGAGATTATTACTATTATATATAGAGAGATTCCATAATACCATTTGCCAATACTAAAGAGAGATTAATTTCACAAATCAATATATTGAATTCTTAAGGATCTCTTAATACAGGGAACTTCTTGTATGGGAACTCCTTCTACTAACCTATGGAAACTCATGAGATAATTTCTTCTAGTTACCTGACACCCAAGGTGACAAAGCTATTAAGTTCCAGAGGTTGGATTTTAACCCAGGTCTTCCTGACACCAAGCCTTGCACTTATACACTATTCTGCCTCAAATTAACCTATAATCAATAAGCAACAACAATAAAAAATGTCCATAATTCCTCACTTTTAAAAAGGAGATCCCTTGTCATCTCTTCTTCCACTATTCAGCCTGAGGTCATTTAAAGTGCTCCATAAGGCATTTCAAATACTTATTATGAATAAATGCTGAACCCCTACATCAGTCTCAGGAGCTAGCCCAAGAATGGCAGCATCTCACCTCAAGTTTCTTCAATAGCACAATAGCTTGTTAGAAGAAAACATCAGCTATACTCTGATATCTGATATTTCTGTGAGCTTTTTCATCATTTTTATCTTAAGTGCTTTTGTCTCTAAACAATCCAACAGTAAAAACTAAGAAAAGCTTAAAGTAGAAAAAAAGTTTAAAAAAAGCTTAAAGTAAAAGGCTTTAGAGGGGTGATAAATATTAGAGCTGACTTCGTAATAGATAAATATTGTACTATATGTCAATCCCTCTATATTACAGACTTAAAATGGCATGCATGATAAACACAGGTTAACTTTTTTTATTTCCTTTATTCTCCTTAATGCATTATAATCATTATATGATCACTTTTGGAGTAAGATACACATACATGCTCATATATGTTGCTATAAACAACTAAAAATTAACCTTTTCATAGGGTATCTGTAGAAGGTCCAGCACCACTGAATGAGCTCCCATGTTTTTAAGCAAACGTTGATGTTGATTCCGACACTTTTTATTTTGGACACAGAGTTTACTTAATCTGATTAAAATCTGGGGAAAAAGAAAACACCAAATGAAAATTAAAATAGAAAATATAAATCAGAATTGTATGCTGTTACCAAAGTATGACAAACCAATGTGGAAAATACTTCAAATCTACGAACCTCCTTTACAATTTTATAATTGTTGCTCTTATTACTGTCAATCTGAGGTTTCTTGGTTCCATCTTGCACTGGACTTAAAATATTTGATTCCTAGAATGAATAAAAATATATACTTTTATACAAAATGTTCAAGATTCATGATAACTTCAGTGTTGTTCTTTACTTTATTCAACACACACACACACACACACACACACACACACACACACACAATCCCTCTAGCTTAAAGAAATAACACAAATTAGCACTGGTCTCATAGGTCCAAAAGAATTTATAATACTGAGAAATAACATAAAATATTGTTCAAATCATTATTAGTAAACTTCTTAATGCTACAGATAATAAGTAAATGATTGTTTTTCAAACTACATATATGAGTTAAGGACTACGAAAAATTTTAAGTCAGTAAAAAATATTTAGGGGTGCTTCAAATTTTTTCTTAATCTGAAGCAAAACATAGTAAATGCAGAGTAAAAGAGCACATAGAAATTATTCAAAATACTCCAAGGAAAGAGAAAAGTACAACTTAACCTAAGAATTCTCAGCCAGGTTACCATGACACCCTAAAGAATCATGACCTGCAAACAGAGATTTATCACCAACATTTACAGAATAAAAATATAGAATATTTTTTTAAATACTACAAGGCTTAAAAACATAGAAATCTTCAAATTTTAATTATTTAAAAATACTAAAAATTAAATGATAAAATAGTAATGACCTTGGAATCAAAAAATAAAAGCACTATATCTATTTCAAATATCAAAAAGGCTTACCGTAAAAAAATTAAGAAAGAATATACATGAATGACTAGAAGTCTTAGGTTTTAGTGCCATCTCTGTTGCTAACTACATGACCTTGAGCAAGTCACAATCTTGCTGAAATGTGCAGAAATATAAGTGGCAGTAATGAGACTAAAACTTAGCCTCAAGCACTCAAGTCTACATTTGTTAAAATGAGGGTAATAATACTATTTCACACAGTTGCAGTGAGAAAAGTATCCTGTAAAGTTTAATGGACTATAGAAACATGAGTTATTTATCAATCACCTACTATCTAGGCATTTAGCACTTTGCTAGTAGCTATGAGGGATACAAAAGTTGTATAAAAAATGGTTCCTGCCCTGTGTATTATAATCCAGCTATGCAAATAGCCATAAAATATATTAGAGACTATATGAAACAATAAGAAAAGAGTTAATACTAATAATATAAGTGTTCATATAAATTCAGAGAAGGATGAGATTAGTATGAACTGGAGTAATCAAAGAGGAGGCACTTGAACTGGACACTAAAGAATGAATTTGGATGCAGATAGGGAAAGAAGAAAGGTCTTTTTGACAGAAGAAATGGCAGGAGCTTAGGAAGGAATATAAGTGTTATATAGAGAATGGTGAACACACCAGATCAGGAGTGAAAATCCTACAATAGTAGGAAATAAGGTTGAATAGCTAGGGTAGGCTAAGATTAGGGTACCAATTTAAGTTACATAAGATAAAGAGAATATAACTCTGTTAATGAAGTTTGAGAATGAAGCGGAGTGGTCAGGGGAACCCACTGAGATCAGCCTGGAGCATCTCCCATGGAGCTGGAGATTAACTCTGTCTGGCCCCTTGCTAAAGGAGTTTGTGACCTAGCAGCTCCTAGTTAGTTGGTCCTGTGGTCCCCATGACAGAAGTATTGACTCAAAAGTGATTGTGAATGAGTCAGAAAAATTTAATCACACACACAAACACGTGCATACATACACACACACATATACACACACAAATCCATAACAGTTATAGAGGGGAAAAAAACTGTGTCAGATGTAGAAAAGTTGCAGACACTACCACCAACCACTGGTTTGAACTTGTTCCTTTAGAGCAGCGGTTCTCAACCTGTGGGTCGCGACCCCTCTGGGGGTCAAACAACCCTTTCACAGGGGTCGCCTAAGACCATCGGAAAACACATATTTCCAATGGTCTTAGGAACCAAGACATGGCTCCTCTATCTGTCTCCAGGAGGGTCACCCACATGCAGATACGCCCACATACGAGTATTAAAGGGTCACGGCATTAGGAAGGTTGAGAACCACTGCTTTAGGGTTATGCAAGTTCTCCTTTGGTCTTTCAGCAAAGGAAAAGAGAAGAAGGAATTTCTCTCCCTTCTGTGCCCCTGGCAAGTAATATCATCTACAGACACATAGCAAAGAGAATATGTGCTTGCCTAGGAAAGCATGAATTTCTGCTTCTCTGTTTTCACCCTGGGCACATCATCTGTGATGATTAATCAAAAATACTGAGAGATGGATGTTTCTTTGAAATGTTACCCAGAAGGTTTCCCAAGTAAATATTGGCATGCTGATAGAGGTAATTTCTGTAACTATACTGCTTCTCAAAAAAGAATGTGACCATTAAAAAGACTATGATCACTAACAGGATCATCCTGAACCATAAAGGACCATGCCTGACTGGCAGATCTGGTCTGTGGAAGCTTCCTAGACAATACAGAATTGAGGTAAATGTGAAATACATATTCAGAAGCTCTATAAAGTTTGCCTTTATCACTGGGAGAGCAAAGTAAACATAACAAATTATTTTTAATATTTTAAGTATTTAATGCACATATATAAGTCTTTTGTGTTTTAAGCATTTGTCCCCATGCCTGGTATCAATTTTGTACCCTGAATACCTTTCTATAAAGTAGATTATTAGTTCCTTTTTGGAAGACCCAATACACAAGACACACATAAGTTTTATTTTAGAGATATTCCTCAGAATTTAACTTTGGGATAGGGGTACAATTAACCTGAAGTCACAAGAAAGTACAACAATCCTCTTTTAACAGTCAGGCCTTCCTCAGCATTAAACCTGGTTTGTGTGAGTCCAGGGTTTAGTAGAAGATCAGCAAATACAACATTGATTTTTTTTAAATATCCTGGAATCCTTATCATACTTGAGAGAATCTCACTTTTCTGTTATTTCCAAAATATAATTATTCACAATATTAGTGAGCTTGGGAAGAAACAGGTATTAATAAAAATGTTCAGAGAACTGTCAATCCACTATGTTTGTGATTATATAAGTTTATCAAAAGGTTATTTACTTCAAGGCATTTCCCATGAAAGACTAAACATAATTAGAAGACTATAATTGCCACTGAAACAATTCTGATTTAGTCTGTTAGCTACAGAAAGTTACTCATAGTAAGTCAATAATCACTAATATTTTTAATTTCATCCTTCCTTTCCATTCCTACTACCACTGTGCTAGCTCAAATCTTTATTATCTGTCACCTAGACAGGCAATAATCTCCTATTATTTCTTTGCCTCTAGTGTAATTCAAAAGCATTTAGTAAGTTCCTGCTGTATGTAAGAAGATATTGTCCAAGATGCTGAGAAAACAGAGATGAAAAATGATTCACGCACCCTCCAACTACACCTCTCATCTAATATTGTCAATTTAATACTCTTCAAGCTCGAATATGATGTCACTCCTCTGCTCAAAAAGAAAATTGCAATAGCTCCCATACTATCTCAGAAGCAAAGTCCAAACTTCTCATATTGGAATTCAAGTCCATATAGTAAACAGTTTGCCTTCTGGTCTTATTTCCCATTCCTTTCCTGACAGACTGACAAACCAAGTGCTGAACTCATATCTATGACATGTTAAAAGAGCACAAGAAGGTCTCCAGTATGTTTGCTAGATCTTCAATGAAGGATTTATGGAAAGCTGTTGAAAAGAATCACAAAAAGTGGGAAAGCACGAATTGCTTTGCTATTTGCATCAGAAGAAAGACTGACCCTGTCAGAGAGAAGTAATGACAGAGGAGCATAATAGGACAGGTTACCCTACTTCGCCATTAACTAGTTATGTGATCTTGGGTACACCAGATTCAGTCTCAGCTTCCTGAAACTTATAATTAAAACATGATCTAAAACTCTCATTATGACTGTGTGCTATTTACAAGAGATCAATGAAAATAGCTCCCCACTGGAAATCAAAAGATCATTGTTCTGGAGCTATATGTAAGGGATCTCAAAGGTCATCAGTTATAAAATCAGATGTTTGATCTAATGATCTCCAATGTTTCAACTTGCTTTAAAATATTAAGATTTGATGAAAACATTGTTTAAAAATTAATCAAAGAAGAAATCAAACAAAATGAAGTATGTAAAATTATTTAAAACCTTAGAATTATAAGCTATCATTATTCTTCTTTACAGGTAGGAAATAAAATGAAGAAGAAATAGGGAGGATAAAGATAACAGATATGAAAAGTCCAAAACAAATCTTATTCAGTATTAGATCTACTGCAAGAGAACTAAGAGATCCTTGTCTACAGCGTTAAGAATACTTTCCTCTCTGTCAAGATTTTTTTCATCTAGAATTAAATAGTCATTTCCCATCCCTTATCCTCTACAACCCTGGTATCAGATTCAAATAGAAATGGAGCTACTAATCCTGTACATAAGAATCCCTTCCTGACACATATTGACTTATTTTAAAATATAGTATTACCTACATTTTATTGCACTTTTATATTGCTAAATATTTCCCAATTACATTTTAATCTGGTTCTGGTCAGTATTTTACACCTCTGCTCTATATCACCACATTCTCTCAGCCCTTCTCAAGGATTGAAAGCTTATAATTACACATGATCTAAAACTCTTATTATGACTGTGTACTATTTACAAGAAGTCAATAAAAATGGCTCCCCACTGGAAATCAAAAGATCATTGTTCTGGAGCTATACGTAAGGGATCTCAAAGGTCATAAGGTTGAATCCCCACATTTCACAGATGAGCAAATTGAGACCCAGGCAGAACATGGGATTTGACAAAGATCACATTGGCAGTAGGGGTAAAGTAAGAATCTGAAACCAGGTCTTCTGGACTCCAAAGCTAGTACTCCTTCTACTGTTACTATGCTGCTTCTCTATGGCTTCATATAAAATAAAAAAAACTAATTTAAACCACACATTTCCCTGAAACATTTCTCTGAAGCAGTATACTTCTTACTCCCCTCCTCCCAACTTTTCAGTCTAATAACACTTTAAACTGTTTCTGCCCTACTCCTATCCCTCCACTGTTCTGTAATCCAGTGACACTGGCAGCCCTTGCTGTTCCTCAAACAAGACACTCCATCTCCCAACTCCTAGCATTTTCCCTGGTTGTCCCCTAAGAATAGAATACTCTCCCTCCTCATCGCCACCTCCTTGCTTCCCTGGTCTCTTTCAAGTCCCAGCTAAAATCCCACCTCCTACAAGAAGCCTTTCTTGAGCCCTCCCTTAGCATTAGCTAGTACCCTCTATCTGCTGACCACCTCCTCTTTATCCCACACATAGCTACTTTGTATGTAATTGTTTGCATGTCATCCCTCACATTAGATTGTGAGCTCCATGAGAGTAAGGTAAATGGTGGGAATCTATTCATAAATATTAACTATTGATTGGAGAACTTTAACCCAAGCATTTCTCTCTAGAAGTGTTATCATGCATATTTGGAATTCTTGGAGAATACTTAAAGGATAAAGAAGAAAACAGCCATTTTTGACACTGAGTATATGGAGTCTATTGAAGTTTTTTTTTCAATGTTTTACCAAAATAGCATTATTAATAAGGCAACTAGTCCAGGAATAGGGGCCTGGGGAGTCAGGGGCACGAAAGATGAACACTGAAAAATACTAAACATTATATTCAGTCATGAGAGATTACAAAACAAAACCAAGAGTTTAAAAATGCATACATAGTCACACTGTGGCTAGGTGGCGCAGTGAATAGAGCATCAGCCCTGGAGTCAGGAGGCCCCGAGTTCAAATTTGGCCTCAGACACCTTACACTTACTAGCTGTCTGACCTTGGGCAAGTTACTTAACTCCAATTGCCTTGCATTCCCCCCTCCAAAAAAGGCCAAAAAAAAATGCATACATAAAAACAACATGGGGAATACATAGATGACAGCCCAAATAGCTAGGATAAATGGAACTATTTACAAGCAAAAGGAATATGAGGTCAATAAATTAAATAACCGAGTGTGTGTGTGTACTAAGAAATTACAAAATCTAAACAGACTACTAAGAATCCTGATTTAGAGAGACATATCTGTTTATCAGTTTTCAAGAAAATGATTTTTAAAAGATTGTCAGAGGTTAAGTTCATTTATCTGATAAAGATATGGAGAAAAGCTGTCTCTTTGTTTTAACAATAGTAGCTTCTGGTAAGATTTAGGAAAATACAAAAGTATGCAATACATTCCAGAAATGGGAAAATGGAGAACATGTTAATCTTCATAAGAAGGGAAAGAGGAAAAAATGTGACTTTAATAACTACAGATGGTCAAAACTAATGATGAGTTTATAAACACCCATAAAGACAATGATAGCTGTCTCTGAGGAATCACAGAAACAATTTACCTCACTTCCTGGAAAATAATTCAAGTTGAATGAACTGAATTGAATCTTATTACTACCCTTCACACATTCTCCATTGCAGTCAAACTGGCCTATCTCTTTTAACAGCAGGAAATGTTTTGTTTTTGTCTTCATAACTCTGGGACCTGGCACAGTTCCTGACACATAGTAGGCATTCAATAAACATTTGCTGAATTGAATAGAGTTCATGTATACTGAACTGACATTCCATCTTTGCACTGTTATACAGACTGACCTCAGTGCCTCAGTCCTTAGCTTCCTTCAAAGCACAATTCTATATAATATAGACAGATCAGCTATTATCATCCGTATGAGTTTGTGTTTCAAATACTACCCAAGCTGCTATGTAGATGAACCAAAGCTTGTATTTATTTCCTATTGTTTTGTATAGGAAACAGCTATTTGGGGGATTATATAAAAAAAAGAAGTTCATGAGCTAAAACATGTGTTCCCAGGTAGCCAGCTTGAAACATTTGAGTCTAATTAGGAGCTACACTCAGTTATTAAAGATAAGTTAGAATTGGTTAGAGGATAACCATATTATCCTACACACCATCTCTCAGTTCTGCTGTAAGGGTCTAATTACTGAAATGTATGGATAACTTTTCCAAACCAGAATAACATTACTCTTAGGGTCACTATTCTAGGAATCAGAAGACACAGATTCACAAAATGTCAGAACTAGAAGAGATCATTTGGCCAAACTCCTCCCCTACCTCCCCTTTGCAGATAAGACCACTGAGGTCCAAAGAAGTTGTGATTTGATTAACAAGAAATATAAGTACCACTTAAAAAAGTTAACTCCTTATACAAGGTTGAACTTCTTTATATTTTTAGCCAGATTTATTCAGAAATATTTATTCAGAAAGTTATTTTGTGCTATTTTTAATTAAATTTTATTTTTAGATGGAACTTAGTCATTCACAAACATCTCAATATACAAAAATGACACATAAAAGAAACTATAAACTTTTATGTAGTTAGGTATATTTGCACATATAATTAGGTAGTGATAAAATTGCTCTATTTGTTTATATCCCCTTCTGAACTTTTAAAAATTTAACTCTGTGTATCTTTTTAAATGTTTTGATTCTTTTTGTGTGTATGTATAAATCCGTGGCCATTGTCTATCCTCACCATCCCATTTCCTGAGGAGAAGGCCTACATCATAATAAATATGCATAGTTCAGCAACACATTGGCCATAAGTGAGAATGTATATCTTAGTCTACACGAATTTTTTAAGCAATGATTAATCAATATATTTCAACTTTGTATGCCATTAGAACCAGCCTACATAGTACAATCTGGTATTGACACAATTGGACAGAGGTGTCATAATCAATAACTAAATTTAAGAGTATACAATAGAATTAAAGAAAGCAGTTTACAGACCTATCAGATTGGTTAACATGGCAAAACATGAAAATAATAAATGTTGAAGAAGATGTGGGAAAGTGGGAACACTAATGCATTGCTGGTCGAGCTGTGAGCTAATCCAACCATTCTGGAGAGCAATTTGGAACTGCACCCAAAGTGCTACAAAAATGTACATACCCTTTGACCCAGCAATACCACTTCTAGGATTGTATCCCAAAGAGATCATAAAAATGGGAAAAGGACCCATGTGTAGAAAAATATTTATAGCAGTTCTTTTTGTGGTGGCCAAGAACTGGATATTGAATGGATGCCCATCAATTGGGGAATGGCTAAACAAGTTGTGGTATACTGATGTAATGGAATACTATTCTGCTATAAGAAATGATGAGCAGGTGGACTTTAGAAAAACGAGAAAAGACTTATATGAATTGATGCTGAGTGAAGTAAGTAAAATCAGGAGAACACTGTACACAATAACAGTCAGTGTGTAATGACTGATTTTGATAGACTTTTAGCCCTTCCCAGCAATGCAAGGACCTAAAACAATTCCAAAGGACTCATGATGGAAAATGCCATCCACACCCAGAGAAAGAACTATGGTGCCTGAATGCAGAGCAAAAGAGACTATTTTTTGTTTTGTTTTCTTTCTCATGGTTTCTCCCATTTGTTATAAGTCTTCTATACAACATGACTAATGTGAAAATGGGAATGTTTAATAGGAATGTATATGTAGAATCTATATTAGACTGCATGCCATCTTGGGGTGGGAGGAGGAGAGGAAGGGGAAGAAAATTTAAAACTTATGGAAGGAAATATTGAAAACTAAAAGTAAATAAATTAACTTTAAAAAAATAAAGCATTTCAGGAAGCTATGGATAAAACTGCTTTTTGTGACACTTGTCTAATACTCCTAACTGTCCAGTTCGAATAACTTCCACCTAGGAGCATGTTCTTACCTGGTGATGAGAATTATATTTTTCTGGCATTCTAATAAGTCAAAAGTAAAATTTGGCAAGAGATAAATAGGCAAGATCAACTTGGACTCTATTTGCACTGTGTAGACTAGCTAATGGTAGCTGAGAAAACAAAGATTTCAAGAATCTTTTCTGGAAAAATCTGCCTAACTGTTAACTTTCTTAAGTTAGTCAGTTCATAGATGGCAAATTAAAGAAATGAATCAGCAGCCAGTTAACAAATATTTGTTAAGCTCTTACTATATAGCCAGGCACTTTGCTAAGCACTGGGGATACAAAGAAAGGCAAAAATAGTATCTAACCTCAGGAAGCATACATTCTAATAAGAAAAGAAAACATCAATAATTAGGTATGTATAATATATGTGTGTGTATGTATATATGTGTGTGCATACATATATACAGATAATAGATGGAAGGTAGACTGAAAGAAGATACTAACAGCTGGAGGAAAGTATTCTTGCAGAAGGTGGATATTCTTGTCTTACTACCATCGTCTCAAAGGACTATCAGGTCATTAAGTCCATTTCCCTCATCTTACAAACAAGGATATTAGGGTCCACAAATGGCAAATGACTTGCCCAACATCATATAAGTAAAAAGTAACAGAGACAAGAACCGAATTTGACCCAAAGAACTGCCTCCAGATGAAAGGATCTTCCCATTGCTCTATTTGAGATAGAATGTGAGCAGGTGGCTTTTCTAGGCAACAGTGATTTCAATAAAACCAGTCTATTTTTTCTTCATAAAAATGTGTTGAATGAATAGATTTGGACCATAATGACAAGTCACTATAACAAGGTTTCCGGAGTTACTTTCCCATTTTTCCATTAAGAAGTTGACAAGTATTCTAACTTGATGAATTAGTAATTGTCCTCTGTGGTACTGGTATGATATCCACTTGTCACACACTGCCCTCTGAGTTTCAAATCTTTTAATCTGAAACAAACACTAGTATAATCACATGATGCTTTGAAAGATCAGTTTAATAAAGAGAAATGCTATAAATATAACAGGTAATATAGAAGCTGGGGTTATGACAGACCTTCCTTACAGACAGAGGACAGAGCAACATGAGGATGTGACCTCTGATTTTGAACTAGAATCTCTTGGATTTAAGGGCACCGATCAATAAATGCACTTTCACCCCTCCCTTTTTTTTTCCACCCTAGACTGACCACTTGGAACAAATCAGTTTTATATTATTGGAAGTGTTTTCCTTAGGGCTGAAATAAGGAATTACATTAATTCTTTCTGTAGCCCTTTGGTTTCCAGGCAAGCACAAAGTTTGACCATTATGTTTAAAAACAATGTCAACAGTGTTGGGGGTATGGTGTCTTTGCAATGGTTTGTTAATAAAACAAAAGGAATATTATTTGTGTGGATCTGTTAGTATGCTCAATGCCTGCTTCTTTTTGTTTCCATTGATGTGAGATTTTTTCCTGCTGTCAGAAACTTAAAATTACCCTTTGTTACTAGATCATTGGTCAATGAAAGTTGTTTTGTTATTCATGAGTTAAAACATTAGAGTTATCATAGGCTTTTCCCTATAATTCATTCCCTATAATTCTCTATAAACAATATGTTACCCAATAACATTTTCCTTTTAAAGATTACATGGTTGACCTCTTTCTTTCTATTCCAACTGGCAATGCCCTCATGTAAGTCTTTACTATCTCTTACATGAATCACCCAACAGCCTCGTAACTAGTTCTCTCTTCTAATCTATCCTGTATACGCCACAGAGTAATTATCCCAAAACATCACTTTTCTCATGTTTCTCATTCAAGAATCTATACGTCCTTTCTACTGCCTATCACACCAAACACAGACTACTCCCACTCCCACCCGTTTTAATTTTTTTTCATTGGTGACCTTTGGGAGATTTTTTTGCACCGTGATTATTTACTGATATGGATCTCCCCCAACCTTCCACAAAAGGAAAAACAAAACCCTTCCTTTGTAAATAAAGAAACACAGTCAAGCAAAACTGATATGAAATTATGTCTGCATACACAACATCTGATATACATAGTCAACCTCATAAAATTAAGAGGAAGGAGCAGTTTCATCAAATATCCTTTAGAGCCAATATTGGTTATTGCATTTAATCTAAGTTTAGCTGTCTTTTAATACTGTTTTTATCTAAATTATTGTACCAGCACCAGTGGTTCTCAACCTGTGGGTTGCCACCCCTTTGGGGTCAAATAACCCTTTCACAGAGGTCACAGGGGTCGCCTAAGACCATGGGAAAACACATATTTCTGATGGTCTTAGGAACCTCCCCTATCCATCTCCAGGCAGGTCTGCCCACATGCAAACACACCCACATATGACTATTAAAGGGTCGTGGCATTAGGAAGGTTGAGAATCACTGAGCTAAACTATTGTCCTGGTTCTGCTTACTTCACTGTTCATTCAAATCTTCTTAAGTGTTTTTCTAAATTGTTTATATTCATTATTTAATATAGTAAAATATTATTCCATTACACTTATACATCACAATTGCTTCAGTTACTGCCTATACAGTATATATTTTGTTTCCAGTTTAAGCTACTACAAAAAAAAATGATGCTAGGAATATTTTTGTACCCATTGGATCTTTCTGTCCTTGACCTCCTTGAAGAAAATATCCAATAGTGGAAGTAATGGATCAAAAGCAGTTTTTTTTTCTATTCCAAATTGTTTTTCAGAGTTATTAGACAAATTCTCTGCTCCATCAAAAATATGTCAGTGTACCACATTTCCAACAGTTCCTTTAGTATGGTCTATTTTTGTCTTTCATCGCCACAGTCAGTTTGGAGAGAGTCCATTAAAACTTCAGGGTTGTTAAAATTGATGTTTCTCTTATTAGTAGGGATTTGAAGCATTTTTTTTCATATGTCACTGATGGTTTGCAATTCTTTTGAAACTATATGTTCACATTCCTTCCCTGACTACATTTCAGGGCCCTACATACTTTATCCCCATCCTACCTATTCAATTTTACTTCCTATACCTCATTATAGATTATCTCCTCATTGTCCCTTACAAATACTACAAAGACTCATTTCCTGCTTATCATTCAAAAACCAACTCAAAACTAGTCATCTCTCTGACCTTGGAAGACCCTCAGCTTTTCTTGATCTAAGTTTCCTCTTCTGTGAAATGTAGGGGGAGGGATTAGATAATCTCTAAAATTCTAACTCTAAGGCCTATCCTTACAGATCCACTTTCTCAATAAAGGCTTCCCTAGCACTTAGCACAGTGCTTAACACATGAATGCCTGATTAACTGAATGACTGATTGACTCCCCAACTACTTCTGCCCACAGTGTTCTTCTCCTTCATCTAGACTCTAATTCTACTTACAGGCACCATACAGGCAGTTAGCTATTTAAAATTTTGTGTTTCTATAATTACTAGTTGTGGATTAGTTTTATCTCATCATATATGCTCAGAACAAAGGAGTACGTCTTAATGTTCTCTTGTATCTCTCACAAGGCCTAGCATAGTGCTACCTACATAGTAGAAACCTAAAAATAAATAATTGCCTTATATCAAATGAACAATACTTGTGAGAGTACTTTGCAAAGCTTTGAAGTGCTGTATAAGCATGAATTGCCTCTCAAAACAACTTTGTAATTCACTCATTCAACAAACATTAATTAAGCATCTATAGTACCATGCCAAAATATATTAAGCAGTAGGCCCTTATGACACAAAGTCAAAAACAAAATGGCCTCTGTTTTCAAGGATACATATCTATTTATGTATACATACCTGTTTAAAAGGATACATACCTAAGTTGGCTAGGGAATTCCCTACCTTCCAAGTAGGTAGAAACTAAAGTGGTCTAGGAAAATTTAAGGAGAGATCAAGAACAACTTTGTGGAAGATGTGATACTTGAACTGAGTCTTACAGTATGATACAGCAAAGCCATATGTAATAGGGATTTCATTCGTTATTTCACTGCTATAGAGAACCACTCCATCCCAAACCCCAGATGAAGAAACTCCCTTCACCAGTGCAGGTCAGCACTTCCTCTCCAACTTATATTTTTAAGGATTTACCTGGGACACTGAGAGGTTAAGTAAATTAAGTATACCTACAGTCACACAGCCAGTATGTGTTAGTTAGAGGGAAAACTTGAACCCTGCTCTTCCTCACTTTATATTCACTATGCCATGCTGTCTCTCATACTGAAGACAGAGAATTCTATTATTTATTGGATATCAGCTCTCTTATTAGGTGGCACAAACTTCTTCAGAAGGCAGACTGCATTTTTCTTAAGGTTCAGGAATGCTCTATATTTAGTGAGGATTGAAACTCTGACAGAAATAATATCGATTACTGTCACTTTAATCTTAAAAGGCTTCTAAAATAAAAAACTCATTGACATATTCCAGTATGTAACATAGATCACTATGCTTCTCCAACATCATATAGAGACATAACAATAATCAGATTTTTTTAACTGGACCAATTTTATTGCTGGTATTTAATGTTGTAATTTCTGATGAGGAAAAATTTTCCCCCATCCATGCAGGTCAGTAACTTATAGTCTTAAAGAGCTATTTAAATACTAAGAGGTCAAATGACTTAGCCAGGGTCACCAAACTAGTATTTACTAGAAGTGGGACTTTGAGAAGAGACAGGGAAAGACAGAATGGGGTTAATCATCTCATACTGAAGAGGCAAAGGATAATTGTTACAATGGAGGGGAAGAACAGGAAGGCAAAAGGAAAAGGGTCAACCTTACTCTCATTGAATTTGGCTTAGGGAAGGAATGACATAAACTCTAAACTGGGTATCTTGCCACACAGGAGAGTAAGAGGGATGGGGATGAGAGGTGGGATGTGGAGGGGAGGGCAAGGTGGGGGGGAAGGGTTGCTAGAAGTACATACTTCTGTTAAGGGACAGGGACAGGGTAGAGAATAGAACAAGGAGGGGGCAAGATAGGAAGGAGGGACATATAATCAGTCTATCACGATATGTCCACTGTGGAGATGTTCTGCATAATTACACATGTACAGCCCCAGTGGGGGTGGGTGATGAGGGAGGAAGGGAAAGAATCTAAAATTTAAAGTTCTATAATCAAATGTTAAAAATATATACATACATATATATATATATATATATATATATATATATATATATATATATATATATATATATATATATATATATATATATATAATTAACTACATGCAACTGGGAATTAAGAT
>CM053581.1:446257639-446342344 GCA_028627135.1 Pseudochirops cupreus
CCTGCCCTACCAGAAAGTCAGAGGGGTGATGGGGGAGGACATAGGAGAGAGCAGATTGAGGGAGGGGTTATACAGTGGAATGGCTGTTTTGAGGTGGTGGGTAGAGGAAAGATGGGGAGAAAATGTGTAACTCAAAATCTCGTGGAAATGAATGATGTAACCAAAAAATAAATTTATTTATTTATTTAAAATTAAAAAAAAAAGAAGTGGGACTTGATTGTGTACTCCTTTGGAGTAAGAAGGATCTTCCTGTATTCACTGTATTACTATACTCATAAAGGAATGATACATACAGACCAATTTAGCTTATTCCACAAATATCACTTTATGGGATAAGCTCCCCAAAGCTTAGACATAAAGCAGATTTCAAATTTTCCATTCTACCACTAACCCTGCTTGAAAAGAGGGTTAGCTTGTGTCTATCCTCATTTCCCAGCACCTATACCACAATGCCTTGTATTTAATAAATGATCACTGAATTAAATTTTTATGGATTAATAAATTGTTTTTATTAGACTGCCAATTCATTGGGAACAGGGATTTTATCATATTTTTTTATGTCTTCCCTAGTGCCCAACAGCACATTACACATGGTAGTAGGTATTTTATGTGTTCTTGAATGAACTAAGTGAACACTATTTTCCCATAAACTTCCATTTTAAAACCAGAAGTATATTCATTTCAACAGAAAACAAATTTTTCATTGATTAAATTGAAAACTTGTTTGGAGATTAAATGGTGCTCAATCCCATGAAAGGCTATAAATTTATTACACCAGCAGTATAAAATTTTTCAGGACTTTGTAATGTTTTCCTTAATTTATAATAATTAACATTCTAAGAACACATGGTTTGTTTTTTTAAATAAGGCAATCCTCTGATTTTATACTGAAATGGCCTAGAACTTTGCTTTTTTAAATCTGATGTCTAAAATAGTTAATATAGTTGAACTACAAAACCTCTTTTTGCCTGTTTACATTGAGAGATGGAATGTACACATATTCTTGTATCAAAGTAAGTTAAAAGTTTGAAATGATATAAATTCTTTTACAAGATTTTCAATTGGCATTATGACTTAGAGGTCATCCAGGCCAAACCTCCCATTTTACAGATGAGTAAACTAGACGGCCAAAGAGAATAAGTAATTTGTTCAGGGTCACAAAGGTAGTTAGGAACAGTCAGAATGTGAACTTCTGTCCTCAGATTCTAAAACTAGTTCCTTCTACTCTGCTGGTCTCCTTACTTGAAAAATGGAGATAAATATCTTACCGGAGTTGCACTTAACAAAGCTTTTTTAAAAAGTGATAGAAAAATGTGCTGTATTACTTGAACTCTAAAAATGAAATATCAAACCAAACCAAAACGGTAATAAATGTTTTACTTCTCCTATATATAGCTTGTTCTGTATATATTTGTTTACGTGTTGTCTCCTCCATTAGACTGTAAGCTCCTTGCGAGCATCACCTCTTTCTGTATCTCTAGCACTTAGCACAGTGCCTGATACATAATGGGCACTTAATGTTTATGGATGGATTAATTAGTGTCCAGAGCTCTGATTCCTATTAGTGTGCAGGAGAGTGATAGGCAAATGAATAAAAACAGAATAAAGAGAACAAGCTACAAGATTTAGCAGCAGTTGTGAGGCTCAGGTTTTTCTTAGAAAACATCAACTCTTACTCGTGTGTACACTGAGCTTTCCTAATAAGAGTTTATTTACAATGGCAAGATAATAAAGTATACACACACACACACACACACACACACACACACACCCCAAGTAATCATTACCTTAAATTCACCTCCATCAAATGTAATTGAGAAAACAATAAAGAAAATTATTTATTCACAGATAGGTTTTGAAATCAGAGAAACCCTATCTCTATAGTGCTTTACCACAACGAATATATTAAGTGTGTTACTGCTAAGAATTGGTTAAGCTTTAAAACAGCTTCATATGCCACATGAGAGCTTGGACAATCATTCTATTGAAAAGCTATTCCTTAAAGGCATTTTTTGTATTTTCCTATTAGTAATAAGAAATTTATATGAAAACAAGATCACATTAGCCCGTAGGTGAATATCTGTTCCTAATGCACATCCATCATTTGAAATTGCAATTTTCTTTAGATTCTCATAACAACAATTTTTGGTAAAGAAACAATAGCTGTGACAGTCAAACTTGAATACAACAAATTCCTTACTTTCTTTCAGAAATGATGATGATGATGATTGCTAGCATTTATATATTACTTTAAAGTTTGCAAATCCCTTGATAAATACTATCTCATCTTATTTTCACACCAACCCTGGGGGATAGGTGGTATTATTAACCCTATTTTATAGATGTGAAAACTGAGGCAATCATGTTAAGTGACTTGCCTGGTCACACAGCCAGTAAATGACTTGAGGGAAGGAAAAAATAACTAAAAGCACAAGGGAAAACATCCTAAAAAACATAAATAATACACGAGATAAATTACCTCTACATAGACATTTCAAAAAGGTTTATTTTTGATTTGTCAAGTAGGAAGTTGAATTTGGAATATTTATCTATTTATGTATTCTGAAATACTTCCTAAGAAGTAATAAAATGTTAACATATGTCTACAATGAAGACTCAAAAGTAACACCCAATTAATCCGATAACCAATAGGAAAAAACTTAGATGTATATTATTGATTGAATATTTAAAATATAATGTAAGGTCTCCAATCCTTAGGATGAAGCAATGTGTGAATTTTAGGTACATTTTAATTATACACCATATTATTTTTATAGTTACACATTGTTCAATTCTTTCCCCTTAACCTGTGAAGACAGCTGGGATGTAGGCATGAAACAACTGCTCAAAGGCATATTCAACTGGGTCCTAGGAACTTCTGGGTTATTAGCCTTCCATACACCACTATCCCTTTCATTCCCATTTATCAACAACAACAACTTAGGTGATGAGGAGATAGAGAAGAGCCATTAGGATAAAAAGTGAAATTCAAAATCTGTCTAGTCTATCTTAAAGGATTCAAACTTGGTTATTGCTCAACCCTATCTCCCTCTCATTTCCAAGAATACTAGTCTAAGGATTGTGTACAATGTCAAGGGGACAGAAAGAGGAAATAGATTAGTTAAGCAGAATCTCAAAATATCTACCCTGGAGGGAGCGCAAATGTCATGTAGCCTATGGCATACAGGCCCATATATACCATTTAAAACATTTTCAAAAAGTAGTCATCCAGCCTCCTTTTGAAGGGAAATCCGCAATCTGCCAAGACAGCCTATTCAGCTTCTGTACACCTCTAATTGTTTAAATTGGACCTGCCCCTCCATCACGTCTACTCATTGTACAGTATTGATTCAGGAAGTTTGTGGATTTGGCATATGCAAATATTTTCATTTTCTACTGCAGTATTTCACAAACTAACTTGGTCACAGAATACTTCTGAGCTTGAGACATATTTACTGAATCCATAAATGCTGGCGCAAGGGTGCAGAAACATGCCATAACAATACTTGGCAACATATAGGATATGGGAGGTAAAAAAGAATGAGGAGTCAAGAATGAACCCTAGGTTTCAAGCCTTGGTGACCAAGAGATGATAATACCCTCAACAAAAATAGAGAAACCAAGGCTTGCTGTAGGCAGCAGACAAGTAGTCAGAGAGATTGAAGAAAAGTGAGTTAGCAGGAAAGAAAGGAGTATTCTGCTAAAGAGAACAGGATAGAATGGGATTACTTGTGCACATAAAGAGGTTTCTGCCTTGGCAAGAAGAACTACCTCTTTACGCGAGACAAGAGTGAAGGAAGAGATCCTGGGAGAAGCCATTTGAGTGATCTGAGATGAGGAGGAAGAGATAACTAGGAGCTTTCAGCAAAAAGCCTCAAATTTTTTTTCAGTGAAATACGAAACAAGGTTCTAAACTGAGGCAATGGGGGAAGGGGTACCAGGGAGAGACAGACAGACAGACAGACAGACACACAAAGACACACACACACACACACACACACACACACACACACACACACACACGAGTTCCTGAAAATTCTTTTGATTATAATGTGAGCCAGTCTGAAGGAACAGACTGAGTGTCCTATCTAATTGGAAGGCTAGTGAGATTGCCCATTGAAATTCCTAGGACTACAGCCTATCCTAAAGTCCCAGACATGATGTCCGATTAAGGGAATAATCTGTCATAGGAATAAAATGAAAACTTTGAAAATGGAAAAAGGAAAAGAAGAACCTAATAAGTCATGCATGGGGACCTCAAAATAGTACCTTGTAGAAGCCTACCTACCCTGGAATATTTTTGAGACTTATAAAGCAATGAAAGAAGCTCATAAGTTACTAAGGGCTTAAAGTTGATTTGAAACAGCCTGATGTGGAACTGGGTCTTCTGAGTAGGGATTCCTTTTTTGTCAGAGAGAATTCAGCTTTCTTGCTATCTATAAAAACCAAATAGAAGAAAGCAAAGAAAAACACTTCCTACTATGACTGGAAAAAGTCAAATGGCAAACACTGAAAAAATTAATTTCCTCAGTCTTTAGCCTGGGTATATGTCAGGGTCTTTGCAAAGCCCTCTTCATCATAGAATGTGGGTTTTATGGAGATTTGTTTCTCTACCACTATTCCTCAGGGGATGTGAACCTGATCCCCACAGAGATGTCTCATACTGTTTCACTATTTCTTTGACAACTGAATTAATTCCAATTAAATACTTTATTTTTGAATTGTGTTCCTTGTACTGATGTACCAAAAAGGAGCTATGATTGAGCTCAGATGATCTTAGAAGTTCTCACTGTATGTAGGATAAAGGCTCAAGCCAATTAAAGTACACATTTTATCCAAATTACATCTGCAAGGAAATTTGTGGGAATCCCAGAGTGAGTGAAAAATAGGGTACATTTTAGACAATTAATATTGAGATAATGCCTTCCAGAGTATCATGAAACTTTTTCACCAAAATTATGTAACTTGCTCTAAAATAAACACTATCAATGAACTAAAATTTTAAAACAAACCTCATTTGGCTCTTCTCCCCCTTTTACTTGATTTTCACTCATTTCGCCATTTTCATATGTGCTACTCTTCTCAACCCATAGCTCAGATTTTTCTACAGTCAGTCGTAGTTGATCTAGGTCAGCTTTGATTTGTTTGTAGTTGTCTACATCTTGATTAGATACCAATAATTGTACCTAAAAATATAATAATTTTATCTGTTAACTTGTTTATGTATTTTTCCCCAATAAGTTCCTTGAGAGTATGGGCTGTCTTTCTTTTTCCATGTGTAGTGCCAGTACTTAGCAAAGTGCTTTGCACATGCCAAGTGTTTAATAAATGCTTTCTATTTACTCATTCATTCACTGTTTGGGAATATCTGGGAACTTAACAAAATTTTCAGACTTCTTTCTTTGTAATATCTCCAGTGTATTTACCAGCATCTTTGAGCATATCTATAACCAAAAGTATGGCTACTTAAACTTATCTGACCAACATACTCCTTAAGAAACACCTTCAGGTGGTGTTTGCAAAGATTTTTTTTTAACAGAATATTCTTCAATACTCAAATATGAGTATTCTTTCATAGGTCCTGTTTTCCAGACTGAAACCTCTGATTTTATTGGCATAGTGAATTCCCTATTCTACATCCCCACTGATGTAGATCAAACTCTACTCTTAAATTTATTTCTTTAGCAAGTTACCTGGGGTAGCAAGGGTTAAATGACTTGCCCAGAGTGATACAGATGGTATATGTCAGAGGTGAGATTTGAACTAGATCTTCTTGACACTAAGTCTGGATCCACCATGCAACACTGTATTATTGGAAGAAAATGTTCCTGCAAACTCTTGGAACTATATTAAATACCTCTCATTTGAACTTAAGACATCAATTAAAATTAACTTGTGAAACATGTTTATTTTGGGATATGCTACATCTTGAAGCTAAATAAAACTCTATCATTTGTCCTTAAAGGGCAGAACCCTAGGAAAGACAAATAAATCCTTCCTAATACAGCAAACAGTATTATATAATGGCTAGGAAAGTGGGCCTGGAGTCAGGAAAACATAGGTTAAAACTGAGTCTCAGGCACTTATTTCTGTGACATTGGGCAAGTCATTTATACTCCTTATGTCACAGTTTCCTTGGCCTTGAAGGCCCCTATGGTCCCTACTAGTATGTTGTAGTATAAGCAACATGTGCAGAGCTTCCCTTAATGGATTCAGTGGTGTTTGGTTAATCTTACCTGTTTAAAAGCCTGTAAAACTTCTGCTCTTTGACTGAAGTGCTTAAATAGCAACTGCAGGGCTCCTGATAGCAAAGGAGGGTAATCATGCATGATAAGATGAATAAGAACTCGTAAAAATGTCCTTCCTCCTTCATCATCAAGTTGTACCGGATTTTTTTCTTTTCTATAAAGTCAAATATAATTTTTAATTTACATAGTACTATATCTAAGGAGTTTAAACCTCTTGAAATATGTTATCTCATTTGACACCACTGTTTCTTAGTTAAGATGAACAAACATTTATTATCCCCCATCTCACAGATGAGAAAACTAAGATGTGAGGAAGAGCTTTGTTTCTTGGCACAAGTTAACACATATAGGTATGTATGGTAGTAACTAATATTCTAATATTAAGATGATACCAACTTTCAATAAACTAGGAAATTCTTTAATTCAAAAACACCAATGCAGTTCCTAGCTATATCATAAAAACAAACAGAATCAATTGTTTATTTGCAACCAAATCCCAACACTGGAAATGTAGGACCCCCCCCCACCTCCAAATAATCTTTTCTTTTTAATAGCCAGATGTTTTCTGTAGAAAATTTAGGACAGTGAAACTAAAAGGGGGCTGATGTCAAAATCTATAGAAAAACATGTATAAGAAATATATTTATACAATACAAAAACATAACTATTTTTTAAACTATTTTTGAACTAAAAATAGGAGAATAAGTTTGAGGCACTCTACTTCCAGAATCAAACATATGTAATCCAAATGACAGAAAACAGATTTATCTATCACATATCAAAACCAAGATAACAATACAAAAAATTGTTTTCTAAATTCAAATTTTAAAGATATAGGAAAATAACATTTTCTGAGTAGGGCAAATTTTGTAGCAAGGGAGCTTAAGGGTGATTTCTTGTATTGTAGCTGTTTAATAAAAATGTAGGTAAAGCACTCAGGGAAATCTATCTCATCTAATTCTTTCTTCACCTGGCCAAAAAAAAAGCAATTATATTTATCTTTACGTTAAAGTTGTAACCTCTTTTCTAAATGAAATTGTACTGTGTGGGTATAACAGATGGTCTAGGAGGAAGGAAGGAAATCCATGAAAATAAACGTATCAGTAGTAAGTATCATTATCAATCTAAATAAAAAGATTTCTTCACTACTAAATTGTCAAGAAAAAAAAAAGTGGTAACTTTACCTCCCAGCAAACATAGTCTCTGCCTGAGCCGCAATTTCATCTATATCAGGAACAATAGCTACAAAGATAAAGGGTAAAATATTTATTCTAATCAGGAGTCATAATTTGTTCTTAATATTGCTAAACTGTCTATTAATATTTCCTACTTTTAAAAATTTCCCTATGCCAACAACATTATTAAACTATATGTAAATATGGAATACAACATAATTAAATATGTTAAACACATGATGATAAAATTTAAAAAGTGAATTTTAATTTTTACCAGTTTGTTTATTAAAAATACCTATTTGAAAGTATTGCTATGTGCCAGCTGCTAGTGTGACCAAAATATTGCAGACGTGCAAAAAGATGAAATTCTTATTTTTTTTTATTTTCAAGCACGATATTATTCTATGGTCTACCTATAAACAATAGGGTCTCTTGACAAAATGTAATTTTTACAATCTACTTATCCATTACTTTTTTCAATACAAACCAATCACAATAAACATCTCTACCCACCCCACACAGGTTAAAAAAATATATGTGATAAAGGGACTAGACTTTATACACATTTTCCCTAACATCAGGCTATGAATTCCTTGTCTTCAAAAAGAGTAAGAGAGATAATAAGGAGAACAAAACAAGTAATATATTCCATAGAAATTAATACTATTTTAACAAAAGAAATAGACAAATCAACTTCCCTAGAGGTAAGAAAACCAAAAAAACAAAAAAAAAGGAATATAGATGTTGCTAAACCTTTCTACAGAAGCTCAGAGCCTGGAATCCAACAAGAGCAGTATCAACATTACTGCCACTGTCAGTGAGTTTCTGGTGTTGCCACGTTATTCTTGGAAATTTTGTTTCTTTACACTTCAATACTTTGAGAAAATATAAGAACAAATTCCATGGGAAATATGCCCTGACAAAAAATGATTTTTAGCTTAGGCAAACTTCACACAAGCTCTAGTGGCATTTGCTTTAATATTTATTCCAGTCATTAGTTTTGCTCTCACTTCTCTTTACTGGCCGTCTAAACTTCATCCTACTCCTTTCCTTCTCCTCCTCCTCTGAATTATTGACTTTAAGTTGAGAGAGACCAAGGTTCAAAATGCAACTGTGGCTAAAAGATAGATGCTGGATATACACAAATGCTACAAACTTCAGTCCCTGCATAGGGATGTATTAAATCATCAGTTCTTCAATTTAATTGTTACCAGTTATCTATAACTTCCATATGTTCCCCAAGGAGAAAGCAGTTTTCTGATACTCTTTGTATTTATGTAGCTTTCTATATTTGTAGAATAGTTTGCAATTTTATTTGTGGGCCCCTCTTTTTTTGTTCATTCTCACAATATCCCCAGGAGACAAATGGATATTCCTACACCTACCCTTTCAATGTGAAAACTGAGACATGAAGATACTAAATGATTTGCTCTGGTTCTCAAAACAAATCATCTTTTTTAAAGCTAAGACTCAATTTTACACACTCTTAGGGCTCTTTGTTATTTTTAATAAGTCAGGGATTTTAAGTACCTTCCTAAAAATTAAAGATTATGAGGAATCCTTACAAAAAACAATACCTGATGAAAGTGGTGTGTCAGGCAGAGAAGTAGAGTTTTCAGGATTTTCATTGTTGTCTCCAAATTCTTTCTTGTAGATAGACAGCATATATGAGATTCTATAGTCTAGTCTAACGCTCAGAATAAACTATAAGACACAGATAGAAAACAATATAGTTTTCCACAAACTCTTTTATATCACTCATCACTTTATTTAATGATACATATGATTTAGTTCACTTCTGAAGCCTAACAAAAACATAAAGTATCAGAATGCTAAATAAACTAATTTGAGAGCTTACTTTTAAATATTAACAATCCAATCCAGTAGATGCTCATCATCAATATTAAGATTTTAAATGCCTTTATTTCCACAAATCCTATAAATAGCACGTTGACTAGAGTCAAAAATTGAATGCATTTTCTAGGAAATAAGAATAATTTATTATATGACTTTCCAATTATCTTAGCAGTATCAAAGCACACCTGTTTGGTGAAACTTTCCAGATGAAGATGCTGAGTTATTCTGTCTGAAGTGGTAGTGATATATTGTCTCCTTGAGGAAGAATGATGGGAACCAAGTCTCTCATTTGGGCACAAAAAAGGCATGTCTTTCAATTATAACAAATATGAAAGATCTATATGTACTCCCAAGTTTTGAAGACAGATACGATTGAACCTGGGAGTCAGGACCTATGTTCATAGCCTAAATGGAGCAGTGTCCAGGATAAGAACAAGATTTGATGAATGTAACTAGGATTTTTTTTTCATTTTTCTACTTTAATATGCAAAAGATCTACTTTTTAACTGTCTCATTGACTTTAGACAGCAATCAACAAGTATTTATTAAGGATAACAGGATCATCAGTTTAGAACTGGAAAAGAATCTTCAAGGACTTTTGACAAATGAAGCAACTGAAGACCAGAAAAAAAATAAAAGATCTGTCCAAGATTACACATTATGATAGAAGCAGGACTCAAACTCAGGACAAAAAACACAGATAAAAGCAACTTAAAGAGAAAAACAGTGCCATGGGTACAAGTGGAGAAACACACTGAGAGGCTATGGAGTATAAGCATGCCCTTTAAAGGGACAAGTTGACCAAAGACAAAGTGGCTGCGAGGCATTGTTGTCCATTAGTTCACATATAAATGATTGCCTTCAAGGCTTAAAGGATATATAGCTGCTTCTATTACTTAATATTTGCATGAGCAAATCACTCAATCTCTCAGTTTCCTCATGTGTCAAATGAGGGAGCTGGACTAGGCGCCAGCTCAGTATCTATGATCTATAAATTAGGAATCAAAGAACTATTTGGAGACCATGAAGAAATTGTATGTCATCTGTGCCCTATCTGAAAGAACTGTGAATTTGAGGTTCCTCAACTGTGTTAGGAATGGAACACTCCTGCCTGATTTGAGGAATTAATTAGTAGATATTAGTTAACCATCAAGTAATGTGACAGGCATTGTTCTGGTCTCTAAAAGAACTTACATACTGAGGGATACATGAAATACATATAAAACTACAAATAGAGCCAGGGTCCTGCTGCCACTCAAGCCCCAACCAACAGTCACTATCCCAAAAAGCAACTTCCCTAAAGATGTAACCCGGCCACTGCTTTTTCAGGTGCTGAAGTCATTGCCTCCTCAAAAGGCAACATCTACTGAAGACCCAGTGCTAAAGTTTATAGCACTGTCCAAAGGTTTAAGCTCAGAAGCAAATGCAATTTTCTCAGTGAAAATGACTGTTAAATAAGATGTATTACTATCCACTTCACTGCTGCCCCCTAAAGGCCAGGCAATCCTTGCATTTGACTTGCAGCAGAAAGATCCCACATGTGATATGTCCCCCAATTAGAATGGGAGTAGACACTGAAACCTTGAGAGCAGACACTGTCTCCACACTTCTATTTGTATTCCCAGTGCTTTGAACATAATAAGTTCTTAATAAATGCTTATTCATACAGCATAAATCTAAAACTGATAAACACAAATATAGATAAAAGTAGTTAAATACAATAGAGTTTGAGAGGGAGGGTACTAGCAATTGGAATAATCAGGATAGGTTTCACGCAAAAGAGGGTGTTTGAGCAGTGTCTTAAAGAATAGGATTCTATGAAGCAGAAGCAATAAGGGAATACAGACCAGCCAGTGTAAAAGCATGAAGTCAGGAGACAGAGTTTCACATGTAAGGGAAAAAAAAATAAAAGGTCAGTTGGCTATATTTTGCAGAATGCAGGAGGTGGAGTAATGTCCAATGAGGCCAGATGTGTTAGCTACCTTCCCAGTTTTGCTTATCTATGTCGATAAATAAAATCAAATGAGGTCAGACGTAAGTTATTATAGACCTAGAGTTGTCATGGGCTTTCCTTGCTATCAAATATCTACTGAATTTAAGAAATGATAATGAATAGTATGTCATGTCTTAAATAAAAAGAAACTCACATAATATTGAAAAGTTAATGTCATTATCAGACTTATACCATATTCACAACAAATAAAATAATCTAAACTATATATGAGCATTCTTTACATAAGCTTACATGTAGCAGGTGGCAAGGTTAGGGCAAATGTGAGGAAGAAATGTAATGAGAACAGCTCTTATAATCTCTACGCATAGTGTTTTACAATTAACAGTGGTTTTCTTATTTTATATGATCATCAGACCAACCTAAGTTGAGTTAGGCATTTGCTATGTTGTTTTTATCAAATTTTTTACCTGTAAAATTTCAATTATTTTTAATTTTGTGTCCATAACAGTTATGTCCTCATTATCAGTAGTACTTGTTTGCTTGATTGGATGGGTGCTAGGTTGTACATCAGGGACAGACATGGGAAAGATAGATCCCCTACTGAGGACCATTTGGGTCATCATCTCTCCAACACCATGGATAGTTCGCATAACATTATTGCCTAGAAGAAGAAAAGCACATAAGCAAGCACACATATTACACAAAGAAAGAGTTATCCGTCAGGTAAATATACATTTAAATATATGACAAGGAGAAAATCAAATGATATTAATAATCATATTTTTGTGTATATATACTATGTACAGATGTTGTAGGTACACACACACACAAATGCATATAAATGTGCTTGCAAAAACTGATATTCCAATAACAACCCAAAAGTCCAGGTAAATATTTTGTTAGCAAATGTTTATTTTTTTTCAAGAAGCATAGAACAGAAATACTAAGAATTAGAAATAAAAATACTTGGGGTGGCTAGGTGAATAGAGCACAGGCTCTGGAGGCGAGGATCTGAGTTCAAATCCAGCCTCATACACTTAACACAGAAACTAGCCCTGTGACCTCGGGCAAGTCATTTAACTCCCATTGCCCTACCTCCCCCCTCCAAAAAATAAAAAAGCAAAGAAATAGAAATATTAATAAATAGAATACTAAGGCTGTTATAAGTACCTCTGATGACATTCAAATGAGGTCTTCATGAATAAAATAGGTTTTACCCATAGTCCAAGATTAATGGAAAATTATGATTCCTGATCCTATCCTCAAGCAAAGGTTCTATTTTGCTTTCTCTTTGCAAAAAACAAAAGTTATACTAATTATTGAATGTTCCAATGACTCTTGGTTTTAAGAAAAATACCCTATTTGAATTGAAAACTACTATTCAAAATTCACAAAAAAGCAATTATGTTATTAGAACACATTAGTGACAATTAGAACAAATTAGTGACAAACATAATATTCAACGAGGGCTCATTTCCCATCTATTCCTTTTCCTGTATATGGCTCCACACTAGTACATTTGTTTGTAAAATGACAAAAATCCCACCATTGAGTGCCAACAATTCATTCAATTCCTACAATTCACATGTACTTCTCTACTCTAGAGTTCGTGAGATAAGCAAATTTGATTCAAATAAATTACTATCTTCTTTTCTTTGTAGTAATCTTAAATTAAATATGTCCTCAAGGAGCCGGACTCAGGGCAAACATAAAGGATCTCTCTGATTTGGTGAATTATTCTTTGCCTAAGTAAATTGGGGAATAAACCAAGAAGAAAATGGAAATCCTGCAGAATGTAATGAAACATTCTTTTCAAAGCAATAGAAAAGAGTGGAAAAGATGGAAAAAAAGCAAAGAGAATGAAAATAATTTGCCAGAAGAATTAAGTGAATCTTGATGGTTTCTTCCAGGTTCTAATGATCATAGATTTCAAAACTGAAAACTTGGTAGCCACCATACTGTGAAAAGTTAACTTTTTAAAACGAATCCATTCTACTATATTTAGAGAAACAATGTACATACAGAAGAGCGACAAACATTTCAAAGAATACATAAACAAGCTTGAGTGATCATTCTGACAGCCCTGGGACCAAAGATGTATCCCACAGGGCTAAAGCAGAACTGAAGAGTTTGGGGAGAGATCTAGCTAAAGGGGCTGGAGGCAATTCGAAAATCTTCAGTCAGCAAACACACACACACACATACACACACAGGCTGGCTGAGGAAAAACACACAGAGAGGAGGAAAGGGAGGAGGGAGGGAGGAAGACAGTCTGTCTCTCTGGAGGGGAAAAGAGAGGGAGGGGAAAAGAGAGAAGAGAAAAGAAGTGCACGCGAGAAAGACACAGAGAAACACAGACACACAAAGACAAAAAGACAGAGCCTGTCTAATGGGGAGACTTGGAAAGAAGCTGGAGGGGTGCAGGTGAGAGGAAGAGGAACTCGAGAAACTGACAGATTGGCGGGGAGAGGCAGGGAAAGGAAGCAGAAACAGAAGCCTGGGGGTTGGGCTGAGCGTAGGAGGGGCGAAGAACCACTCCAGCCTTTCCACCCCTTCCGTGGCTGACCCGCCAGTTTGCACATGCGCACCAGGCACACAAGACGGGAGCAAGAGAGCTGAATGACGACAAAGGGGATAGTCCCTTCGCTTCATCCTGCTCATCTGCGCAGGCGTAGAAGGCGGGCAAGTCCTGCGGACACTGGGAACGGGTGCGGTTGTCTCCCCCGGCCCTTCCCGGGATTAAGCGCATACCAGCGCACCGGGACGACTAAGAGCAAGAGATACAGAGGGAACCGGCTTCACCCTGCTCGTCAGTGCACAGAGGAAACAGGCGAGTACTGGAATCTGGGGGTTTAATTGGAGTCCCACCTGTCTTCCTACAAGCGCGCGCACGTATGCGCAAAAGGGCGCACGAGCCCGCGCACGGCTTGTCTCGCGAGACTGGACTCGCGCCCAAGATCCGGCTGTTTGTGTTTGCTCCTGGACCCCCTTTGCCGCGCTCCTGCCTCACCCCCCGCCCCCGCGCTCTCCAGTGCTGCAGCCCTGCATTGCCTCGGATCGCGTCGCCATGGGCTTCCTAAAACTGATCGAAATCGAGAATTTCAAGTCATACAAGGGTAAGCAGATAATCGGGCCCTTTCAGAGGTTCACAGCCATTATCGGGCCTAACGGCTCGGGGAAGTCAAATCTTATGGACGCCATCAGTTTTGTGCTGGGTGAAAAGACTAGCAATTTGCGTGTTAAGACTTTGAGGGATCTGATCCATGGGGCTCCCGTGGGCAAGCCAGCTGCCAATCGTGCAGCCGTGAGCATGGTGTATTCTGAGGACAGTGGTGAGGACCGCACCTTTGCCAGGATAATTGTGGGGGGTTCTTCAGAGTACAAAATCAATAACAAGGTAGTCCAGCTGCTTGAATACAGCCAAGAGCTGGAGAAACTGGGCATTCTCATCAAAGCCCGGAACTTCCTAGTGTTCCAAGGGGCTGTGGAGTCTATTGCCATGAAGAACCCCAAGGAGCGGACAGCTTTGTTTGAGGAGATCAGCCGCTCGGGGGAGCTGGGGCAGGAATATGATAAGCGGAAGAAGGAGATGGTAAAGGCTGAGGAAGATACCCAGTTCAATTACCACCGGAAGAAGAATATTGCAGCCGAGCGCAAAGAAGCCAAGCAAGAGAAAGAGGAAGCTGACCGCTATCAGAGGCTGAAAGATGAGGTCGTTCGTGCGCAGGTGCAGCTGCAGCTGTTCAAACTGTACCACAATGAGATGGAGATTGAGAAACTAAATAAGGAACTCACTTCCAAAAATAAGGAGATTGATAAGGAAAAGAAGCGCATGGACAAGGTGGAAGAAGAGCTAAAGGACAAGAAGAAAGAGCTGGGCAAAATGATGCGTGAGCAGCAACAGATTGAGAAGGAGATAAAGGAGAAAGACTCTGAGCTTAATCAAAAGCGGCCCCAGTACATCAAGGCCAAGGAGAATACTTCACACAAAATTAAGAAGCTGGAAGCTGCCAAGAAGTCTCTGCAGAATGCCCAGAAACAGTACAAGAAACGAAAGGGAGATATGGATGAACTAGAAAAGGAAATGGTGTCAGTGGAGAAGGCAAGGCAAGAGTTTGAAGATCGCATGGAAGAAGAGAGTCAGAGCCAGGGACGGGACCTGACTCTGGAGGAGAACCAAGTAAAAAAGTACCACAGGCTAAAGGAGGAGGCAAGCAAAAGAGCAGCCACCCTGGCTCAGGAGCTAGAGAAGTTCAACCGGGATCAGAAGGCTGACCAGGACCGGCTAGACTTGGAGGAGCGAAAGAAAGTGGAGACAGAGGCCAAAATCAAACAGAAACTTAGGGAAATTGAAGAGAATCAGAAGCGAATTGAGAAGCTGGAAGAATACATCACCACCAGCAAGCAGTCTCTGGAAGAACAGAAAAAACTAGAGGGGGAGCTAACTGAGGAAGTTAAGCTTGCTAAACAGCGCATTGATGAAATCAACAAAGAGCTGAATCAAGTGATGGAGCAGCTTGGTGATGCCCGCATAGACCGACAGGAAAGCAGCCGGCAACAGCGCAAGGCAGAGATCATGGAAAGCATCAAACGCCTCTATCCTGGTTCTGTCTATGGCCGTCTCATTGATCTGTGCCAGCCAACACAGAAGAAATACCAGATTGCTGTGACTAAGGTGCTGGGCAAAAACATGGATGCCATCATTGTGGACTCTGAGAAGACTGGCCGGGACTGTATCCAGTACATCAAGGAACAGCGTGGGGAGCCTGAGACTTTCTTACCACTTGACTACCTAGAAGTGAAACCAACAGATGAGAAGCTTCGGGAACTAAAGGGGGCCAAGCTGGTGATTGATGTAATTCGCTATGAACCACCACACATCAAGAAGGCCCTCCAGTATGCCTGTGGCAATGCGTTAGTATGTGACAATGTTGAGGATGCCCGGCGCATTGCCTTTGGTGGCCACCAGAGACACAAGACAGTGGCACTGGATGGGACACTTTTCCAGAAGTCTGGTGTCATCTCTGGGGGAGCAAGTGACCTCAAAGCCAAGGCCCGCCGCTGGGATGAGAAAGCAGTTGACAAACTGAAGGAGAAGAAAGAACGCCTGACAGAGGAGCTGAAGGAACAGATGAAAGCTAAGCGGAAGGAGGCTGAGCTGAGGCAGGTGCAGTCCCAGGCTCATGGCTTGCAGATGAGGCTCAAGTATTCCCAGAGTGACCTGGAACAGACAAAGACTCGGCACCTTGCACTCAATCTACAAGAAAAGTCTAAGCTGGAGAGTGAGCTGGCTAACTTTGGGCCACGTATCAATGACATCAAGAGGATCATTCAGGGCCGGGAACGAGAAATGAAAGACCTGAAGGAGAAGATGAACCAGGTAGAGGATGAAGTGTTTGAGGAGTTCTGCCGAGAGATTGGAGTTCGCAATATTCGTGAATTTGAGGAAGAGAAAGTGAAGCGGCAGAATGAAATAGCCAAGAAACGGCTTGAGTTTGAGAACCAGAAGACTCGCCTGGGTATCCAGCTCGATTTTGAGAAGAACCAGTTGAAAGAGGACCAGGACAAGGTTCACATGTGGGAGCAGACAGTGAAGAAGGATGAGAATGAAATTGAAAAACTCAAAAAGGAGGAGCAGAGACACATGAAGATAATTGATGAAACTATGGCCCAACTGCAGGACCTCAAGAACCAGCATCTGGCAAAGAAATCTGAAGTGAATGACAAGAACCATGAGATGGAAGAGATCCGTAAAAAGTTGGGTGGGGCCAACAAAGAAATGACCCACCTGCAAAAAGAGGTAACTGCTATAGAGACAAAGTTAGAGCAGAAGCGAAGTGACCGTCACAACCTGTTGCAGGCTTGCAAGATGCAGGACATTAAGCTACCCCTGGCCAAGGGCACCATGGATGACATCAGCCAAGAAGAAGGGAGCTCCCAGGGGGAAGAGTCTGGGAGTGGCTCACAAAGAACATCCAACATCTATGCCCGGGAGGCCCTCATTGAAATTGACTATAGTGACCTCTGTGAGGACCTAAAAGATGCTCAGGCTGAAGAGGAAATTAAGCAGGAAATGAATACACTGCAACAGAAGCTAACTGAACAGCAGAGTGTGCTGCAACGCATTGCGGCTCCCAACATGAAGGCCATGGAGAAACTGGAAAGTGTGCGTGACAAGTTCCAGGAGACATCAGACGAATTTGAGGCAGCTCGCAAGCGGGCCAAGAAAGCTAAACATGCCTTTGAGCAGATTAAAAAGGAACGCTTTGACCGCTTCAATGCCTGCTTTGAGTCTGTGGCCACCAACATCGATGAGATCTACAAAGCCCTGTCCCGCAATAGCAGTGCTCAGGCCTTCTTAGGGCCAGAGAACCCAGAGGAGCCATACTTGGATGGGATTAATTACAACTGCGTAGCCCCTGGCAAGCGATTCCGGCCCATGGACAACCTGTCTGGTGGGGAAAAGACTGTAGCAGCCCTTGCTTTGCTCTTTGCCATCCACAGCTACAAACCAGCCCCCTTCTTTGTCTTAGATGAGATTGATGCAGCGTTAGATAACACCAACATTGGCAAGGTTGCCAACTACATAAAAGAACAGTCAACTTGCAACTTTCAAGCCATTGTCATTTCACTGAAGGAAGAATTTTATACCAAGGCTGAGAGTCTGATTGGTGTCTATCCTGAACAAGGGGACTGTGTTATCAGTAAGGTACTGACATTTGACCTTACCAAATACCCAGATGCCAACCCCAACCCCAATGAGCAGTAGTGCAGCCTAGGGAAGGGTTGGGACCTCAGAGCTGTAGGCCAGGGTTAATTGCCTTAACTGTCAGATTTGGTAGAGAATCATGTTGCAGGCCTACAAGATGCAGGACATCTCCTCTATTATAGTGAATCATGGTCTTTATGCCATTTAAGTAAGCATAAAGCAATATGTAAGAGGCAGCAGGGAGCATCTCTGCACTGGGGTGGGGGGGTTCGGGGGAAAAGGTGAGCCTGATTACTTCTTCCCAGTCCCATGGCCTCTTCTTATAAGAATTATGTTGGAAATCTTTCTTTTAGAATAGGGGTTCTTAATCTGGTGTCAGTGAACTTGTGTTTGTTTTTTAAATATTTTGATAAATGTATTTCAATATAATTGGCTTTGTTTGTATTTTATTTCTATGTATTTTATGCTTTTATAAACATAATGTGGGAAGGGGTCCACAGGCTTCACCAGCCTACCAAAGGGGTCCTTAATACAAAGAAGGTTTGCATCCCCTGTTTAAAAGAAGGGGAAATTTCCAGTGCTTCCTGGACCTGTGGCTGTTGGCAATGTTTATGGATCCTCCTAAATTTGTCAGAGGTTTGATTTGAGTATATGCCTGCCTTCAGAAGATAATTTTAATAACTAATGTATAAAAGACCCTTTATTATTGTTACTACTGATTTTTTCAAATCTTTGTTGTTCAGTGTCTGTATCTTATTTAGATTTGCATGGAATATAATTACTTAATCAAAGTTATATTCTACAGAAAATTATCCCAGGCAACTCATTTTTCAAAAAACCAGGCTTGTCACTAAGAGATTAAATAAAACCCAGAGGCCAGCACTAAAATAATATGTTATCAGTAGAATTCATTACTCTAGTAAGAAGGCCTTAGTTGTCGGTGATGAAAAGCAATGTGGTATAATAAAAGAAGCACTGAAATACACAAGCTAGATTTTTCTCTTAGGCAAAATGGGGATAATAGTGTAGGATGATCCAAAATTTCTCAGTGCAGTTTTAAGCTATTCAAGCTCAAAACATACTAAGACTTTTGGGCTTCCTGTATATATTCATACATTGTAATCATGCTGTTCTTCTGGTCATATAAAATAGAAATTTGTAAATAGTTAAAAACACTGTATAATTATGAGTTGCTTAAAGAGTAGAATATTACACAAGCATAAGTAGTCATGTGACTCACAGGCTTAATAGTCTGCCATTGGTTCTTTTCCATGCCTAGTGATTTTCATTACTCGTTAATGTCACGGTCCTAGATACTGCAAAAGGGTAGAATTTCATATATATTTCTTTTCAATTGTACAGCAAAAAGTAGCCTTGAAAAATTCCAGATGAAAAAATTACCTTAAGCATCAGTTGCGAATACAACAGAAAGGCTAATCATAAAAAATATTTTGCTGTGTTTACTCCTAACTCAGCAGCATATTTAAATTTATGGGGATAAGTTTTGCTCAGATAAATACAGGAGGAAAACATAGCACTTAGGAGGATGAAGAAGATAAGTAGTGGCTATGGAAAACAATGCAATATAAGCAGTTCAGGATTTGGTATAGGAGGACTAGAGTGAGGATATACTACTACTTAATATCTATATAATATTTGGCAATTTCCAGTTGTAAAAGGAGGGGTTTGACCCATGTGACATTAGGGGTCCTTTCCACTTCTAAATATATAAGCATAAGAAAAGATTTAGAAATTAAAGACACCCAAAATTTCATGAATATGTCATAAAATAATAGAAATCCAGTAAGATTTTTTTACACACAGAAGTTCTATTCAAAGTAAGTAGAAAATGCACAAAATACCTGGGAGTCAATCTACTAGATACTTCCCAGATTTAAAGGTAAATTACAAACACTCTGAAAAAATAAAGAGTGACAAATAATAAAATTCATTTGGAAGAACAAAAGATGTAGAATTCAAAAGAAATGGAAAAGTAGCAATGAAGGCTGAGTAGAACCTCCTTAATTTGTATCATAAAGTAGATCTGTGAAACAGACTAAGAAAAAATGAGAAATAATCTAACTCAATAACCCAGTATTGAGTAATTCTGAGACCATAAATGACTTGAGAAATAACTCCCTATTTAACAAAGACTGCTGCTGGGAAAATTGGAAGGCAGTTAGGCTAACACCTTATGTAATGTAACACAATAATGTCAAAAATGGTTATACAAACTTGAATATAAAAGGGCACCCAGTAATGAAATAAAAAATATACCTCACAGTTGATGGTTAAAGAGAATATACTTAAATAACTCTAAAAGATAAAATGGGCAGTTTCATTTACATTAATTTGAAAAATGTTTGTATGACCCAGCTAGGAAAGGAGAAGAAGCATTGATTAGGAAAAAGATTATGTCAAATACCTTTTTTTTTTTTGGAGGGGGGAAGGCAAGGCAATTTGGGTTAAGTGAGTTGTCCAAGTTCACACAGTAAGTGTTGTCAGGTATCTAAGGCTGCATTTGAACTCATGTCCTCCTGACTCCAAGGCTGGTGCTTTATTCACTTCACCACCTAGCTACTTATAGCATATGATAGCCATCATATGTTGTGAATTGTCAAATGGATAAGTGGTCTAAGCATATGAAAAATATTTCAAATGAGTAACTACTATGTACATACAATTAGCCATGTAAAAATTGCTCTCCCTAATAATGGGATAAATGCAAATCAAACAGCATTTTGCCTTATATCCAGTAAATTGGCAAAGATAAGAAATAGGGAACTAGCCCATGTTGGTACAGTAGAGCTACTGGAGATGTGAAATGATCCAGCCATTTTGGAAAGTAATTTATTACTATACTAAAAAAATTGACTAAAATATCCATACTCCTTGATCCAGAGATCACACTGTTTGGCATATGCCAAGAAGGTCAAAAAAGAAAGATTTCTTATAACAAAGACCTAGAAGCAAAATAGAACATAATGAGTTGTTATTATTCAATAACATGCTGGATATCAAGAATTGGGAGAAATGTGAATATTTATATGAACTGATGTAGAATGAAATAAAATAGAAAGGGGGGAGGGAGAATGTACACAAAAGCTGTGCTATAAATGAAAAAAAAAGCCAACTGAAAAATACCCTCAAGAAACAAAATAGTACTGCAGAGTTTTATAAAAAGTAAATCTGACCTCAAAAAGAATTGAGAAAATTTACTTCCCAGGCTTCTTTGCAGAGGTGTGGGATGACAAGTTGCAAAACTGTTTGCTATCAGACAAAATTAATAGGCTGGTTGCTTTTGCTGGTTGGTTTTTTCCCTCTTTTTAATACTGTAAGGGATGGCTCCATGGTTGGAAAGGAGTAAGGGATATGTTGGGAAATGAAGGTGTTTTTAAAAAAATTTTGAAATACCAATAAAGTGATTTTTTAAGAAGATAAAAGGGGAGGTAAAGATTTTTTTTAAGCAGTTGTATATAATTGCCTAATTTTACTGAAGAAATATCTTTTTTTAATAGTCACAATTGCCTCCCCCCCAAAAAAAGTCTAGGAAATTAGTATCCTATATTTCCATTAGTGTAGATAAAGAAGTTTCCATCTCCAGCCACAAAACTCTTGACTCTAGCTCAAACCTAATTGTAATTGGAAAATGTCCAACAAAATACATAAAAATATAGCAACCTAGGTAATAGTAATTTATGTTTTTCAGAGTCAGTATTCTGCCTGCAAGTTTGATTTTGATACCATGGATATGGATATTCTCTCCATAGATGCAAATCACAGTCCCCATATATCTCAAGAGACTATAGTTACTGTGAATAAAAATTTTATCATCTACAAACTATCTGGCAATGGACTTGATACTATAAACTTTAATTTGATCAGAATAGAGAATGATATTGTTGTTTTGTTTAATTAGTTATTCCAGTAGGAAGGAAAGATGAACCAAAAGTAACATTTCAGATAGACTTAAAAAAGGACACAGGACAAAAATATTTTGAAAATATTTGTTAATTCATTTGGTTCTATACTGTGAAATTCTAAAGGCTTTATGTAATGTAATCCTTCTTTAGCAGATGTGTTTTATCATTTTTGTTAATAGCAATTATATTTGCAATAAAAAAATTTAAAAGCATAATCAACTATTTTTGTAAAAAAGTAAATTTAGTATACAAGATGTGTAAAAAATATTCAGTCATTAGAGTTCATTCAGTTCATTAAACTCCAGGGTAAAAATAAATTTTCTCTTAGCTTCATTAGATGCTACACTTACGTTCATAGGAGTGATTTTATTTAATGATTTAATATTTAGAAGAGATCTTTGTGCAAGTTTTTTTGGTACCTGTCATTTTTCCTTATAGTAACAGTAGTGAACTATCAGTTACGCTAGTGGAAAGGAGGCAGAAACCTTAAAACCTCCCCTCTTCCATTCTTCCCCATTTCTATCAAAGCTCATCTCCCATTTGTCCAGTGTCTCAGGCTCACACTCTCAGCATTATCCTTGACTCCTCTCCCTCAGCCTAAATACCAATCAGTTGCCAAATCCACTTCCTACTTTCACAACATTTCTCACATTCAATCTTTTTTCCATATTCATATTATACCTACCACCTTCATTGAAGGCCTTTACTACAACTCTCTTAGATTGTTGGCACAGTAGTTTCCTAATTGATTTCACCTCAGGTTTCTCACCACTCCTGTGTATCCTACACACTGCTACCACCCTACCTTTCCAGCCTCGTTAGATCTTATCCACCCCCAGTCCCACACAGTTTAGCTCAGCCAAACAGCATTTGTTTCTTCGTTTACAATATTCTGTCTCTTCTGTGTTTTTGGACTGGCCATCTTCTATAAGCCTGGAATGTACGCTTTCCTCCCCTTCACTTTAGACTCTTCCTCTAAGATCTAGGTCAAGCTACCATCTCTTTTCCAGATCCTCACAGCTTTTGTCCTTCATCTCCCAGGCTACTTGGTGTTTACTTTGTAAATTTACCTTATAATAACTTTGTGTATACAGTTAACTTTTGATACTGTATATATTTTCTATATGTACTTGTGTCCCACATTAGAATGCGAATTCATTCAGACTGGGAATTATTTCATTCTTACATCCCCAGCACTTAATACAGTGACACATAGGAAACAGTACATACTTGTTGACTGACTGATAGGAGTCATCTAAGGTTGTAATGGGTTTTAAGATCAGCTAGTCCAAACATCTCATTTTATAGAAGAAAAGTATACCTAATGCTCTGAGAATTTAAAGAAATTTATCAAAGAACCTAGAGCAGCTAGGGTGCAGTGGATAGAGCATCAGGTCTGGAGTCAGGAAGACCTGTTTTCAAATCCAGCCTCAAGACATTTAGCAGCAGTGTGACCCTGGGCAAGTCACTTAACCCTGATTGCCTTAATTTCTTCATTTGTAAAATGAGCTGGAGAAGGAAATGGCAAACCACTTCAGTATCTTCGCCAAGAAAACCCCAAATGGGGTCACCTGGTTCAGTCCCTTCACTTTACAAATAAGGTGAATGCAGCTCAGAGGTGAGTAAATAGTATACGGAATTAGTGTCACAACTAAAATTTGACCCTGTGTCCTTTGACTACAAATCTGAGATATTTTTCTGCTGCATCATGCTATCATATAACAATTGGGTTTAAATCCCAGATCTCCTAACTTACTGTGACTTTGGTTAACTATGTAAGCAATATACTTAATCTCTGGGCTGCAGTGACCTCATTGGTAAAATGAAAGTATTGAACTACATGGTCTGTGAGAGGTTCCTTGCAGTTCTAAATCTATACTCTTAGAATCCCCAGTGAAATTCAAAGTACATGAGAAGCCTTCCTGTTTCCTCCATCCCACCATCTGCCCCCTACACCCTGCCCCTCTCCCTCTTCTCTCTGTCAACACACGTACACTACACACACACACCTCTCCACCTCTTATAAATAAATACATGACTTGCTGGAAACAGCACCTTCTTTTAGACTAGAGCAGTTTTTCCTTTCAAACCTTCCATAGAACAGTTTTCCCTCTTAGCAAATCACTGTTTCCACTACAAAAGGGTTTCTCAGCATGCAGAGTTAACGGAGAAGGAGATATAAACAGAGCTACAATTAAACTGTCAATAGTGTCTGAAATTCCCCCAAGAAGAATTTGAGTAACTGCCAAATGTCAAACTCCAAAGCAAGATTTGCTCCTGATGAATCAAATCTAATTATATGCTCCCAGATGGTTACAGATTAAAATCTTAGAAGTTTTTGTATTAAGAAGTTTTTGAATAACACCCCCACTTCAGAGATTGGAAACCCAAGGCCTAGAGAGATCATGACCTGTCCAAGGCCCTACAGCTAATTAGTGACCAAGCCTGAGCTAAACTTGGGCCTCCTGAGTCCCTTCTATCACTCCCCATTACACCATGCTGCTCCCTTAAAATCTATCTGCTACACTGCCATCTCTGGTGTTCCTAGCACTGAAATAGTCACCTGTTGAACTTAGCAGTTCCTTGTTTTCCCTTCACAGCTACTTGGTACCATGTGCAGTGAGAAGTAACCATAACAAATGAGTAATTTTGTGTTTTAGTAAACAACGAGCCTGAGTGACAGTCTTGAATTATGCCACTAATGTTTTGTTTTTTATTCAGTAATTGTGTATTAAAAGAGTTTAGAAAATGTGCTTTCTTCCTCCCATCTTAGCAGAACTTGAGAACTTGGGAGTGCGAAATGTTATATGCATTGGCAGACAAGGTTGCTGTGCTTTGCTCTTCTACTTTTTTTCTCTTGAAGTCCTCGTTAACGGGGATTGCTTGCTGGGGAAAGTGGAGGAAGGATATTCTTGGAAATAAATATTATATAAAAACAAAAGGCATCAATAAAAATAAGAATTTTTTGGATAAGAAATAATATATCCTTTCCCCCCCAAAGAAAATACTTAATGTTCTTCCAACATAATTTCCACACAAACATTGTTATTTCTGCTTTGAAACAGCTACTACATGGTCTGACTAGGCTTCTCTAGGCAGAACATTTTTGTCTACCACAGCAGACAAGTTAAATTAAAGGAATTGACTGGCTGCTTGCCGCTGGCTACGGTCATGGGAGAGTAGAATTAGTCAGCACTCATTGCTTTAGTGGCTAAAGCTTAGTTTTAACCTAGCACTCCTGCTTCTCCTTTCCCTTTGTCCTTATCTCTCTGACTCTATCCTCCTCTAGCCTGAGAATGATAAATTGTTAGTTATATAGGACATCTTCAAGGGTATGTGGGAACACAAGCTCATTCTGAGGCTATAGCAGCTGCCTAGTTCTTTCCCCCCTTAGACCATCGAACCCCTAAATCCAAAAAAAAAAAAGCACAGACATGTTAATAAGACGTGTGAAGAATATTAATTTCAAGCGGTATGTTCATTAATCATCCCAGCGGGAGAATTTTTTTTTAAAACAACATTCCCAAATTCTGGGAAATAAAGTATTATTTTATAAAGGTAGTGCAGTGTGGTGTAATGGATGAGCACTAGGCTTAAAGTGAGGATGCCTGGGTTTGAATTGTGGCTCCAACAATCTCTCATCCTTTTTCCTAATCTCTATCTAAAGGATACTGTATTAGCCTGTGTGGATAAGCCTTCTCATCATAGCTCTTGTGGACAGCTAAATGGTATGGGGGTCTGAGTCATGTAAACTTTGGTTCCAGTCCTCCCTTATACACTCACTTTCTGTGTGACTCTGGGCAATTCTTTTGAATTCAGTTTCCTCATCTGTAAAATTCGAGTAATAATAATGACCTCACAGGGTTTTGGTGCGCATCAAATTAAATAAAGTAGAGGCGTCAGACTCACCCTCAGACTCACTGTCAAAACTCCTCAGTATAGCTCAAACAAGATTAAAATGCATTTGGGAGGGGCGGCTAGGTGGCACAGTGAATAGAGTACCAGCCCTGGAATCAGGAGGACCTGAGTTAAAATCTTGCCTCAGACACTTAACACAAAAACTAGCTGTGTGCCCTTGGGCAAGTCACTTAACCCCAATTGCCCTCCAAAAAGAAAAGAGAAAGAAAATGTATTTGGGAAATATTTAACAAAAAAATTTTTAACAAAGACTCAATATAACATAGATAATATTAATCTATTGTCTTCCGAGTCAATATGCAGCCCATGGGGTTCCTGTTTATGTTTGAATTTGACCACATTGATCTAAAGCATTTCATGAAACTTGTAGCACTATATAAATGCTAGCAATTATTAGGCCTGAAGTTGAGTCTCTGTAAGCCTGTCATCAGTTCATCATATCCATTTGTTTTCTTTTATGGAATCACAGGACACAGGAGGCAACCCTTCTATATTGCCCATAATCATTCTTCCTTGAACTCTTTGAACAATTTTAATTGGTTGATTTTTTTATACAAAATGTCATTAATGAAAGATTAAGGACTAGCACCTAAAAATATACATTTTACTTATATTCTTTATTGCTTAAGACTCTTCATAAGGAACATAAACTTTCTGTAAGTCTTATGAGTTTCTATAGTCTTCCTGAAGACTTTGTCATAAAATGGACAGAATGAACCATAAATAAATTACTTCTGCATTTGCTTTATTAAAGCACAGTATTCTGCTAAGCAGCACCATTAATTCCATAATATTCTCAATCAAAAGGAAAAATTATAGAGGCCAAAAGAAAAAGATAGACAACTAAAGGAAAGAAATTATTGTTCAAACAATGTTTTATAACCAGAAAAAAAAAAGTTAAGCATCCTGAGGTATGTCATTCTCAAGTAATTACTCCTCAAAGGTCCAGACCAGTCTATGAAGAAAAATTGCTGACATGATCTCTCCAAAGAGAATTAGAAACTATTTTGCCCAGATATTTACACACAAAACTAACAATTTAAAGGAAATACATATTTGCAGAAATACAAAATACCTAGATTAATAGGAAAACTGGATAATTACAGAGGGAGAAATTGAACAAACCATAAACTCCAAAGAGGGGAAAAACCTAAAAAACTCTAGCACCAAAAGAACTGGATGAAATTAATTCTATGAAGCACTCAACAAACAATTCCAATATTACATAAATTATTTACAAAAATATCCAAAGAAAGGATCCTATGAAATTCTTTCTGTGACATAGATGTGGTCCAAAAACATAAGCCAGGGAGAACCAAAACAGAAAACGACTAATTCATAATGAAAATACAAAAATTTTTAAGTAAAATATGTTAGCAAAAATATGTTAGCAAAAAATAAGTTAGCAAACAGGCTAACACAGCATCATAAAGATTATAGATGATTTCAAAGACATGGAAAGACTTCTATGAAGTGATAGAGAGTGAAGTAAGCAGAACCAGAACAATTTTTACTATAATATCAGTATTATAAAAATGAACAATTTTGAGGGCTTATAAACTGATGAAGAATGAAATGAGCAGAGCCAGGAGAACACTTTATATGATAACAACCAAACTGTAAAATCAACTTTGAAAGCTGTAAGAACTGTGATCAGTATGATAACAATTCATGATTCCATTCCAGTGATAAATATGCTATCCTTTATAGAAAGGTTATCAATTTAGGGTGTAGAATGAGACATATACAATCTCTCAACCATTGAGGAAATTCATATATGCAAGAAATGTGTGAGGTTTTTTTTCTCTAATGGAGTAGGAGGTAGGAAGGAAAGAAAAATGGATTTCTGTTAATTTTTTTTTTAATAAAAGGTGGGGGCAGGATGTTACAGCTGTGAAATCTTGCATGTACTTTCAGATGAGGTCACTATATAATTTTACTTCATTGCAAGAGACCTCTCAAAAAGGAGGTTTATAAATGTTTGTGATGTGAAAACAGCATGTCAGACAGAGAAGGAGATAGGAAGAAAAACAAATACTCATCAAACCCTGAATTATACCTCTTCCCTGGTCCACAGGCACACAGAAAAAAAGTATTAGAAAGGTCGTTAATTGCCATCATCTATGCTTTTTTTTATTCCAAAGTTAGCCTCATCAGGTCATAATTTCATTATTTCATTATAATCCACTGGTCATCTAACCTTTCACATTTAAAAACACTCTTCCTTGATGACAGTATACTGATAAACCTTTCAGCTTTAAAGTAAGATATTTTATATGAGGATCCTAAATACTGAAACACAGCTTAAGAAGCTCACTTTTTTTTTAAATTGGTGTTTTTGTTTTTTTGTTTTTGAAACAAAAAATGAGTGCAATTTTGAGTACAAAAACTGACTAAAGTCAATCATCTCTAGGTGAGTGAGCTTTTTAAGGAATGCAAACTTTTTTTTAAATCCTCAAAACCATCTCTTTCCAAGTCCCAGTCCTTCACCCAACTCACTACATGCATTTAAATTATGTTCTTAATCTATCAGTAAACCATTACCACTGAAAAAATAAATAGAGTAGCCCTTACCATTTTATGGACTTAGAGTGACTAGCTGCTTACTTAGTAATTATCTATGATAAATAAGGAACTTAAGAAAAAGTCAGTGTCTATGAAAAAGCACATTTCATTGTAGCACCTGAGTGAAATCACAAAAATATGAGAGTTATGAAGAACCTAAACACAAAAGCAGGAACAACATCAGCTCTCTTCTGATACTCTTAGAAGTTTGCAAAGCACTTTATGTATTATTAACTCAATTGATCTTCACAATCCAGTAAGATAAGTGCTCTTATTATCCCATTTTTACAGATGAGGAAACTGATACACAAAGAGGTTGAGTGACCGGCCCAAAGATAAACACAGGTAGGGAGTGTGTGAGGCAGATTTGAACTTAGGTCTTTTGGATTCCAAGCCATGAAGTCCTGATCCCTCTCCACTGCCTAGCTGCCTGTTGTTTTGGTTTTTTTTTTGGGGGGGGGGGTTGCTTTTTTTGGAGTTCAATTGGGGTTAAGTGACTTGCCCAAAGTCATGCAGCTAGTTTTTTTTTTTTGTATCAAGTTTCTGAGGCCAGATTTGAACTCAGGTCTTCCTGACTCCAAGGCCGGTGCTCTATTCACTGTGCCACCTAGCCACCCCAAAGCCTTTTTTTTGGAGGGGTTTTACAGGGCAATTGGGGTTTAGTGACTTGCCCAAGGTCACATTGCTAGTAAGTGTTAAGGTGTCTGAGGCTGGATTTGAACTTGGGTCCTCCAGACTCCAGGGCCAGTGCTCTATTTACTGCACCACCTAGCTGCCTGTTTTGATAGGTAGAAAGGAGAGGAAGGCATTCTGGGTAAATGGAATAGTGTGAGGAAAGATGCAAAGATTTGGGAATAGCACCTAGACTGGACTAGGGTAGAAGGCTCACGTGAGGGGAGAAAGGAAGAAAAAGGATTGAATAGGTATGGCAAGAAACAGCCAGCTCCTAGGATCTCAGAAATGGCTCTGACACCACGGCCCTGTCTCTTGGATGTAGTTGCTGCCTTTGCCAAGAATGAAAACAAGAGTTATGAAATGATGAAGAGTTTTCCCCACTTTTTGATTCTCAGAAGACACGGAGTGATGATTCTCCAAGCTAGAATTTAATATTCAAGCATAATCCACAGTGAGACAAGCAAATAGTAATGGGCATGGCTGCATAATTTTTTTTTAAACCAAAACACTCACATATTTTCAACTTGTGCCAAGTATTGTACTCTGGCCAAACTCAAGTTCAGCCATCAGTTATAAACTTTGGCTTGAGAACTTGGGAGAGTGCTGTCCCTTTTGCCTGAGTGAACCTAGATTCTGAAATCTAGGCTTAACATAGGTCATGTTAAACACTAGATTTATGTGGGTGGGATTTACTCTGGAAAAAAAGATCCATGTCGGAGAAGACAATGTCAGAAAACAGACCCAGTCCTGCTAACACTAATATCCTGAAGTACCTTCTCACTGAGTGTGATATCAATGTAACAAATTCTTCAAAGTTGTACAAAAACTTGTTATTTATGATTTTTACAAAAGGGATGGTTGCAAAGCATATTAGTCACAAACATGCATTCTATTTGCTGGTGTCTGCATTTGCTTTCAGCTTTCATCAACGACAAAGAGATACACTGCTTGACATAATACAACTACCCAACAGATCAATTACTATGAAAGACGCCTGTGCATTTTAAATCTGTTGCAAGGGCAAATGATAGGTATTAGGAAAAGCAAATTGACTCAACAACATCGCATGCTGTGAGTAAGCACCCTTATTTGGAAAAACAATATTTTTATTCTCAAGTGAGATTTATAGCCAATGAGAGGTGGTAGCTTCATATTTGCACAGATTGGCATCTTCTGTTTTGCTGGAGGACAGGCAGAGGCAGTGTTCACTCCCTGTGTTCCTCTATTATTGTGCTTCAACAATTTTCTGAATGGACCACTTCTAGGGAACAAACAATAGATCAGGCTCAAAGCCCAGTAGTTTCTGTGGAGACCACCAATTAGTAATAACTGTGATGGTGAATAGTCATGTACTAGGAATTAGACTGAGACCACCACCCAGTGCTCAGATGATGGCAACTTCCACCCATACTCATGGGGTATGAGCTGAATATTAACCAATGACCCAGAAGAGAAGGAAAAAAAAAAACTTCTTTAATTGCCAGTTTCCTGAGCTATTCATCCTCTATTGCAACAAACACTAATTACTGACATTTAAACCTACGGCATTGGCCGTGAAACCTCTTGAATACTGTCTGTGCACATCCTATTTAAAGTTGCCACCTTTGAGGTTGAAACAAAGCAGAGCCCCAGGAACTGCAGGCCTTTTCCTTCTAGTCAAGCCTCTTTTTCCAACCCACTGCATCTGACCTGCCATTTCGTCAAGGAGGGGGGGAAAGAATTTTTCTCTGAAAGCTATACCCCTACTGTGCTGGAATAGAAATAGTATAAGGAAAGTTTGTGAGAAGGCTAATTAAAGTCCTGCTTCACCAAAAAAAAAAAAGCTAGTCAGACACAAAACAAGAGTAAGTGTCAGCAAAGAGGTTTTGTGAACCAAACCTAGGAGAGTTGAAACCAAGAGACTAGACAGATCCACAAGGAGTGAGAATAGGCAATCAATAAAAGTTCCACAAATGGACACCAGGAGGAAGTTTGTATGTGTATGTGAACATCAAGAAAGTAGTTACAGGTAGAAGTCTAGGCACAGGAATGGTAAATAGTAGGGAACAGGGAGGCATTCTGGCAGACAAGCAGGGCACAATCTCAGAGTGGTCTGGCAATATGCAACAGGGCCTCAAATAAAGGGAGCCATGATTGGAGGACAGGACCCATTACAGAGCACTGGGGGACACCCACAATTAATGGGCAGGAAACATATGATGAGCTAGAAAATGAGACTGAGAAGAAGCAGCCAGCCAAGAGGAGGAGAAAGCATTATCCTAGACGCCATTCAAGTAGAAGGAGTACTGGGAAAGAGCCATCAAATTTAGCAATTTAAAAATCATGTGGCAACCTGGTAGGATGCTGTTCACTGTAGAGTTGATTGAAATGGATTGGTTAATAAAAAAGTAGGAGGTAAAAAGAAAATTAAGGCAAGGAGGGTAAGATGACCCTTTCAAAGAGCTGAGAAAGGAAAAAGAGATACACAAGACAATAGTTTGTGAAACTGCCATTGAATATTATGGAAAGTGGCTTGTCACAGAGATGTTTAAATAATATTTACATATCAGGTATCTCTAATAGAAAATTTTCCATTCTATTGCCAGCAAGCAAGTAGAGAGAACAGGGCAAGCAACTGGTTCTTTATGAGGGCTGCTTAGAGTCTAATTAATACTCAATGGTCAACTGCTGAGTACCAATTAGGTACTACACCCAGGATTCATTTTCTGTTTTCAGAGGCTAGACACTGACAACCTCTTCCTAGAGTCCTCTCCCACAGCCTCAGCCAACAATCTAGGCAAGACTGAAGTAGGACAGAATTGCAGGATTCTGAGAATTGGGAAATGATCACTGAGTCCAACCTAGATTTGAGTCCTGGCTCTATCACTTTCTTGCCCTGTGACCTCAGATACATCATTTAACAATTCTGAGCTTCAGTACAATCATTAAAATGCTAATAATAAAATTCATGATAGTCATGTCATAAGATTATTCATTTCCACAAAATATGATCACACATTAAAGGATTTTAATTACTTTCTCTCCAAGTAGCCAGCAAGAAAAACCACTGACAATTATCAAAGAATATTTTTTTTTATCAGTAACTTATTGTTTTCTACAAATTTCTCACCTCCATCTTGAAATTTGCTTAATCTTTCAAGGTATGATGACATGGGTCCCTGTACAATATCCAGAATAGCCAGAAGTGTTCTTGTCAGTCTTAGCAACTCACTGAAACTGTAAAATCCAAAGTAAATAAGATTTCGAGCCAGGTGCACCACCTTTAAAAAGGGAGCGGAAAAGAAAAACAGAATCAATGTGATGAACATGGAAATACTAAGGATATTAATTATTTTTAAATATTTATCATTCTTTAAAGACTAATAAAAATATTCCACATTAAAGCTAAAATATAGGTTCTGATTCTGCCCAAATTAGGATATGTCAGAATTAAATCACTTTACTGTTAAATTTAGAAAATAGATTAAATTTTTTGAGGCAAATTCAGGTTGATTAGATAAATTTAAAAGGTAATTATTTGCATTTTTGAAGTGCATTAACCCATTTAGGCCAATCTTTAATAAATGACTATATCAATGAAGTAAACAGAACCCAAGGATTTTTACTAAAAAGAAATATGGCTTATTATTTTTGGCCAGAAAATGTTACTTCCTATACTGCTTTGTTATCAAGCAGATAAAACATGATAGAGCAAAGATCCAGTGATCTAAGAACCTCTCTGACTTTGTCCCAATGTTGTCGTATGATATGGCAAAGCATGAATAAATTCTAATTCACTGTGAAAAGGAAAAGAAGCTATTGCTACAGCCATGTAGAAAATTGTTAGGTCACAAAGATCTGTATGCACTATCAATGCAAGAATGCCCGATGAAGGTGATTCCTGAAATTGCTGCGATGACCACAAGCCATCAAGATTTAAGAATGGAATCAAAAGCAAAAGAAATAAATAGTTGGTGTTAATATGAATTTTAGTCAAAACCAGATGAAAGACTCAGATCATATTTTTCATCACCTTTAAAATGTTCTCACTTAACAAACTGCCCTCTCTCCAAAAGGCTTATTGCTTTCTTTTTTAATATGAAGAAGTGTAAAGTACCTCAAATGTAAGCTTGTTTTTCTCTTTATCCCCAAAAGGGAATGGTTGGTTTACAACCTCTTTCAAGTATTCTTCAACAAATTCCATTGTCAGTGCAAATTTCCTCTTCATATCATTTCTCGAAGAGTCTGTAATAGAATCATATCTGCAAAGATCGACAAAGGGAATCAAAATGAAATTGTTCTCAATATTAGTTGTAGACAGGTTTTAAAGTACACAAATATACACTCAACTGTTGTTTTGGGTTAAATCATAAGTGTGGAAACTGGCCTTTGTGCAGTTTCCATTTTAAATAAAACTGAATTTTTAAATTTATTTTCTAGAAAATCTCTTCCATTTCTTTTCCTTCTACTCCCCCTTTTAATGACAGTGCTTATTAAAAGTACTAAAGACAACAGAACTGTCCTTACGTACTTTGACCCTAATATTCCACTGGTAAGCATACATCCTAAGAAAATCAATGATGAAAAGAAATGCCTGATATATACCAAAATAATCATAATAGCACTTTTGTAGTAGCAAAGAGCTCGAAACAAAGCATGTGGTTTTGGCTAAACAAGTTGTGGTATATAAATGTAATAAAATATCACTGTGCTATAGGAAACTGAATACAGAGAAACCTGGGAAAACTTATATGAACTGCTACAAAGTGAGGTAAGTAAAACCAGGAGAATAACATACACAATGACTGAAACAATGGAAATGGAAAGAACAACAAAAGAATCAAAATGGAATGATATAAAATTATAATGGCCAAGTTTGGCCCCAAAGAAAAGATATAAAAAGGCCCCTATCCCTGTTTCTTTGCAGAGGCAGGAGACTGGGTATGGAATGCTTTAAACTATGAGACCTTTATGATAAGTTGGTGCAGTTTGCTAAACTGCTTTTTTTTTTTACCCTGATTTAATGTAAGATTGCTCTCTGGGAGAGGGAAGGGAGAATGGATTAATTGGGAAATATAGATGATATAAAAAGAAAATACATTCATACAAAAATGTGTAGTGATCTCAAAAAAAACTGACATGCATGAATATGTAAAGTTAATAATCTGAATCAGAAAAAAAGACCTTATTCATGAAGCTTTAGTGAACTTGATTAGACTTACTCATATATTGTGATCTTGGTAGGTATTTCTGTCCAAAGTCTTGCATAACGAACAGGTACTACTGATTCTTGAGGATCTCTGTCTACATGCATGTGAAGCATAAGGCGACAGAAAGAGGCTCGCAGATCATATGGCAGGCTTTCATCTGACATACAGCGTAAGATCAAATCTACTGAAAGCTGGGTAGAAATCTGGTTTATGGCTAGATATTGACGATCCAAACACATCCTTGCAAAGAGGTTCAGTTGATACCTTAAAAATATTAAACATTACATTTTTTGATTCATCATGAGAGTTTCTCAGATACATTAACATACATTAGCACTTCTCAGAGTTAGCATTTCTCATTTCTCAGAACTCTCTAGAGTTCCAATCCCATATTAACCAAACTGCCAATTAGATAACTCCAATTGGATATCCCACTGGTATCTTAAATCAGTGTCATAAAATAGAACTCTACATCTTTCCTCAAAAATCTACCCAATTTCCTAACTTTCATATATCTGAATTTTGACTCTATAATTTCCAAGTAAAAATCATAAGGGAATTGAATTCTTTTAATAGCAAATAAAATATCCAACTGAATTTAACAATAATTCAAGCAAACATGTATTGAGCATCTTAATGCAAAGCACCATACTAAATGCTGTAGATATAAAGACGATGTGGTAAATTCAAGATAATTTGAAAGGAGAGTGATAGAGAAAGGTGATGGGGCGGGGGCTGAGGGGAGAGAAGAAGAATGCAACAGCTAACAGAGAATCAGAGAAGTCTTCCTAAATATAACACTTTACAGGCTGAAGCTAGAAACAAACAAACAAGTCAGAAAGGTGGAGTTGAAAAGACTGAATTCCAGAGAGACAGTTGCTGCTGCCGCTGTTTGTCCTTCATTCTTGAAGAGGACCATGACATCAGGGAGGTGATGCCATGACAGGCAAGTGAATTGGATTTAAGGGAGGGCAGGCTGGGCAGAGTCTTTCTCCTTTCAAGCCACATGGGTCCAGAGGCCAAATAGAGAGACAGTAAGAAACAGTGGAAAGAGTCCTGGAATTATAGTCAGAAAGATCTAGGTTTGATATAGACCTTCCCTGATACTTTAGCTGCTAGTAACGCACCCATTCCTCCCCCCACCACACCTCCACACAAACTATTTACTTTGTACGTATTTTGCTTTTACTTATTTTTGTACATTTTTTTCCCCTCTAATAGAATATACGCTCCAGGGTCTATTTCATTTTGGCCTTTACATCTTCAGTACCTAGGATAGCAAATCATAGATGCTTAACAAATGTTTGTGGCCTGAATGAACAAACCAGTTTCCTTATCTGTAAAATGGGCATAATGATAATACCTACAGTATCTGCCTCACAGATTTTTTTTTGGATGAGGCTCAAATGTAATTACATATAAAGTTCTTTGAAAACTTTAAGGCATTGCATAAACTTCAGTTATTAATATTATTATTCCAGGCAAACGGGATGGCTGTGTGGATGTATGGAAGCAGGAGATAAAATGTTGAAGCCTTTCAAAGAGTCAGGGGCTATATACTGTAAATGGGGAATAAAGTAAAGTAGGAAAGGTTATTCCTGTATCCTTTTGATTTCATGTTCCCTTCCTTATTACTTCAACATTTGTGGCATTAGAAGTACCATAGTTATAAATTTTGCCTGAGATCTTTAAATATTGCAAATGCAGTGAAATTGAAAGCAATATATATTCACATTAAAAAGGAAACACCTTGTTTTACACAGCAATTAAAAAATAATAGTTTTGGTTTTGTTTTAAAATATTCCATGCACCATGACTTCTACATTTTTTCAGAATTTTATCTTTAATATTTTAATTAAAATTATTCTTTAACCCATGAGTTTGATGAAATTACCAATAAGCATTTGAAATCATGAATTACAGTTCTTTACAATACTTGACCTATAATAGGTGAGGACTTCTAAATCAGCCTTTGTGCCTTCTTTAGCCTCTTGTGCAAGATGCCGGATAGCTTTGCCATGAGGTTCCTTATTGCTGTCAATCCAGTAAAGCCAGACTTCTTCGTCATCAATATCATCGGGGAGGATGGAACACTCCAAAGGATTGTCTATTTGCATGGAAACCAGCCTTCAAATAAGTAACACATAATAAAACTATTAATAAACTCAGTTAACAGCTGTGATAAGGACTGAATGGAGCTAAATAATAAGCTGAAAAGAATGTTTCTATTATAAATGCTTACTTTGTTTGAATGAGAATATCAGCATTTCCTGGACTCAGCATAAATTTACAGATGAGTTCTTGAGTTACTGGTATAGCAGTTGTATTAGACACACACAAGTCTGATAAATAATCCAGAAATCTGATCAAAGAAGAAGATAATGTTGAACAAAAAACCAAGAAATTGTATTAATGAAATACGAATTGCAGCAAATTCATTTTTACATTTGTATGCTTCTGTAATCTTTTTGAGTTAACATACTTTGGTACTGTCACTGGACCCTACTCTACTAGATTTTGGACTCATAGAAGTGACCCTGGGCTCTCAAAGGCTATGCTCCCAGAGTATAAACTCTATGAGACTGTGCCATTCTAGTAAGGCTTTGAGGAAGGCTCCAGCAAATGAAAGAGGTAGATTTCTGAGGAACCATTCAGCCAAATACAGAGAGGTTCACTTCCAGTAGGCTGGTCACTAAGTAATTAATTTTTTTTGGCATAACAAAACCAAGAAGTAAGAGAAAAGTGCCTCTTAGTTCTTTGCATCTTGTGCTTCTGTAGGAACAATAGCAAAGTGGCAAAAAGGAGGACAGAAGGTTCTAAGAATCACATAGATTAGAGTGCACTTTTTTGTTGTTGTTTGTTTACTTTTGGTATTATAAATATGATATATTTGTCCAATGACCAGTGAGTAGACATACTGACAGAAGAACTGAATCGTATCAATCTTGACATTCTCTCTACAAATGAAACCAGAAGGGAATTTCAGCTGACTGAAATGAAAGATCATGGGTATCCCTTAGAGAGGCAAAGAAATAAGTTGGCACAGTTATTTTTAATCACACAACCAAAGGCAACCAGAATCACTTTCCTGGGATGTCTGGTCACCTCAAAAAGCAGTCCTGATGATGAGAATTTGCAAAAAATCTTTCATGAAAATAATTGCAGTTTATGTGCCAATATTGGTTACTAAATGGAAAGAAATAGACAAATTCTGCAAGGAACTCAATAAAGAGCCTCCAGATTAAATTTATATATAGTCTAATATTTGGTAACTTCAACCCAAAGGTGGATAAAGGTGAGGATGACAAAAAATGTTAAAAATGTTTGGGAAAACATGGTTTAGTCAGGCTAGGGAACCCGCAACCTAGAGGTCACATGTCCTTGACTGCAGCCTTTTGACTGAGTCCAAATTTCATAGAACAAATCCTTTTATTAAGAGGATTTGTTCCGTGAAGTTTGAATTCAGTCAAAGGACCACACTTGAGGAGCTAGAGGGCCACATGTGACCTTGAGGCCTCAGGTTCCCTAGCCTAGGTTTGGGTAAAAGGAATGAGAAAAGTCAAGACTTTGTATCAAGGACACATACTTCAAGAAAAGAGTTGATAGTCAGTGAATATGGTAAGCACCAAATAACATTAAGGAAAAGCGGAATCAATTATAGTCTAAAAGACTTGTTACTGATGTGGAAGTTATCTATAAATTAGCCACCTATGTTTAATCATATCACCAGTTTATCAGGGCAAAAACATTAGAATTAGTATAAAGCAAGAGGAAAGCGTAAAAATGGGGGGGGGGGGGGAGATGACATATAACTAAAACAACTCAATTTAAACAAGCAATCAGCAATAAGAAATGGACATCAGAAATTGGATAAATACTGATTTGCCACAACCAGAAGACCAAAAGAGATCAGAAAGTACATTAATCAGCTCACATAATCAGCTTACTTGTGAAGCAAAGAGAGATGAAAGACAAAGGCAAGACTGGTTGAAAATATAAACTTGTCAACAAGCATTTATTAAGTGCCTACTACATATCAGGCACTGTACTAAGAATCAGAGATAAAAAGAAAATATGGGCCCTGCCTTCAAGGAACTCAAATTCCAATGCCAGGGACAGTATGAAAAGTAACAATATAGATAGAGGATATACACTGAATGTAAGTGGAAGGTAATCTTAATTATGAGCAGTGAAGAATAAAACCAGATTAAAACAGCTTGGCAAGAGAGCTAACCATGTGGTATCATGTCAGAGTAAAGACAAAAATGAAGAGATCATAACAACTAGAAGGTAATTAGAAAAAAAAAATTGTAAAGACTGGATAATGAACTTTCCTAAAACCACAGTACTAGATGTACTTATAGGGAAGATGAAAATAGCCATATTGGGAAAAAACATGGGAAAAGCAGCCGGACTGGAACAAATGTTTGTAGAGAAGATCCATGCTGGATCGCCATTTTGAAAGGGTTAAAGTATTGATATACAAGCCATCTTAAAGAAGGGAAGATATTAAAGGTTGGAAAAGATCAAATTCTTAATAAACATAAAAAAGTCAATCATGAAAATATCAATTACTAGACAATATACCTACTTTCTCACCTACAGAAAATCTTTATGCAAGTCATATATATATATATATATATATATATATATATGAATTGATGGTATCCTCAAAGGTGGTATTAACAGCGAACCCTGGCTGTTTTTTACCCTGCTGACTACGGTCACTCTACCTTCTCAACAAGACCTGCCATAACCATGTTAGGAAGGATCTAAATCACTAGACTCGGCACTTCCTGGAACCATGAATCTATTCTCTTTTCATCTCTTGCTTCCATCTTGTTCCTGGCATCTTAGCCTATATCCTACAATTCCTAATAAAGATCATAACCTTCCTAAATTCATTCCTCGATGTTTAACATACTCCTGCCCCATCGGATATATTGTTCGCATTCCAGGAATTCTGGACCTTCTGTTATTGTCCAAGCCTTTTTCTCTGTCTCCTCACTGACTCTTCATTTCCCTTCTACCCACTCACCCCCACCAACAATGTCCCACTCTAAAGCTACCCACCCCTTCTACTGCATTCCAAAAATTCTTGTTCCATAGATAACAAACTTGCTTTCATCTTAAACCTTTTCCTTTTCCATTCTCCTCTTGCACTCACTGAGACCTGACTCCCTCATAATGATGCAGCTTCCCTGGCCACACTTTCCACCATTGATTGGACTGACTGCACTTTGATTCATAGCCCCAGATGTACTGGTTAATAGGATTATTCTTTGCTCCCCATTGCCTCTTCTAGGCTCCTCCTCTACATCCATCACTAAGAAATCTGTCTTTCTTTGAGGTTTATTCAATCCATATTCATTACCCAATCAAGATTCTGGTAGCTCTTATCTATGGACTTCTAGGATACTCATCCTCCCTTTCTTAACAAGTCCAGTGCCTGGCTCCTCTTTCTCTCCTCTCCAACTCCCACTCTCACACAGCATATATATTGATACTCCCCAAATCATCGTAATCTCACAGTTCCTCAAATTACTCATTTCATAGAACCTATTCCTCCAGCTCACCTCAGCTACACATAAAAGGTCATACCTTTGATCTTGCCATAAACAAGTGTTATATTTACATGTTTATGAACTCTGAAATTCTCTTACCTGACCAAAATCTATTGTTATTCTACCTTTCCTGTTTTTCAACTCCTATCCTTTTATCATTATCACCATGACCTTTAATCCCTCCGCTACCCCTCAATTCTTTCCCAGGTCATCATTTTCTGTACTAATCTTGACCCTTCAGTGAACCCACTCAACTCATCTCAAGTCTATGATCGAGTCTTCTCTTGCTCTCTTATCTCACTGCCAATCATGCCCTGCTAAACCCCAATCTTGAATTACTTCAACCACCCACTGCTGTTGTTCTTGCTTACATACTGCTAAAAGATGCCTTTAAAAAAAATCACAAACTATGCTGACAGGATCCACCAGAGATTCATGTTACACAAGTCAATGAGGCTTTCACTGTGGCAAAGCAATTCTTTTACACCTCCAGTATCGCTCTCATTGACCCCCAGCTGCTTTTCCAAAGCTTTTCTTCTCGAACTCACTGTCTTCTTCCCTCCATCCTTTCTGCTGAGTCTTAACTCATACTTCACACACACCACCACCCCCCAAAAAAAATTGAGTTTATGTGGCAAAAGCTCACTTTTTTCTCCTCCTCTTCAACTCATCACTCAGATGCCTCCTGCTACTACTTCCTTCTTCAACCCTGACTTACATGAGGAGGCAGCCTTTCTCTTTGCCAATGCGAACTCATATTTATGCACAATTGACACCATGCCATCTTCTCCCTTAGATTACCCTTTCTATTATTCCCACTCTCTCACCAGCCTTCAGTCTACTGGCTGCTTCCCTACATCATTCAACTAAATCTGCTCTTTCTAATGATCTCTTATCAAATCTAAAAGCATTTTCTCAGTTCTCATCCTTCTCTACCTCTCTATAGCTTTTGACATAGTGAATGACCCTCTTCTTGATTCTCTTATCTCTCTAGGTTTCTGTGACTCTATTCTGTCCTGGTTCTCCTCCTGTCTGTTCACTACGTCTCAGTCTCCTTTACTAAACCTTAATCTAGTCCACACTCACTAACTCTGGGTGTCCTTCCCCCACCTCCCACTGACCCAGACTCTCCTATTCCCTCTTTCCATTTCCCTCTGTAAATCCCATGTGGTGTTCTCATAAGCTCCCAGGTATTTAAATGTCATCACTATGCAGATGATTCTTAGATCTATTCATCCAGCCCTAACCTCTCTCCTGACTTCCACGCTCATATCTCCAACTGCCTCTTGGATATCTCTAACTGGGTGTCCTGAAGACATCTTAAAATCAGTATACCCAAGATTTAACTCATTGTCTTTCCCCTCCAAACCATCTCACTCTTTCAAACTTTCTGCTATTGTTGAGGGCATTATCATCCTCCCAGACACTTGGTGTCATCATCCTTGACTCCTCACTCTCTGCCAATCAGTTGGCAGATGTTGTCACTTCCACTTCTCTCTGACATAGCTACCACCCCAGTGGAAAACCTCATCACCTCTTCTCCCAACTATTGTTGTAGCATTCTTGTTAGTCTCCTGATTCAAGTCTCTCCTCACCCCATTCCATCCTGCACTTAGCTGTCAAATTGATCTTTTAAAAGTGCAGTTCCAACCATCTCAACCCACCTATTCAATAAATTCTAATTATTCCCTGTTGCTTTCTGGATCAAAAATTATTTGCTTGGTTTTTAAAGCCCTTTATAATCTGACCCCTTCCTGTATTTCCAATCTTTTTATACTTTAATCACTTCCACATACTCTGTTACCCAGTAACACTGGGCTTCTTACTGTTCTTCACATAAGATACTCCATCTCTCAATTCCAGGCATTTTCACTGGCTGTGTCCCTGCCTGGATTTCTTTCCTGCTTTATATCTGTCTCATGGCTTCCTTGTCTTTCTTCATGCCCATGCTAAAATTCTACTTTCTACAAGAATCCTTTTCCAATCCCCCTTAATTCTTGTGCCCTATAAGATTATCTCCATCCACTCTATATGTATCTTGTTTGTACATAGCTGCTTTCATGTTATTTCCTCCATTAGACTGTAAGCTATGTAAGAACAGGAACTGTTCTTTGCCTTTCTTTGTATCCCCAACACTTAGTGTACCGTTGAGGATACAAAGTTTGGTATGTAGTAGGCATCAATATTTAATGATTTCATTTGCTCTGAGAACTGTCATCAAATCAATGCTATGATTACCTCTCGAAAGAGCATATTCATTGATTGTCTCATTGTTCTACCTGCCTTCTTTGTGACTTCCAGAATACAATACCAGTCCCTGGCCAACACTCCTTTATATGTATCGTCTCTCACATTAGAATTAAGCTTTTTGAGACCAAGTGCCACTTTCATATTTATATTTATTTTACCATTACTCAGCACAGTGCCTGGCATATAATAAGTGCTTTAAAAAGGCTTTTTCATTCATTTACCTAGGTAGGTAGGTGGCTCAGGGCATAGAGCTCTGAACTTGCAGTCAGCAAGATCTGAGTTCAAATCCTGCCTCAGAGACTTACTGTATAACTCTGGGCAAGTCACTTAACCTCTCTCTGCCTCAGTTTCCTCATCTATAATATGCACCTACCTCCCACAGTTTTGAGGATAAAATGAGACAATATTTGTAAAGCACTTTGTACACATCAAAGTACTATATAAATGCTAACTACTGTTATTCATATTCATTTTCATTTGACAATTGATTAGAAGACATAGAAAATCTAAATTCTTTATGCTTACTATTTGTTGAGTATGCAATAGTATCAAAAAGCAAAATATCACCTCAAAATTTCTTTTACAGCATGTTATCTCCCATTCACATCTCAGAATCAATGAAAATTTTTTGAAAGAGACAGTGGCAGCTAGATGGCACAGTGGCTAGAGCACAAGCTCTGGAGTCAGGAAGACCTGAGTTCAAAACTGGCCTCAGACACTTACTAGCTGTGTGACCCTAGCCAAAGCAAGGAAGGAAGGAAGGAAGGAAGGAAAGATTTTGTTTTATGCTTCACCTATGTAAATGACCTTCTGATCATTGAATGGAATTATTTCTGTTGTATTTTTCAAGGAATCTTGATTGAGAAATACCTTGTTAGAGAAGATCCCTCAAGGGGACATTTTGCTTTGTGGTATCAAATTCTTTTTTTCATGCTGAACAAACGACCAGCACATTGGGTTCTTATATTGACTACATATTTACCCAATTATGAAATCATAAATATGAATGAATAAAAAGCACCTATTTGGTGCTCTATATGTGCCAAGCACTGTGCTAAGTAAGTGATGAGGATACAAAAGCAAGATAGTGTACTCTCCAAAAGTTTCCATTATGATAAAGGACATCCAGTGCAGAAGCCAAATTGGAGAGGATTTCTCTGTGGATAATGAAGTTGTACAAGATACTCCTGTCTTAGGATGGCATTGCACTGGCTGCATCAAGCCCTGAAATATTCCAGAGCCTCCTGCAAGGATCTGCAAACACTCAAAAGAGTCTGACTTGTACACTGGAAAGGTCAAGTGGATGAATGATGTCTGTTGCCCAGATTAAGTCATGCATTTGAATGGAAAGCCTGTAGAATTTATCAACTGGCACATCTACTTAGGATAGACAGTATAGATGGAGTGTCAGCTAAGAGGTAAACAGGAAGCTAGATTGCTCTTAGAAACTTGCAGAGTTCCTATAATGAAACCAAGTTTCCTATGGAAACATAGGACCTTTTTTAAAATTTCAGAATTCTACAAGTGTTACCATCTATCAATGAGATGTGGAATATAACAGTTTCAAAAGAATTTAAAATCAGTAACACAAAGAGGGCAATGGAGAGGCACATACGTAGGAGCGTGTTGCAACAAATTACTGGTGATAAACTTCAGAGATGAAGAGGAGTAAAAGAGGTCAACAAGGGAATACATAGTAGGAAAAGGAGATCAGCTGGCTGTGTGGTAAGGACAAAGATCAACAGCTATACACTCAGACTGCTCTACATGCACCTTCACAACAGCAGAAGAAAGCGAGGAAGTCCTCCAGGATGCTGGGTGGATTCTCTGTGGCAAACTTAGTGAGAAGTATTCCCCAGGATAGGCAGGCATGAAGGAATTGTGCTCTTTATCAGAGAAAGCCCAAATTGACAAAATCACAGACCACTTTCAGGATTTGAGCATACTCTCATAATTTTATCTCTGACCAATTTTGACTCAGTGTACTGATCTTTTCTGAATGATCATATTATTGCACTACATATCACCTGAATATGAAGAATAAGAATATTAATTTCTTTAATTTGTGTAGGGCTGTTCTCTTTCCTGTACTGTGCCTACCTCTGATTAGGATATACTTTACCTACCCTAAAATGACCTCACTTCTGGATTAGAAGATTAAGATCATGGGCTAAAGCTGCTTGAACTATACCATACAAAAAAAATCTGTCATTCACCTCAGGTGAGGAATGTTGGCCTTACAGAGTCAAAAAGAACTAGTCTCACCCTCTACAATTGATTTTCTATAACAAGTAGTATAGTCATTTTAAGTAATTCAATTAATTTTTCCACAGGTCACTTATTCCTTATATTAATTATGTTTAATGATAAATCTTTGTACACTTGAAAGACCACCTGACTTAAAGTTAGAAGAGGTCAACTTATAGGTCCTGCCTCCCTTTTACTCACTATAAGACCTGTAGCAAGTCATTGAAATTTCAGCCTCAATTTACTCATCTGTAAAATAATAGCATCTCTCCTGTTTTATCTTACAAGATTGTAATGAGAATCTAATAGGATAATGTATATAAAAGTGTTTTGAAAAACTAAAGTAGGCTACAAATATAATGCATCATTACTCCACCTGGTATCAGTCTACTCAAAAAATGAGGAAGTCACATATAACTCTGTAATGGGCTTTAATCACCTATGACAGAGCCACTTTTTAAGAAGATACAGATAGGGAATGAACCTGTAATTTTATTTGTCAAAGGGTGCCTGAGATGAAGAATTTCTTCTACTAATGTAGGTCTGCATCTTCTCTGAAGCTTGCAAATATTAGAAGGCTACCTAGAGCAGTGAAAGAGGGTAACTTGCCACTAAAAGAGGGTAACTTACACAGCCAGCATATGCATTCTTTAGAGATTAATATTAGTATTACTGGCAATATTATTATAACACAATATACCTTTTTTTTCCAAAACAGGGAAGATAAATAGGTTGACAATGTAGGAAAATAACTCAAGTTATAAAAATGAAACCAAAAGCCACTCTCTGTAAGAAAATAACATATAACATGGATGATTTCAGACCTTGGCTCACGGTTCCTCCGGAGTAAATTAACAAATGTTTCAATTTCTTTTGCTGTGATATGTTTTTCTAGTAGTTTTCTGTTGTTGTGCAACAAAGCTGTGATGGTATCCTCTGCCAAGATATCATAGCCAATCTGGGATTGCATGACACAGAAGTTCTTAGCAATATATTCCTGCCAAAACAGAAAGGGCCCAGGATAATCTGTTAATGAAATTCAATTCACAAAAAAAAAAAATATTGAACACCTACTAAGAGCAAGATACTGTGCTATATAAGGTTAAATGGTAAAAAATGGAGACAAGATATAATTCATAATGATAGGTCAATTTATTCAAACTGAATAAAAATCATCTTAAGATATATTTAAAGAAAGCAGCATTGAAAAACTAAGTAGCTTAATGGAAAAAGCAAAAAAATATTAATATAGAGCTGAAACCAAATTATAAACACAAATCTTATAAAATATAATAGGGCTTAAATATCTTATTATTACTAAATTCTTGACAGGGGGAAACACAATCTAATTATAATTAAATATTTTATGTGATGAGGCACTTCAAGAATTGCCTGATATGAATCCAACTGCTGGTTCAATCGACTATTATTTATTTTATTATTTATCATAGGAGACCCAAAGGTTAGTCTTTTTTAGATTCCCTCTACAGTGATAGTATTTCTACAATTTATGAATTAATTATTTTGCATAATTTTGTTGTTCAATTATTTTACATAATTAGAGGAGTGAAAATGGTTAATGAATATGCAGGGCCTTTGTTCCTAATCTTTAGGTATGTGCGTATCAAGTGTGAAATGTCACATACAAGATCTAAGATGGATTTGGATGTTTTGTGATTTGGTTTTGTTTCCAATAGGTATTTCTATAAAGGTACAATCAGTTAGGAAGGGAGCAGCAGGATCTGATAATGTCTTCAAGTTTTTAAAAGTTATATTGAGTAAAATGACATTACTGTGTAGTTTTTAATCAGATGTTCTTTGGTCATAATCTTTGTTACTTCTTCACACATATACTCCCATTTAACTCCTCTTTAGTTTCAAGTCTGGGCAAACTGTACCCAAATTCACCAATTCTAATTTTTCAAGTTCTATTAATAATTGAGATACTATTGTCTTAGAAAAGATATTCCAATACACAGAATTTTCACTGTCCTGCTCTGAAAAAAAAATGCACAAACATTATTTCTTTTTGGGGCAGGGGGGAAATAGGGCAATTGAGGTTAAGTGACTTGCCCAAGGTCACACGGCTAGTTTGTGTGTGTGTGTGTGTGTGTGTGTGTGTGTGTGTGTGTGTGTGTTGGGTCTGAGGCCAGATTTGAACTCAGGTCCTCCTGACTCCAGGGCCAGCACTCTATTCATTGTGCCACCTACCTCCCACCAAGTATTATTTCTTACAAGTAAATTTAATACATAAAATTTGTAGTTAACAGAATTTATAAAGTAAGAAATTACTATACTTCATGTTTCATAATCTTAAGCTTCAAATTTAAGAAAAGTTTAGGTAATATGTGTTGGAAAATGGAAGTCAATGGATGTAACAAATGGTGCTCAGCACAATAAATGTGACTACAGTTTACTTACTAGATGCATTCCTGAAAAGTTACATACAAATAGGTTTTTTATAAATCAATCACTGTTTTAACTACACTAAGAGAACACATACTTTAAAGGGAATATGTAGTAAATTTTTCTGTAAAGCAAAGAATTTTTTTTGTACTGTGAAAAGTCATCCCTTATTTATACATTTAAGAATTTGGAATTTTTGCACAAGAGACAAGTCTTAAGAGAGATATACTTGTATCTAGACAAAAGGATAAGACAAAACCCAGTAAATACTAGTTCAAAGAGAGAAATCCATTTTGGTACATTTGATTTGGTGGTATAACTATTTTAGGATCACAGAATTTAGAGCTAGCAGAGCTATTAGATGTCATTTAGCCGACCTCTTCTTGGGTTATTTGTTTGATTTTTTGGTTGTTTTTTTTTAACAAGATGAAACCCAGAGAGTTTCCTGACTTGAACCTATGTTCTTTGAGTTCAGATCCTAAGAATACTTCTGAGATATTTGGATTTCTTTAAAATATTTAAATTCAGATGTTAAATTCCTACTTCTTATTAATTTATATGTCATATAATCGTAACAAAAATCATTTTAGGTTTCATTTAAAAAGTAAGATTTCATGGAGAAGTTATCCAAAAGTCTAACCTGATTTTTCCGATAATCCTGCTGAGAATGTCTAAGAACTCGATAACAGAGCCTCAACATGTACTTGTAGGGAGCATATCTCTGGTCCCCCAGATCTTCAAGTCTCAGCATTGATCCTTCTCCCCCTTTGTCCTTAAATGGAGCTTTAAGAATCCCAAACACCTATCAGGAATAAAAATGAGCAGTTTAGCAAAATTGTTCAACATTTTTAGCCAGTTAGCTATCATACTAAATTTCATCAAAAGAACTTTCTTATGGCATAAGTTAACTTCATTTCAATAAAGGACGTAAGTATTGCTAAGCATTGCAGTTCCTCTGCTATTACAAAACTGTCAGGGGTCAAACAACAAAAATCACCAGTTTAACAGATGGCTTATATGTATTTTGTTCTAAGAGCATGGAAGAAAATAGCCTTTTATGAAACACAGACAGAAAATGTATGTGATCCTGTGACACATACAGGATACATACAACTAAGGTAATATACAACAAAGATATATACAACTAAGGATATATCTTTCATCTCACAAGCTACTTAAAAAACATCATTTATAAATTTTTCTCTATAAATTAATATAAAAGAAGTCCTATGTTTAATCTGGCACCTCACGTATCCGTATATATATATACATATACCCAGACATGTATAGTTTGCTGGGGGAAGACCTAAGCTCCAAATCTGACCTCAGACACTTAGTAGCTGTGTGATCCTGGGCAAGTCACTTAACCTTGTTTTCCTTAGTTTCCTCATCTATTAAAAAAATATTTTTTTTAAGCTGGGGCAGGAAATGACAAACCACTTCAGTATCTTTGCCAAGAAAACCCCATGAAGAGACACAAATAATCAGACACAACTGAAAAGACTGAACAACAGTGAATATGTTAACATATGTCAAATGGCTACATAAGCCCTCAAAATCAATTTCGTTAAAATAATAGGAATGTTAACAGCAAAAATTACTTTTCTCCCGAAAGATTTTGCAAACTTCTGATTTTTAATTGTATTCACTAAGATAAACCTAAGAATCTACCAGAAAATAGTTTTACTTGATAACAATATATAAACTTTCTTCTTTTTCCAAATCATACAAAATTGCATGTACTAGAAACTATCGTCACTTTTATATGACTTCCTTAGGTTTATATATGTGGTCCATGACAAAGGAATGTATTTCATTAGTGAACAGCTATTAAGCAAAGAAGGAATGAATAAAACGTTTGTTTCTTTGGGCATACATTTTTATTTAGATTCACAAATGAGTTGAAGGAATGAGGTGGAAGGGTTAGGAATATAAAAATGTCTTCAGGCACCTGGAAATTGGGCCAGTCAGCCTAATGGAGAAGATTTGACCTGGATGCTTAGTCACAAAGATAAAATATTCTTGCATATAAAACAACTCACTTGTGCCAATATGTTCTGCTCCCTCATTAATTTTTGCCTTTCCCTGTTTGGCTTGGTGACTACCACATCTAGAACATCTTGTCCATTATTAGGCACATCAGCAACAAAGAAAATGAGATCCTCCAATAACTTTGTGACAAATCTATAGGGAAAAAAACAGAGAAATGTTATTGTATGACAGGCTTAACTTAGAGAAATAATTTTACAAAGGAAACACCTGATGCCACCGAAACCAAACCCAGATAAAACAAAGGCAAGGGAGTATACCAAGGTGAAAATGCTTGGGTCAGCAAAAGTAGAAATCTTACATAAGGGTAATTAGAAAGAAATATGGCAACGACTAAGGATTCACAGCTATCTTCCCCGGCCAAAAACAGCAACAACACACACAAACACATAATTAAAACACAAAAATCCCTGCAAGTCTATTACCCCAGCCAAAGTAATGAACACCAGCAAAGTTGATGATAGGCATTGCTGAAAAAAGTTCCCACTCAAGGAGTTCCCCACACCAAGGAAATCATAAGTCTACATCAAAAAGGGGAATAGATAACCTTCCCTAAGAGGGAAAATAAGTATCTTGATCTGCAAAACTTGTAACACTTTCATTTGTAAAACAGTAAATGACACTTCCAAAGATTTATTTTAAAGCTTTATTTTCCATGTAATATATGTACATGCGTGTATATATATAAATATAGTGTTATATATACATAAATGTGTGAATATATTTTGTAATGATTTTTGAAGTTTTGTTTTCCATATAACACATAATATATACATATGTGTGTATTTATGTATTTATATATACATATACATACATAAAGACACATGTACATACATGAGTGTGCATATATACATGTGTGTGTGTCTATGTACACATTCATCCATGGACAGCTAGGTGGTGAAGGAATGCTTCCTGATAACAGGAAGACACACCTTCCTGAGTTCAAATCTAGACTCAGACACTTCCAGCTGTGTGACCTTGGACAAGTCATTTTACCCTGTTTTCCTCAGTTTCCTCATCTGTAAAATGAGCTGCAGAAGGAAATGGTAAGCCTCTTTGGTATCTCTGCCAAGAATATTGGGGTCACGAAGAGTCAGTCACAACTGAAACAAATGAATAATAACGTGTACATAGGCATGTGTGTGTTATACACAGTGTGTTCAGTTGTTTTTTTAGTTGTGTCCAACTCTTCGTGACTCCAATGGGGTTTTCTTGGCAGAGATATTGGAATGATTTTCTATTTCCTTCTCCAGGCCATCTTACAGAGGAGGAAACTGAGGCAAACGAGGTTAAGGATCACACAACTAGTAAGTCTCTGAGGCCACATTTGAACTGAAGTCTACCTGACTCCAGGCCTGCATTCTATCCACTGTGCCACCTAGCTACCTGCATATATACATATATAGGATTTCTTTTTAAGTAAAGTGTTATTTCACATATAATACATATGTGCATATACATATATGTCTATGTGTGTATCCCTATATACATATATGTATGTATATGTGTATGTGATTTATTCTGAAGTAAAGTTTTATTTTCCATGTAGTACATATCTAGATCTTCAATTTTGGAGCTTCATGTTAAAACATTGCAAAAGGGGAAAAGACAAAGAACTATAGAGATTTGTCTCACTCTTTCTGATTCTCAATTCAGGGTACAATGATCATGATCCTGTGACAGGAAAATAAAACTGGGAGATCTGTCAAACAGACTTTTTGCCTCAGTGCTTTGGCAATGAGCTGAGATAAGTGTATAGGCTAATTTTGAAGAATCAAAGTATTCAAAGCCTTTTTTAGTGGTATTCAGGGAGGCAAATCTCAGTCCTAAAACAAGCCTATTTTTTTTAATCATCTCATTTTCTTGGGGTAAACTAAGCATTTAATGCAACAAACCAAAAGAAACAAAAAAGGCAATTATTCCCCAATTTAGTACAAAATGTGAAAAGTATCCCATGTGATGTTTCATTTTAATTTACTGAAAGAACTCAAAGAAGAATCATGTGTTATTGGTTTTTCTTTTCACACAGAGACAGACGTGTTGACACTGAGCCTAACCTTAATCATTGCACTTACTTGAGGTTTGTGTAAGAGTTGACAATTGACTATTAGTTACCTAGATGGCAAATCAAGTCAAAAAGAATTTATTAAGGGTCTGCTATGCACCAGACACTGTGCTAAGTGCTGGGGATATGAAGAAATGCAAAAAACATCCCTGCCCTCAAGGAGCTCACCGTCTAATGGAGGAGTCTATATGCAAACAACTATGTATAAACAACAGATAAACGAGAAAAATTGGGGATAATCTCAGAGGAAAGGCAGCAACATTAAAGAAGATTAGGAGAGCCTACTTGCAGAATTTGAGACATTAGGAGAGAAGTGAAATATACCACAGAAGCCAGGAGCAGAGAAGAGAAAGGAGAGAGTTCCAGGAATGGGGGAATAGGAGGAAGCCAGTGGAAATGTCTGGAGTACAGAGATGGAGTACTGTGATATAGTTTATAAAAAACCCACTGACCTTCTTTCATTCTGAGTTATTGCTCCATTCTCCATTTTTTTAACCGTGGACGCTAACACTTTGTTTGCATCATTGGCAAAATCTAAATCCCGAACTTCAGACAGAGGGACCGACACAATGGCAAAAGCTTCCTTATCTTCCTTTGTTTGGCAAGTTCCTATCTGTAAATGTGTGTGGTCATTATTAAGGTCAGTTTCTTTTAATTACTGCAATTTTCTCCAAATTAAAGTTCATTTTTCAAGCATAAAAATCAGCCACGAATAATCACAGTCCCAGCCACCGATATTAAACAGCTGAGGGCAACACCTCTTTCCATAGCCCCTCCTCCTGCCCTCTGATCAATGCACTGCTTAGGACAGTGTTCCCTCTCCGCACCCTACTGCTGATTTTCAGTAGGATTTCAGGAGATGTCCTTCTATAGTCATGAGTCGTCTGAACCTCAGTTTTCCTCCTCAGTGAAATGAGGCTGATATGCTTCTACCTCACAATGTTATTATGAGGATTAAATTAGATCATGTATGTGAAAGTGATAGAGAAAATGTCAAGTGCTATATAAATGTTACTAATATTCATTACTATTATTCTCCTCTCCCTTATAAAAAAAGAGCTAAAACTTCAAGAAGTTAATTTAACATCATTTTTTTTCTTCTACTTCATTTTGGTTAAAGAAAAAAAAAAGGAAGGGGAAGCTAGGTGGCACAGTGAATAGAGCACCGGCCCTGAAGTCAGAAGGACCTGAGTTCAAATCCAACCTCAGACACTTAATACGTATAAGCCATGTGACCTTGGGCAAGTCACTTAACCCCAATTGCCCTGCCCTCTCACCTCCAAAAAAAAGCAGGTCCTTTAAGACCAGTTCTGGGACCTTTGAAGAGTTTGGAGACCTACCTTTGGAACAGCAAGTCCATTAATTACAACCCTTTTAAAAGAAGACAAATACTTGATTTTGTATCTGAGTTTCAGTAATTATTAATTGGTAAAGATGGATTATAATGAACAAACTGAACATCCCTTGATCCAGTTTACCCATCATGTGGCCGAAAATAGAAAGAACATCAGTATTATTTACCTTCAGCATCACAGGTCTCTCTTCATCAGTGTCTATAGGGATACTGGTACTGGTTACCCATGTGTTAGTGCATAAATGTCTCAATCGAACATATGAGTTCCTAAAATCAAAACAATATAAAACAGCCTGTCCAATAAAACTTTTAAATCATTCACATACATCAAATAACATAGCTAAGCAGTGATTACAAGTAATTTACGCTGTAGACATGCAGGATCTCCCAAAATTCTTGGTGCAATTTAAAGCTAGACTGCACTAAGACTTCTGGGACACCCTTTGTAATCTAATAAAATCTCAGCAGCTCATTTTAATTAGGACTTGGATGACCCAGTATCTTCAACAACACCAAAATCTTAATTATAAGATAATTTCAAACAAAAGGAGTTTCTTTGCCTTAAAATAAGGATAGAAATATGAACTGAACCTGTGATTTCATTGGTATAGGGAATTCTCAGGTAAGGAAATTCTACCAATAGTATCTTCTCTGTCATTTGAAGTCTTACAATTGCCCAGGACAAGGAGATTTTAAGCTGTTTGCCCAGGGTCATAGAGCTAATCATATGTCACAGGAGAGAGTTGAATTCAAGTTTTCCTAGTTTCAAGGCTGGCTATCTATCCACTATGACAAGCAAAGTCATATGCTCTCTTTACCTTAAAATACATGTAGTAAAATTAAGTAAGTTAAGATAGTGTTTTTGAATGGAGATTCTTAATTATAATAGTTCTTATCAATATATCTCTAAGGTTAAAAAAAACACCTTATATTGCAATAACTCTGCCCTTAAGAGATCTGCTTTGACTAATAGATACAGATGATTTGTAGTCAGCATCCCCACTGGTTAGAGAAAAATAGAGATTTCTAAAGTGTTTAAAGGTCCGTGAAAAAATTCTCTTTTCTTCTCCATGCCCTTTGTCAATGAGGCTGATGCTGTAGATGGGCTTTGAAAGATATAGGAAGGAGGGATGGAGCAGGGCCAGTCAGATGACTGGGAAGAGATTTTTTTTCTCTTTTCTATAATTCTCCATCTTCTTCCAGTAAGAGAAGCTAAAAGGGAAGCTCTCCTTGTTACCCTGAAAAGGTTCACATCTAGAAGGATGATGGGATTGGAATCAGATGGAGAGGTGACAGAGAGGTAAGCTAGAATCAACAGGTGCCTCTGCCCCACAAAACACCATTCTGTTGCTTCTAATTAGAAGTGTCCCCTTTCTCCCTAATAGGCGAAGGGTGACCCTGAAAGAGAAGGGGTAGACACAATGATATGAAGTAAGAACATTATGAAGCATTAATCATAAAGCATTCTTTCTATCTTTGAAATCTTATATATATATATATATATATATATATATATATATATATATATCAATTCATTTTAAAAGTTAATTAATCTGTTTATAATGGCAAGATCCATGTTTTATATACTATTTGTTTACTTATAATTACTTCCTAATCTTAATTCAATAAAACTTTTTATTTGGTTTCTTTACTCAATGGTGCACTGCTTTAAAGAAACTCTTTATCCTTCCTCCTTATTTTTTTACCTTGGCACTAGGCAATCAGCTCTCTGAAGAGTAGTAGCATCTAATTCAAAGAGGGATGCGATGTCATTTCCATGTGGCACAGAGACCAAAGTGTACATAATCTTCTCCCCTGCTTGGCGCTTCTTCTTTGAAGTAGGAAGGTCACCATCTCTCTGTTGATAAAGCATAAGGGTTATTTGCTTTTATCAGGCTCCATTGTAAACTCTCCAATTAACTTGGAAGGAAGCAAGGAATCCGCAGAGTATTTCATGTAAGAGTACAAGGGTGCCTGTTGCAGAATAATGCTCTCACATCATCCAAAAAAAAAAGCGTTCCTGGGTCCTGACACACTACTTTTGAGACAACTATCATCAACAGTAGTAGGTATTAAGCTCCTGAGAGGTGGTTTGATCCAGGTACATTACTAAGGTAACAGTAGTCACAATAATATACTATAATTTGGGGTCACTTCCCTTCCATTAGATATAATTACAGAGTAATCTTGATCATTCTATAGCTTTTTAATATAACTTGGTAAATATCTTAGGTTTTCAAAAAATGAAATAGCAGGCAGAGATGGGTTTCAAGAGTTTGTTCCTATCCCCCGGACTGGCCATCATCATGACATCTACATTAAAAGGAGGGAGATCAGCAACTCTACTTCATTTGGTCCAGTAAGAAGCAAAAATTAAAGGTTTTGGGGGAAAATAAATAAAGTGCTATTAAAGTTCTAAAATAGGACATACTTAAATCCATTAGTTCCTTGGGATGTAATTGTAGGAAGGAAGCTTGAGGGAAGAGGATAACATTAAAGAGGCAAATGCAAGGGGAAAAAGAGAAAAATTCAACATGTTTAAAATGAAATTATTCCTCTTTACACAGATGTTAAAAATTCAATTCAGGCTCATACAAAACCTATGCTATCATTTCCTATGCATCCTATGCTAGGCTAATTATTACTTGTTTTAACTACCAATAGTTGAACTTAAAGGATCAAAATTTATAGAATTAAAAACAATATAAAATAGTAGAGATTTTGAAAAGTTCATTCAAGCAATGTGGCTCTATCAATAAAGAAGTTTGGAAAATGTGTTTACAAGAGAAAAACATAAGGAGTATTAATAAATCAACAAGTTATTATTGAGAGAATACTATGTGACTATCATGCATTAATGGCTATAATTGTCATATAATAATAGCAAGTATATACCACTTGAAAGTTTCCAGAGTGATTTACAAATATTAAATAATTTTATGCTCACAAGAATTCTGGAAGGTAGGTGCTATTATTGTCCCTGTTTCACTTATGAGAAAACTAAAGCAGACTAGGTTAAATGATTTGCTCAAGGTCACACTGATATTTAAGGCCAGATTGGAAATCAGGTCTTCTTGACTCTGCATCCAATGGTTTATCCACAGCACTACCTCGTTGCCTCCAACCCAATACTCTCAACTGCCTTATTTTTTTCCAGGTTATTTTTGCCTTTTTCCGTTGCACCATGGAAGCTTTTGATTTTAAAGACTTTGGGGATTCTTGGAATAAAGAGATAGCCCCAGTATATGGACAACAGGAAGAAAAAAGTAAGGATTCTGTTGTGAACAGGGCTATAGTCTGCTAAATGTATCTAGAATAGAACAAGCTAACAGTATTTATCCTCCTTGACGTATTTACTTCACAAAGAAGCCAAATGAATTACAGACTTAACTACCAAATATCACACTGACCTAAGCTTCAAGCTCACTAAGTGTTTTGATCTCCAAATTACTGTTTCTAATTCACAAACGTGGAAATTCATAAATTTGGAAATTGTTCATTATTTATTAGACCAATGCGGTTTGTCACTGGTAAAAACGCTACACAAAACCTCAGATTTTGTTCTTGACAGGGCAGTTTTTTCATAATAAAGGCAAGAATTTGAAACAAAAGATTTAAAGTGGAGGTAAATAGCACTACTAGCTTTATCTGAATCAAAGGTACTTAATCTGAGAAGCATTTTATATTTGTGTGTGCATGTATGTGCATATACATATAGGTATATACACATACCTATATGTATATACAATTTGTCTGTATACATACATGCATTTATATATATATACATATGAATTACATAAGTATTTCAAAATAATTGGTTTCCTTAGCATAATGCTATGTATTTTATGTATTGAATAACATGATACCATAAAGACGTCCATAAGCTTTACCAATCTGCAGAAGGGGTCCATGAGACAAAAAAAGATTAAGAACCCCTGACCTAAGTTTTTCTTGCTCTCAGGGTTGATTTGTATGACAATTGGGAGTTTTATGGGGGCTGGGGGAACCTCACTAACCCAGCCCCATACCATTTCTTGGTAGTTTTGTTAGGTACAATCATTCCAATTGTCTTTCCAAAGGATATATACTGAAAATTGGGGAATCTAAAACATGTTAACAGAAACTCTCTAACCTGGTTAGATGGTTTTTCATCAAATTCTTGACCCTGCATCCAATGGTTTATCCACAGCATTACCTCGCTGCCTCCAACCCAATACTCTCAACTGCCTTATTTTTTTCCAGGTTATTTTTGCCTTTTCCGTTGAACCATGGAAGCTTTTGATTTTAAAGACTTTGGGGATTCTTGGAATAAAGTGATAGCCCCGGTATATGGACAACAGGAAGAAAAAAGTAAGGATTCTGTTGTAAACAGAGCTATATTCCTACATCATATTACAAAGTTCTACAAAAATGTAGGGAAAAAGGAAGTATGGAGGCAACAGCTCAGCTGTTTAAATTTACACAATAATAACACAGCTAACATCCCATAGCACTTAAAGGTCTGTGAAGTACTTGACATAGATTATCTTATTTGATCATTACCGCAACCCTATAATGTAAATGCTATCATTACTCTCATTTTACAGTTGAGGAAACTGAGGCAGGCAGCGATTCAGTGACCTGTCCCAGGTCACTCAGCTAACAAGTGTCTGAGGCCAGATTCGAATTCAGGGCTTCCTGACTCCAGGCCCAGCACTCTATCTACCGCGCCACCTAGCTACACTTGAGAATTAATTCAGAGGTCATTAGTTTTCTTTCACAAAACAGTTCCAGTAGAGTGGTGGTGATGGAAACCAGATTACGGTAGAATAAAGAGTCAGCCTCCCAGGAGGCTGGGAGCATAAGTCTATATTTTCAAGTAGTTAAAGAATCAAAAGCAGTGAGTTTAGACTTTTTTTTTTCAGAAAAAAGAGAAAGAATATAACACATTAGCTTGAGAAGGGAGCAGGGTAGTCAGATGACATAATAGATAGCGCACCAGGCCTGAAATCAGGAAGATCTGAACTCAAATGTGGCCTCAGACACTTGCTAGCTGCATGACCTTGGGCAAAGTCATTCCATCTCTGTTTGCCTCATTTTCCTCATCTGTAAAATGGGGATAATAACAACACCCACCTCACAGGTATGTTGTGAGCATGAATGACATAATAAGTGTCAAGCACTTAGCACAGTGCTTGAGACGAAGCAAACAGTATAACATACACGCTACCCATTATCATTACTATCACTTGTTTGTGTTCTTTTTAAGGATAGAAGAGACCCAAGCATATTTATCATCAAAGAGAGAAACAGAAGGCAGAGAAACAGGGGAGAGCAAAGTATGAAGCAAAAAACAAAAAAATAAAAATAAAAATAGGCCAAGCAGAAGGCTTACCTAGACTTCACTTATGCATTCTCCCCCACTTTTTCTTAGATTAATCGGTTCCTCTATTCTCTCCTGTCCGTGTCATCTGTTCTCTTCCATAACACTTCTTTCTATCCCATGCTCTTAAACCCACATATCCTTTGTGCCCTTTCCCTCAAGTAGGAGAGAGAGGAACAGGCCACATCTGATCATTCAGATCAGTGGTTCTCAACCTTCCCAATGCCACGACCCTTTAATACTCGTATGTGGGCGTATCTGCATGTGGGCGGACACACCTGGAGGCGGATAGAGAAGCGGTGTCTCGGTTCCTAAGACCATCGGAAATATGTGTTTTCCTATGGTCTTAGGTGACCCGTGTGACCCCTGTGAAAGGGCCATTCGACCCCCAGAGGGGTCATGACCCACAGGTTGAGAACCAGTGATTTAGAACCAAAGTCTACTGGTCAAAATTCAAATCAATCCTGCTTGTTGGTATGCTAGGTCAGTTAATACCATTACAGTACCACTACAATTCCTTTTCTTTTTTAAACTTAAGATGATAAATTTTACTTTTCAAAACAACAGAAATTTAGCTTTTCAGCCCTCACCCTATTGGAAAAAGAAAAAAGAGGAATTATTTCCTTATAAACAAATATGCTTGGTGGACTAAAACAAACTTTACGTGTGTGTATATATAAATATGTGTGTATATATGTATATACACCCATATCTATGTGTGCATGTGTATGCATACACACACACATAAAAATCATTCTGCATCATAAACCAGTCACCTCTCTCTGTGAGGGATAATATGTTTCTCATCAGTCTTCTGGAATCATGAATGCTCATATTGATCAAAATTCTTAAGATTTTTCATAGTTGTTTGTTTTCACAGTGTTGTTATTGTCTAAACTATTCTCTAGGTTCTGCTCATTTCATTATTTACTAGTTTATTCCCATAGCCAGAATTTTCCTTAAGTAATGAAGAAATTTCAGAGGGAGTAATAGAAACTGCTCAAAAAAACTTGATAAGTAGCCCAGCTGTTCACCATCAAACTCAAAAATTGGTTCTTATGAACGAAGTTTATCACCCAATTTTGAGACATAAGTGACAGCCAAGCTAACCAAAATTAATGAGCTAGAGCATGTAAATGCTGAGAAGAGGCTATAATCATCTGACCCTCTGAAGGCAAACATGAGCTCATGGTCATAAACTTTCTCTAAGGCAGGTAAGAATGAGAAAACTCAAGACACAACTATAGTCTCAGTACTTTGCATCCATCACCTACAACTCTGAGAACTAAATTAAGAATTGACCTACTGGCCTTAAGGGCAGAACAGAGTATTTATGGGTGACTGAAACTCTTCCTGGGAGAGAAAACTGGTACCACATGAGTAATGGTAGATATTACCCATATGTTACGAGCTGAGGAGTATATAAAAGGCATAGTGCCCCCCAAATAACTCCTTCATCAGTCTCTCATACTGAAACATGACTAGTACTGATTCATTCCTTTTAATGAATAAATCTGGAAGGCTTTGGGTTTGGCTCTAGAAGATTTTTAGGTTTTTGAGATTTCCATAAGCAAATGAAGACACTCCTAGGAAGTGTCCTTACTATTCCCAAGCAATGCCTGATGGTGAATGAATCTATTAGATGCGAAGCATTTTGCCTAGTCCTAGAGCTACAAAGACAAGATGAAAACTGATCACTAACCTTCAAGAAGCTTACAATCTACACCCACCAGTTTACACCACACACAGACTGAGATCAGAGAGCAAGACCTTACAAGATAGACCTCTGATTGCAATTGGGGAGAAAGGCATTAATAGGAGAAGCTGGAGGATACCTACTTCCTTTCATAATTTTACTAAGGGTTGCTAGTGGTCTCAGGAATCAAACTCTTTTGCCTCACATTCAAGGCTCTCAAAAATATGGCACCTCCATTAACTCATATAACTTCCTCCCATGTATACTACACTTCAATCAAATGGGTAGACTCTCCATCCCCCCAACATACCATGCCCTCTTCCACCCTCTCCCATTCCTTTTGTTCATGCTGTACCCTATATCTAGCATGGCATCCTTTACTCTCCTTCCCCTCTCCACTCACTGAATTCTTATTCAACCATTTAAAGACCATTTCAAAAACCACTTCCTCCATGAAGCTTCCTCTGTTCCCTGACACAAACAACTTTCCTTCTCTGACATAGGTCTTTGTTTTACAACTTTCTAATCCATTTTCTTTTCCAAGACAGCATGCCTTGGAAAAGACCCTGATGCTGGGGAAAATTGAAGGCAAAAGGAAAAGGTGGTGGCAGAAAATGAGATGGATAGATAGTGTTATGGAAGCAAGGAACATAGATTTCATTTTATAGATTTCAGGAGAATGTGAATCACAGAAGGACCTGACAGGCTTGGTCCATGGGGTCATGAAGTTAGACAAGACTGAATACAATCCATTTACCTTCAAATAATGTATATAACAGACACCTCTATTTTCTTATTCTTCTACAACAGTGGTTCTCAACTTTCCTAATGCCGTGACCCTTTAATACTTGTATGTGGGAGTATCTGCATGTGGGCGGACCCGCCTGGAGACAGATAGAGGAGCGCTGTCTCAGTTCCTAAGACCATTGGAAATATGTGTTTTCCAATGGTCTCAGGTGACCCCTGTGACCCCTGTGGAAGGGTTGTTCAACCCCCAAAGGGGTCACGACCCACAGGTTGAGAACCACTGTTCTACAAGATAGTAAACTCTATAAGGCCCATAACTCTATAAACTTAACTATCAATTTACATCTCCTTTAGCACCTAGCTCAGTGCTAGGCACACAGCAATATGCCTCCTAACTCCACTCCTGTGGGTCACTTCTCCCACTGGTAAGTTCTTCTTTGTAACCTCCATTTGGGGGGAGGGCCTAGACCAACCATCTGTCATTCTCTGGACTTCAACCTCATTCTTCAGTTGCCCCTAACTCCAGTCTTTCCCAGTCTTTTTTCTCATTGGTGCATTCTTCTCAGCACCTCCTTCATAAACACTTGTCTGTCTGACAATAGGTGTGATGTAGTCTGGCCTAAATCTGGCCCTCTGAAACACAGAGAAGAAGAAGTGAATCCATTAGAGTAGACCCAGAGACCTAAGAAACTTACCCAGCCCCTATGGGTATTTTTCTCAATCTTATTCATTACCTGTATATTATTCAAAAGATGACTAGGATCTACTTTTTATCCTAGATTGTACCATATGAAAAGGACTCCAGATCCTCTTAGCCACCAGAGTATAAAACAGAGTTAATGCTAACCTTTGTGGCCATTCAGGGCCAGTCTGTCATTCTGGGCAAGGATGGTTTCCTCAAACTACTACAGAGAGCTAGAACTTGACTGGCTAACAAAACTGATTAGTATATTCACCCTTTTTCTGTGCCCCACAATGATTTGCATATTCTCAGTAAAATTAGCTATTAACAACAGGATATGGAGCTAAGTTTCTTTCCTTTGAGATGCATTTAAATAATTCAAACGGCTTAATATGTTTGTTGAATGAATAAATGAAATTATAACATGTAAAAGGTGAACCTTACTGGTTAACCACCTCTTCCTTTATCTGAACTTCATTTCCTACACGTACTACTCTTCACACAAGAGAAATCAGCTATGAGATGATCCCAATAGCAAATGAAGCTGCTACAACAAGATGCTGATGTCAAAACAGTTTTCCCCCCAAAGGCTCTGGGATCTGTAATTGTCATAGATTCTGCTAGGTCCACATTATTGTGTTTAGATTCCATTAAATAAGAATTATATACAGTATCATGTGTAATGTGGTGCTAGTGTTGATTATGGAAGGAAAAAAGAGAAAAAGAATAACCTTCTAGGGGTATATACAATCAAGGAAATTAATACCTGGAAAGCTGCAATAACTAGAAAATTCTATAAAAGATATAATTTAAATGAATATAAAATACAGTAGAAATTCAGTGCTTTTAGAGCTAACAAAAAGAGTCTTCAATATAATAGGAATCAAAAATAGTAAAAAAAAAATCACCAATTTGTATTAACTACATATGATCTATCAGAATTCATGAAAATCTGAATTATCAAATTTTTAAATAGTAGCTTTGTTACTGTAAAGTAGAATGAAAACTGCTTTCAGAGAACAGTGTGCCTAGCAAAGTGCCTTCAGGAAACTGACTTCATTTATAATTTGTGTATCAGTTGCTTCCACGCCAATAGGGACTTCCAAATTATGTAAGGATGCTTGAAAATAATGTTATCTTAAACTATCTTTATAATCATGATTCTATTGTAAATTTCCTCAACCAACTCTTCTTTCATAGTTTTTTTTTTAATTTCACATTATTCTGCTCCACATTATCCTACTAGCTGGTTTCTGAAGTTGACATGCTACTTCTCACCTCTGTGCCTAGTGCCTAAAATGTAAATCCTCTTATGACAGAAACTAAGCAAGAATTAGATTTAGTATCAGCTGGAGTTTAAAAAAAAAAAGACATGCTAAACTATGGTATATGGCAGAAATGCAGACAAGACTTTTATATATTAACCTATTTGGTGGGTTCTTGGAAGATCAGGATTTTCATGTGGCTCCAATGGACCCAACTTCACTGATTATATGAGTTGAAAATCCTGTATGAAGTCAGAAGAGTAAATTCATGGCTATCTTTGTTCTTGCATATCACAGAAGGGTACCAGGCAACACAACAGTTATCGTTCCATAATACCTTCACTGTTGACTCACTTGTGAGTCATTGCATTTTTAGCATAGACATCACATTGCAATTCTGCTCTTAGGAGCCAGAGAGACATTCTGTAAGAAACAATGTATGTGTTTTTAGAGCTGATTCAGACAGGAGCAGAATAATAATGGGCCAGCATCTGTCTCAGTCACTAGGAAGCCTCCTCCCAAGTGGTCTAACTGTTGACTTTATATAACCAAAAACACTGACATTTTCAACAAACACTTAAATGAGTTTTTTCTCATGCCATGCTTTGTTTTTAAAAAAAAAAATAGTTATTGTTGAGGTATTCCTAATCCAGCCACTCCTTCCTCTCCTTCCTCATGCATGCATGGCTAAATTTGTAAATAAGGAAAATTTTGATTTGGTTTTTGTTTCATCTAATTTCATCATCTGATACCTAAAAAAGTAAACAGTGTTGAATGGAATTTTCAATTATGTTTCTGTGTGGCTACAAAGTATCTCTGTATAATTTTGTATTAAATTCCTATCTAATAAAGACTATGTGAATATACCTCAAAAAAATCATCAGTTTATACATAAATTTAGTGATACTTAGGACTTCAGGGGACTCAAAGCACAAGTTGAAAACCTGGTAATAAAAATAATTATTGTTACATAATAATAATAGCTTGCATTTCCATAACTCTTTTATGGTCTGCAAAGTGTTTTACAAATCTTATCTCATTTTATTCTCACAACAACCCTGGAAAGAGGTGCTTTATTATCCCCATTTTACCAATGATGGAACTGAGGAGGGCAGAGTTTAAGTGACTTGCCTAGGGTCACACAGTTGTATCTGAGGCAGGATTTGAATTCAAGTCTCCCTGGCTCTAGGTCCATTACTCCTACTTTAACAACTGAGCTACTTCATCCTGAAAGAATAGTCTTTTGAGAAGTAATTAATGAATTTCAGGTTCCCAGCTGTGCTTGACATTGTTCCAATGTTTACAGTGTCCCCGTGGATGCCGTACATTTGTGAAATTGGAAATAATAGACTCCTTTCCAACATAAATATACCCATTTGGAGTTAATAGGAGCTCTGACACACAATGCTACATTTTTGATGGATTACACATTAACCTTTGAATTTTCAAAAGTGGAAGGAAATTTTTGGTCAAGGTTTCAGATTTACAGGAAAGCCTTAACTGGGCTTTGGAGGGACAGCAGAGGGGAAATTACATAAGAAAAGATTTGCATATTCACACTGAACCCAATGTTACTGGAACTGGAGTTCTCAGTTAGGAAATATATTCATGTTTCTGGGACTGAAAAAACCTGTGAATGCTCCATTGCTTCTTTTTCACTAGACAATTATTGGTAGGTGGCAAATGCTCTATAAAATAAGAGCTCATAATGTTAGTTTTACGGTTTCCCATTCCAAGACCTGCTTCTATCTAAGCTAGGGATTTTGGAGGGAGGGAAATCAGCAGTGCCCAGCTGGGTTTTTGTCAGTGATGAGAGCCAGAAGGCGGTAATAGCAGCATTCCAAGCTGTAGTAACATGAGTAGATCCAACACTGTGGTACAACTCTGAACTACTGGCATCCTGCCATAAACATTTCCTTCCACCACACTTTTCTTTCTCATATTCTAAAAACGAATGATGGGAACACAAACATACACAATGACTACAACAATAAAAATGGAAAGAACATCAAAAATAAAAGCTGAACCTTCTATAATTATAATGACCAACCCTGACTCCAAAGAAGGTATATGAGAATATACCTCCCGTCCTTCTGTGCAGAGTTGGGGGAATACAGATGTGTAAGATGTCTGCTAGACTGTGAGCTCCTCAAGGGCACTTTTGCCCTTTTTTGTGTCTCCAGTGCCTAGAACACAGTAGGTGCTTAATTAATGTTTACTAATTGAGTGTAATACTACTATACACTGCAAAACTTGATTAGCATGGCTTCCAGTCACATAGTAAGTGCTTAATAAGGGTTTGTTGACTGACTGATTAATTAATGCAATACTTAGTTTTTTTTGCTGGACTGTTTTTTTTCTCCTACTTTAAAAATAATTTTCATTTACGGAGGATGGCTGAGAATGCATGGCAGAGAGATATTGAGAACTAAAGATGGTATAAAAATAAGATATATGAATTAAAATTTTAGAAATGAATAAAACAGTTATATGTATATTTAAAAAAAAAAACTATAATCCTTCACTAAAAGACCAGATGAACAAAAAAGAGTGAGCTTTCACCATAGTCTTATTTTACTTATTTTACACAGAATCCCTCTTTCTATATCCCCTGAATTCTTTGGGTCAGACCATCAATATCATCACTCATTAGAATAAAAACAGAAGAATGAGAGGGAGAATAGTGTAACAGAAAAATTACAGGACTATTACCACTACTACTACTACTACTACTACTACGACTACTCTACTATTACTACTGTTTCTACTTCTACTATTATTACTACTATCTCTACTATTACTACATCTTCTACTACTACTGTTACTCTTCCTCCTCCTATTACTACTACTACCATATTAGTACTACTGTTACTACTTCTACTACTACTGTTATTACTGTTACTACTACTACTCCTCCTATTATTACTGCTACTATTGCTGTTGCTACTACTACAGCAGCTAACATTTGTAATCTTGAGGGCAGGAACTGTTTTTGCCTCTTTTTGTATCCCAGCACTTAACACCTAGAACATAGTAGGCACTTAATAAATATTGATTGATAGTTCTTTATGGTTTGCAAAGTGCTTCACATGTATTATCTCATTCAACTCAAATACCTGGGTTAATATTCTAGTTCTACTATTCATTATTTATGTAAATTTAGCCAAAGCATTTAACCTCACAAAATTTCAATTTCCTTGTCTGCAAAATGAAGATTATATTTGTACTACCATGTGACAATTTTTCTATTGGGAAAAGGCACTTTGTAAAGTGCTATAGAAATGTAAACTATTGTAACTTTTACTGACAAGAGAAGCAAAGATGCAAAGTCCTAGGGCTTAAATATCATGACATTAAAGTAACATCTCACATTTGTAGATGATACTTAATTTATTCTAAATGTGTTTTCTATGATCTCATTTTATCCTGAAAATATATCATAAATTAAAAAAAAAACGGACCTCACCACTCTCCCTTTACAAATAAGAAAACTGAGAACCAGGGAAGGTTATGTTATGTGTCTGTCCCAAAGTGATTCAAGTTGGTGACTGTTCTGTGAATAAAATTCAGATGTCAAGTAACAATTCCCTGCTAACAATAGAAATGGAGTGATCAGAGTAAATCTAAAAATAATAATCATGAATTGCCTACCGAAGCCTGATTTATCTTATTCTCTGCTTTCCACTTAAGCTCATACCTCAGTCCTTCCCATGAGTAAACTAATATCACTTGTATAATGCAAACCAAAAGTGAAACTGCCACACCCCCTCCACAATCTTGGGGCCTTTCTTTCAAAAAGAACAATGAAGATAGACTTGGAGTAAGAAGATCAAATATGCAAATAAGAGTTCCAATCTGATCTTTTTTGCCTGTCCTATCTATACAGGGTCATTATGACACCCATCAAAACTTTCCGCAAATATCAGAAATTGATCATTTGGATTTATTTCTCTAGTCCTTGTTTCTTATGGGTTGGTAATTCTGGAAAACGCCACAGCTGCCAGTCATTCGCCCTCCAGCCATGGATTGTTCTGGAAGCCCCCGGGGGCTCCAGCCACGGGTTCATGCGGTGCTGGTCTGGGCTCCCAGCGGGCTGTGATGAGCCCCTTCCTGTCTGCCTGCCAGGCTGCCTTCAGAGGGAGCTTTGGTACTCTGTCATTTTGTGAGTTCTGGAGCATTAAAATTTATTTAGGGTCATATTTTATAGGTATTTGAGGTGGTTATGGGTAGAGCTGCGGAGTTTTGCTGCTTCTATGCTGCCATCTTCTAGATTTATTTCTCTATTAGATTATAAACTCCATGAAATTAAGGTCTCTCTTATCTAAACTCTCTATCTCCCCAATACCTAACACCAAGGACTCTACACACAGTTGTTACTGTTCAGTTGGCCTTGTTTGACTTTCCATGACCCCATTTGGGGTTTTCTTAGCAGAGATACTGAATGGTTTGCTATTTCCTTTTTCAGGTCATTTTACAGATGGGGACCAGAAGCAAACAGGGTTAAGTGACTTGGGCAGGGTCACTTAGCTAGTAAGTGAACTCAAGTCTTCTTGATGGCAGGCCCAGCCCTCTATCCACTGTACCCACCTAACAGTACACTGTAGCCACTTAATAAATGTTTGAATTTAATTAAATTGAAAAAAATATATAGATCAGGGACTGACTGTTCTGAAAGATGTTAGTCCCAGATCAACGTAAATTATTCAACTTCTATTCATTAAATACTTATTGAGAATTTACTGTGCTAGGTGCCTTGTAGGATTCATGGCTATCAAAATATATTCCAAAACACAATAGTCATTTTTTTATGTGATGTTCTGATTCTTTCTATTAAAGGAGAGGATTTTGTTTGTTAGTTTTATAGCAGTCCTTGCCAGTTCCAACTTTTTTTATTCATTTATCCAACATGTAAGCACTTGTTTTGTATGGCTAAGTACAAAAATGAAATATAGGTTGTCTATATGACATCAAATAGGAATCAATTGAGTCAGAAATCCAATTACTCATACAGAGATTAAATCTTCATGACAGGAATAAAACTACTAGAATGGCTTGAGTAAATATGACAGATATTTTGGGATCATTTAGGCAGCTAGGATATGGGGGAGGGGGAACCTGAAGTCAAAAAGACTTATTTTCCTAATTTCTTTATTTTCCTAATTACTAGAGGTGTGTCTCTGGGCAAGTCACTTAACTCTATTTGTCTCACTTCCTCAGCAGTAAAATGAACTGGAGAAGGAAATGGCAAACCACTCCAGTTCTTTTGCCAAGAAAACCCCAAATGGGGTCACAAAGAGTTGGATACAACTGAACAACGACAACACAAGAAATGTAAAATCATTTTTTTTATTTTAGTTTTTCTAGAAATATTAAAACATAATATTTCTCTGATTTTAAAAGTCCCTTTCCAGACGTCTTCCTTTAGGAAACTGGGCAGGACAAAAGGCCTTTCATGGGGAATTGGGTTAAGGGTAGTAACCAAATCAAGGAACAAAAAATAAACCTAATTTCATTTAGGTCAGGGGCCTTCACCACCAGAATTGACTGGAGCCACCTAAAAGCAGGCTCCTCCACGCTTATCCCCTGAAGCATTTGGCTCAAAGACTCACCTTTCTCCATAGGGAAAGGATTAAGATATTGAAAGGCTGGGAAGAGGTCCCTTTGTTTATTCTTAGAAGAATATGCAAAGGAATTGTTCAACTAAAGAACAAAGAATTAACTATTGTTTTTGGAAGGTATTATGATCTTTTTCTTGTTCAAGAATCCTATAAATGTTACTTCAAATCAAAGAAGGCATGGGGGAGATAAACCACTTTAGACATAGCCTCTAAACCAGAAATGGTTTGACTATTAGACTAACCTTAGTACTACTTTTTTTTGGATTTTTTTGGAGTGGAGAAGGTAGGGCAATTGGAGTTAAGTGACTTGCCCAAGGTCACCCCACTAGTTTTTATGTTAAGTTGTCTGAGGCGACACTTGAACTCAGGTTCTCCTGACTCCAGGGCTGGTGCTCTATTCGCTGTGCCACCTAGCTGCCCTAGATTAACCTAAAATTAAATTTTTTTAAAATTTCCCAATATAGTATTAATAGTTTTTCTTTAGCAATAAATGATACTTCAATTCAAATTAATTTCCCAATAATCTAAAAGTAAAGGCTGTTATTATATCATGTTATGTTATATCATATCATTATTACATTATGTATTGTATTATATTATATCATTTTATATTATATCATATTGATGTGGTTAGAGTTATGGGTGCTCAAGACCCCAAAATACCAATACCCAGGGTCCTGCCGAACGAATAGCCAAAGTCTTCTCTCAGCCAAAGAAAAGCAAAGTTTATTAAAAGTTCGCCTGTATGGGACACAGAGCAAGTGTGTGCTAGAAAATTCTATGGCGCTCTCACACACACACACACACACACACACACACACACACACACACACACACACACACACACACACACACACACACACACACACACACACACTGGGGCAAGAAGGGGTCTTATATACAGAAAGGTTGTGGGAGGAATCTAGGGGTGGTCTAGAGGAAGAGTTTGGGGAGGGTCTTTAGGAGGAATCAATGAGGCCAGACTCCAGTAATGAGTTTGAGGAGGGTCTTCAGGAGGAGTCAATGGGAAGTTGCTGGAGGCTACCTGGAGCCAACAATGGTGGGCTGGGCCAGTTCAAGGGTGGATTGGTATTGTGACAGGTGAAAGGGTGGGAAGTAGATGGACAATGGAAGGCCAGGCTAGCAAATGCCTCATCAAGTGGGAAGATTCAATCAGAGTTCAAGGGGTTTCCCAGACCCTGTACCTCAAAGATTCAAGGAGAGTTTAAGGGGGTCCTAGAGCCTACACCTCATCAATATCATAGGTAACTAGTTGACACAGTGGATAAAATTCTGGGCCCAGAGTGAGTCAATCAATAAACCTTCTTTAAGCACCTACTGTATGCCCGACACCAAGCTAAGCCAGCTGTGGGACCCTGGAAAAGTCACTTAACCTCTACGGATTCAGTAGTAACAGCACCCACTGCCCAGGGCTATGGTGAGGATCCAATGAGATAATATTAATAAAGTACTTTGCAAACCTTAAAGTACTATATAAATGCTGGCAATTAAACTAGGGTAGACTATAACAATTCGTTTAAATAAAATCATCTAGTTTCTAACAACTTTTTAACTGGTCTTTCTGCCTCCAGTCTCTGCAGGTCTTCTTCCTCTTGGAGGTCTAAGAAATACTCCTAATATTGCTTCTGATCATGCTACTACTTTACTCAAGAACTGTCAGTAGTTCCCCATTTCCTAACAAATGGAAGGTAAAACTCTTGATCCTACTATTCAAGGCCTTCCACAATCTTATTCCATTCTACCACTAGCCATACCCAACACTACTTACTCCTTTTCACATCCCTCGCCTATCTCAGATGCCATTTTTCTATGATACATTCCCTTACACATCCCACCCTCACATCCTTTGACAAAAGTTATTTCTCTCCTCTAATTTCTCTGGCATTTTGAGTGAGGAAGGTACCACATCTACGTAAACTTTTATAAGGTAGGTTGCTGAATGAAATCATGGGGACTAGAGCAGTAAGGGGTCAATAGCCTAGAAATGGGAGAAGTACAGAACAATTCAGACTTGAACTACTGCCTTTTCCATATACCCATCAGAAGCTACTAGAAGAGCTCATACAGTTTGCAAAACCTACAGACTCTCATTTTCAGTTTTTAGAACTAAAGGCCTTGCCTAATTTATACCTTATATCATCGCTATGTAAATATCTTATCCTCATTACCTCTCATTAGCTTATAAGCTCCTTAGAACAATCAGATAACATGTCACTTTTCATCTAGGTATGCCCCATAATCAGCACAGTGCTTTGTTCACATTCCTTCATGGATATGAGATTTCATCAAGGTGAATACTCCCTCCAAAAGCGCAGATCCCAGCCCATCTGAATCTTTTCAGTCTGTATGATTCTTGTCTTTGTTTTGCCATCAAATCCTCCAGTAGGGGTCCACACAACACACTAGAGACCTTCCCCTAAATCTCTTAAAGTCACCTTAGTACCAATGTCGCACACAGACTGTCCATAACTTAGTGCCTGATCTTTGCTATATTACTGGCCTCTTCTCTCTTTTCTCCAATTATAAATCTCTTTAATGATATAGCTTATGCTGCTTTTTACATGCTGTTTGTTATTGGCAATACACTGAAGCCTATTCATTCTCATCATCTGACTCTCAATTGCTCTTGGTATGAGTTACAACTTTGATTCCTTTTGTATTAAAAAGTTATGTCATTCATGGTTATGTTGCATTGCCAAAAGATTAATGATGTATTTTTTAACTATTTCATTGGGAGCTATTAAAAGCATTATGTAGCTCCCCAAAAGCAATCCAGCTTTGTTTCCTGTTCAGTTCCATGGTCAGTACGATCTTGGTCTGCATTATCAGTCCAAGATATAAATAGATTATTACCTCTTTGTGCTGTCTTTTCAACTGTATGTCATAGATGGCTAAAATGCAACTATACATCAACAAACATTCTTCATTCACTTTTTCCTATGTAGATGATAAAACTGAACTCATGAGAAATTTTGAGTACCACTGATAATTCACAAATTTAGAGTTGGAAGGAACATCAGAGGGATCTTGTCTGAGTTCCTCATTTCACAGATGAGGACACGGAGGCTGAGAGAGGAAGTTGTCTGACATGACATCTGTGCTAACCTGGGGATTGAACCCAGATCCTCTGACTTCAAATCCTGTACTTCTTTCATTCTGCCACACATAGTGTCCCAAGGCTTCATGTAATCGCACAAGGTCACTCACAATTACGAGTATCTGGAAAACCTTGCTTTCTGTCTCAGATTTCTCCATGATAGCAGAACACACCTTTAGTGAGCCTCGCTCTCCACTTCCATGTTCTATATATTAATCAAAGTATAGTTGAACCAAGTTCTACCTGTTGCTGCATCTATCAAAGAATCTTGTATGATCTTAACAAATTTATAGGAGACATCATGATGAAAGGGAACCTTCAGGCTATATTTTGCTCAGTTGAATAAAATATTTTTTACAAATAATAGCATAGTCATAAGCACCTTTTCAGTCAATTAAGTAACTATATAAAGATGTGGTCTGCTTTCACATAATGTTTGCAAAAGCCTGCCTATTCCCTCTTATATTTTCACTAAGGAAAATCTTAATACCTGTAAAAAACTATTCTCAGAGATTTTGCAGAGATGAGAAAGTAAGCATATAGATCAGAGGGGAGTGAAATCTTTTTGATCACTTTCTTTTAGTAGCAATAATATCATGGACTTTTTTTTTCTAATTGTTCAGAATCTTCAGAAATCTTAACAATAGATCCCTCAATGTCCTCCAATTTTTTTGCCTTCATTATGGACCTCCTATCTAATCCAGAAAGTCTTTTTAGATTTGATTTTTTTAAATCTCTTTATATTTTCTTATGTAGTACATGGCAGATTGTAATGTCTATAACCATGTCTATATCTTCCCCATCCTCAGAAAAAATTTACTTGATCAGACAGTCCATCCTTGATAGCTCTCGGCCTGGATCTCTCCTCCATTCTGTAGCTAAACTCCTTGAGAAGACCATTTACAATAGGTGTCTCTACTTCCTTTCTGCTCACTCTCTTAATTTTTTTAAGTCTTGGCTTCCCACCTAATCATTCAAATATAATCTCTTAATTACTAAATCTAATGACTTTTTCTTAATCTTCAACCTTCTCAACCTCTCTGCAGCCTTTGACACTATTAATCACCCTCTTCTCCTTGACTCTCTCTTCACTCTAACTTTTCCTGACACTACTCTCTCCTGTTTTGCCCCCTACCTATCTCACCTCTTCTTCTCTTGAAGATTACAAAGAGATTGTCCATGATAAAAAGAATCAGTCTTTTAGAGAAGATGGGGATGGGATGAGGTCAAGGATTCATGTGAAGGAATTTGCCTTGCCTGGGGAAGAGGGACCTCCTCTTCATGAAAGACAAGGATGAAGGCAGAGATAGTGGAGAAGTCATCTGCATGATATGAGAGGAGGGGGAAGAAAGAAAAGTTATTATTAAACTGTTTTATTTTTTCAGTGAAGTATGAAGCAAGAGCCTCAGCTGAGATGATGGGGGAAGTGATGTCATGGGAAACTGGAGCAGGGATGACAAGGTTTATAATAGCCATTGTGGAGGGACAAATGGATAAGGGAGCTATAAAATTATTTGTTGTAGCTAGGGCCCAGATGAGAGTATGTAACATAAATTTATCATGTACCCATAATTTCCTCCATCTCCATTCAGCTGCTTATGAATAGGAGTGAAAAATCCTAGGGATAAAAATCCTGGGAATAATCCTAGGTTGGAATTGGTCAGGCATGATTGTCAAGAGCAGAGGTTCCCAAACTTAAATGGCCTACCACCCCCTTTTCAAAAAAAATTATTCACAGCCTTTTGGAAATCTGCTTTCTTTAACCCTTTAATGTTTTTTTAATTTCCATAATTTCAAAAAATTATTTTTTAAAATGACATCTTGAATTTAATAATTTATTATAAAATTGTAGGGTTTTTCCTACTTTTTTTTTTTGCTTTTTGGAGGGTGGAAAGCAGGGCAATTGGGGTTAAGTGACTTGCCCAAGGTCACACAGCTAGTAAATGTTAAGTGTCTGAGGCTGGATTTGAACTCAAGTCCTCCTGACTCCAGGGCTGGTGCTCTATTCACTGTGCCACCTAGCTGCCCCTGTTTTTTCCTACATTTAAAAACAAGTCATAACACACACATATTCCTGCTCATGTGTGCTGGACTTCTTGACAATGCACAACATGCTTGCCTGCCAACACTTACTTATTAAGACCCATCAGTGTACTTGATCACTGATTGGTTATAACTTGCATTTTGTGCATTTATTTGGAAAATAATGACTTTAACAATAGATGAAACATGTACAAACAGTTTTTCAAAATTTTTCTTTTCTTCTCCTTTGCTTATACTTCCACCAAACCCTTATTTTTTTTCAACACCCCCCAATTGTACCTGAGGCTACTACCACCCTCCCCCCCACCACATACACACACTCAGCACAGATCATTCCAGTGCCCCCAAGGGTCAGTACTATGGAGTTGAAATCAGTGCTAAGAGTACATGCTCTCAAAGAACTTTGGTTTAATACTGATGACAGATTAAGAAATGATAGCCTGTCAAAGACCAGCCCTTTCCTATCTGTTAGAAAGGAATTAGTTTTATTTTTGTGATATTACTCAATACTTACCATGTTTAGTCCCTCCTAACTCTCTTTTTGAAAAAGTGTTCAGGATCATACCAGCTTCCTCGTAGGCTACAACCCTTGGGCCTCTTTTGTGTGTTGTCTCTATGCCCATGTTTTACTAAAGTCACTGAGCATTAAAATGACATGTCTTCTTGCTGTTCTTCACACATGACATTTTATCTACTAACTCCATTCATTTTCAACGGCCATCCCCATGCCTGGAATTTTCTCCTTCATCATTTCCACCTCCTGACTTTCCTGGCTTCCTCCAGGTCCCAGCTAAAACCTCACCTCTTGCAAGAAACCTTCCCCCCTTAATGTCACTTCCACCTTATCTTAAGTAACTCTCCTAGGTACATAATTACTTGTGTGTTGTTTCCTATTATTATGTGAACTACCTGAGGTCGAAGACAGCATTTGTGCCTTTCTCTGTATCTCTGGCATATAACAGACAGTCAAGAAATGCTTGTTGACTTATTGACTTGACAAAAGCGTGTTCAATATGAGTGTCATTAACTTCTTCATAGAAATTTTCTACCTAATTTCTTCATAGCATATTTCTGCTGCAATTATTTTCATTGCGGTCTTTTTTTGTTGTTGATTTGATTTCTTTCACACGGCTCCCCTTCATAAACTCTACATTCCAGGAACACAGGACTCACTTTTGCTCAATATTGTTCTGTGTCCTCTCACCTCATTGATTTTTTTAAATTCAATTTTATTTTATTTTCAGTTCTGAATTCTGTCCCTTACTCTTCACTTTCCCCTACCCAATGAAAAGTCAAAAAAAAATAAGAAAAACAAAATCAATTACAAATATGTATAGTCATGCAAAACAAATTCCTACATTAACCATGTCTCTCTCCTTCCACCAAAAAAAAAATAAGGAAGGAAAAAAAAATATACTTCAGTCTGCACCCCCTTATCAACTTTCTTTCTGGAGTTGAATAGCATATTTCATTGAGTCATTTGGAACTGTGGTGGGTCATTGTATTTATCAGAGGGCTGGGAGAGTGAAAAGGTAGATTTTGGCTGATAAAAACAAAATTTATGTTTATATTTGTGTATATATGTGTATGAATATAAAAATATACACATGTATACATACATATATGCATATACACATATACACATATATACATATACACACACACATGCATATATACATACATATAAAACTTGGAATTGTACTCAACACAATGACCAGCCACAAATTCCTGAGGACTTATGATTAAACACTGACCACCCCCTGAAAGAGAAGTAGTACACTCAGAACACAGACTGAGACATTTTTTTTAGACATGGTCAATGAGAAATTTTGTTTTACTTAACTATAAATACTTATAAAAGGAATTTTGTTTTTCTTGCTTTTGCAATGGGGTAGGGAGGAGTGGGAGAGAAAGAAGGCTGGTCCTTGTTTGAAAATAAAATTTAATTAAAAGTAATAAAACTTTTTTTTAAAGAGATATATCAAGTATGAGCACTAAAATTTGAGGTAGCTGAGAATCCCATGAAATATCTTTCTTGTTGCCTTTGGAAGTATGTAAGACCAACTCTGCCAATTACTTTGTTTCTTAAAGCACCATCTTCTGCAAGAAATCTTTCCTGCTCTCCCTAAACAGTGCCCTCTCTTCTAAACAATCTTGTGTTGAATTGTGTGTTTATATATATGTATACATATATAAACACACAGACATACATATAAACATACTCTGTGTATATTTTATATATGCTTGTTGTCTGCTCAATTAAAATGTCAGTCAATAAACATTTATTAACTGCCTACTATGCCTACACCACCACGATAAGTACTGGGGACACCAATACTGAAAAAAGAAAAATCCCTGCCCTCAAGGAGCTAACAAAGAGAAGACAATACACAAAAGCTAGGTAAAAAGCAGAAGGGGAGGTACCCAATGAAGTATCTTGGTGGAGAAATCATCAAAGTCCCAAAGTAGATGGACAGGTGGGGAAAAAGGAGGTGTGTCTCCTGAGTCCCCTTCTACCAAGGAGGCTTTTGGAGTTGATGGCTGGGCCCTCCAATCAGAGGGTAATGGTAAGGGGTGAGTACCAAGAGAGATTCAATCTTGCAGGATGATTATGATCCACTGATGAGATTCCTGGGGCACTGGATGAGTCAGAGAAGTCCCAAAGGTGTGCAGAAAGGTGGGGAATATAATGAGGCTAGGAACTCTTTCATATTTTGTACTTGTATCCCTGGGGCTAACACAGTGAGCCTGGCACAGCTTAAATGCTTAAAAAATGCTTGTTAAATAACTGACTGATACTTCCATTTACCTGCAACTTTACCTTCTGGTTCAATTTACAGCAAGAATGTTAATATTGGCATGATTTAGTTGCAGTAATATTCCCATTCACTAATCACTCACTAGACAAGGGTTTCATCTTTAGAGTACCAAGTTAATTTAGCATTAATGAATGGTCTAAATTTGTGGTTCTTAGTGCCCTTTACCTCCATTTTCTTCTACATTTCCATTGTTATTGCAGCAATTTTGTCCTTTTCTTCCTTCATGGTGGCATTTCCATGGCCAAAGAATTCATTCTGTAGTGACCATATTTCTGGTGATGAGCCTCTGTATTGAGTCAGGTTGGCTCACAGGCAATCAGTGTGCTGCCAGGACTGCATTTGAAACCTCTCCAGCATGGCAGAATCTGCCAGAGGTTGGGATCTGCTGGCATAATCTTTGAAACCCAGAATCCCCTCTGTACTGTACTGAGGATTCAGAGTAGGACAATTATTTACCTTGTACATATTAGTCACTTAATAAATATTTATTGGATGTTGACTACATAACGAATGTCTTCAAAATCAAAAATTATTCACAGTCATCTTTTCTTTAAGCCACTGAAAAATTTCCATGTTGTGGAAAATCAGGGTCATCCATAACTTGATGCCTCAGTTTCCCACCACAGAGAAAGAGTACTGAAGCCAACTGACTACCCAAACATCTGATTTTCCACTAAAAACAGGTCCTGACACATGGCTTCAATCCTTTTCTTCTCTCTCCCAATCCCTATATACTCCTGGGGGAAAGCCCTTGAATCAAGCCAATTTCAGTTGCCTCTAGCTCTCTGTTATATCTGTTCATAAACCAAAATGAGCTCCTAACTGCCAGAATCTTCTCAGTTACTGAAAATCTTCCCACAGACCTGCGTCACATCCTAATCTTTTCCAACCACAGAAACGTACCTTAGTCCTGGTTCTGCCAAGTAGACAGACTTCAGTTTTTCTGCTTAATGTTTAAAGACTAATATTTGCAAATGTAAAAAAAAAATCTAAATTATATGTGTTCTTTTTTTTAAAGCCTACTTACCACCACTTTTCCTTCATTATTCGCATCTCGATAATCAGGATTGAGCTGTAAGAAAAAAAATTATTCAAATTTTAAATTAATTTTAAAATCATTCATCAGAGTTATTCTGGCCAGAGTCCAAACAAAGATTTTTCTATTGAAAGGAAGGTCTCCAAATGCTCCTATTTACTGATAAAACTATACTAATCTCAAAGAATTCCAGAAAATACCAAAACAAAAGTCCTTAAAATCCACAGAAATTCAAAGCAGATTCAACTAAGCACTCTCATAGGAGAAACAAAAATAGAGAGAGAAATATAGGATAGAGGAAAAAGAGCTGGCCTTAGATTCAGGAAGACTTGGGTACAAGTTCTGAACTGATATCAGAACTCTGACATGCCCCACCTGAATGGTGACCTTAGGAAAGTTATTTGGCAGGAAATTTTAGTTTGAAAATCTATAGTGAAATATCAATTCCTAAGTGTCCCACAGGATTACTATAAGCCATCACAGCACTGAATATCCTTGAAACTGATAATGTACTAATAACTCAGCCAACTGCTTAGGGTCCATCTACTTACCTAGGGCAAATGAATTTCCATAACTCACAAAAGTTGAGGACATTGTTTACTTTTCTTCAATTATTTGACAGCAGAAAGTAAAATAAGGGGGTTGGACTATAGGTCTCAAAGTCTATAATCTCATAAACCCATAATCTCTTACTCAGAAAAAGGAAAGTCAATTTTACAAGGTAATCACCTCTTTATTACCCCCCTTTCAAGTAAATGCAATACTTTTGAGGATCAGATGAAATCTGATGGCTATATTTCCTTCCAACATCAGCATAGCCCAATACCTCACTGATAGATGACTCTAACTTGGAAAGTGATATAGTGAATCTCATAAGATGTCTCAAGGGCAGAATTTCATTTGCTGGGGATGATTTTTAACTGCATTGTGTTATTTATATCAACATAGTTTCTATCCTTTTCAATACTTCTGAACCCCCTGTTTTCATGGTATAAGAGTAAATACAGTGGTTTTGCATGGAACCACTGAACAAGTCCTGATCTTTATTCCATCTGGGATTAAGAATAGAAATTTATCCCACATTACATCTGGAGATGAGGTAACGGACAGTTGTCAGAATGAGGAGACAGGAGACTACCGAGGAAAAAACACTAGTTAGACCAATCTTGTTGTTATAGGAAAGAAAGAAGATGTTTTCCAACCTTAAAAAATATGTGTGATATAGTAAACATGATGAGGTACAGGCTTTGTGAACCCCCTTGAACTCTAATTGAATCTTCCCATTTGATGAGGCATTTGCCTGATGCCATAAGCCTTTCATTGTGGCTGGCCCAAACCTCAGTTACTAGCCTAGCCCTCCTTTGTCCTGCTACTTCCCACCCTTGATCATCCCAAAATATTGATACACCCTTCAATTAGCCTAGCCCTCCATAGTCTCATCTCCTGGTAGCCTCTAGCTATTTCCTACCCTTAATCTCTCATCACTGGAGTATGACCTTATTTGACTCCTCCTGAAGACCCCCCCAAAACTCCTACTCTAGACCATCTGTAGATTCCTCCCCCAACCTTTCTGTATATAAGCTCCATCTTGCTTCCTATGAAGCTTGAGAATGATCTAGGGCAGACTCACTCTCTGTCAGATGATTCTGGCCCACTTGTCCAATACAAGCGTCACAGATACTGGGGCACCTTAGGAGTCTACCCATTATGGCGAACTTTTAATAAACTGCTCTTCTTTGGCTGAGAGAAGGCTTGAGTCTAATTCATTCAGCAGGACCCAGCATGTTGGTGTTTTGGGCTCTTGAGCACCCCTAAACCTAAACTTCAATAGACAGAGAGCTGGAGTACATGGGTTCAAGTCTGACATACCAACTCCTAGACCCTGGGGATGTTATTTAACATCTTAGTAGAACAAGCAATTCTTTAAGTCTGTAAATTGTAGAGAAGATGGGGACTAGCATTGATACAGGGAATTTCCTCTTCTTGGGCTCTCCTATATCAATGAAATCCCAACTCTAGTCCTTCTCCCTATAAATATATCTCTTAAGAAAATGGGCTTAAGTATATATTTTCTAGATAGTGTCTAGGTCTACATATTAAAACTGCTTTGAAATAAAATAGCTGAATACAGTTAAACAAAGTTATTTTGAAATATTAATCTTGTTTACATTTCAGACATTTTTCAAAAAAGTAGCTTTTAAGAAAAAAATTCAACTGTCATTTTTTTTAAAACTCAAACCAGTTGCTGTTGGCAATGCTAATGCTAAGAGCTATAAATTGAGAATACTTATAAAAGTGACATTAAGGCTTTTCTTACGAAAACCAAGGGAATAACTATCAGTAATTCCAACTTTCTTCTTTATCCTCCTTATTCACCATCTCTGGAGTCAGAAAAATCAATTTTGTCATTCAGTGGTTGCTGACTCTTTGTGACCCCAATGGGGTTTTCTTGGCAGAGATACTTGAGTTTTTGGCCTTTTCCTTCTCCAGTTCATTTTCCTGATGAGGAAACTGAGGCAACAGGATGAAGTGACTTGCCCAGGGTCACATAACTACTAAGTGTCTGAGGAAAGAATCTGAACTCAGAAAGATGAGTCTTCGCAACTTCAGGCCCAGCGCTCCTTGCCATCTAGCTGCCCTTAATGGTACTAAAATAGTACCATGTGAGAATGCTGTCCAGTCCTGTGAACCCCAGGCTTCCTGTCTGGGGGAGTGAAAACTGCTCAGACAGGTTTTGATTGTTAACTGCTCTCCCCCTGCTCCATTACTGCTGTCAATCAGCAGCAAACCCTTCAGGAGTCTTTAGACCCTCACCTAGCTTTAGTCCTTTGTCTGATTTCCTGCCTCTGTGAGCCCCTCCTCTGGACCAGTGAAAGTTAGGGACAGCCCAAGCTCACTCCCCCTCCCTGGCTTTGGGACCCTTCCCCCTTTCCCTTGCTGTCAATCAGCATCCTTTTTCTTTGCAAGCCTGTTAGCCAACCACTGAGAGATAGTGACGGGCTTTCCTGTGACTTGCCATTGGGGAAGATTTTCTCAAGGAAACTTGAGTCCGCCTCTCAGACAATGGGACAAGGGACAGTAGGGGGAGGAGAGAAGGGGGCTTGGCTGCATTAGGGTTTAAAACCCTATTCACCCCACATTCACTCACCTCTACCTCATAATCAGTCATGGGGAAGACGGCCCTCTTCTCCCAGGGAAGAGAATAAATTCCTGCTTTTAGTCTAAGAGATCTCCATGTTCTTGATTAAATTTTGGATAAGGTTTTTCATCCCAAACATTCTGATCTGAACCAGTATTCCCACCCCTACCCCTTACCCCCACCACTCTTGGTACTCCACTATGTGGAAAAAAGAATACTGCACTAAAACACACACTGGGCATGGAGGCCTAAGGGGAAAATAGTGAGGCAGAGGGCAGCACATTATCCCCATAGATAAATAAATTTATGACTCACGATATCTAACTGGCCTCAGTCATACTTCAAATTCTACCCTAGTCCCCTCCTCAAAATCAAATGCTTTCATAACTCCTGGAAAAGATGTGGCAACCCAATCTCCTCATTCTCTAAATTCCATACCAGAAGACTTCTCAGAACAAATCACCACCGCCCTCCCCAGCCACTAAACCAACATTTTATTAGGCACTTAATTTGTGTCTGGCTCAAGGGGGAGGGTCACAACAATGAAGACAAAGGATGGCCCTAAAAATAAATAGTGTTTTCATTATCTTCCAAAGGGGAGGGGGCTGTCTCTCTTTCATACTTCAGTCTTAAAGCAATTGGCACAATTCTTTAGTAAACAGTAAATGCTTTTCCCTTCTTTTATTGATTCCCCAATCTCCAACACCACTGGACCCTAGAAGGTACAGAGTTCAGCTAAATGGTAGCTATGGCTGCTACATTGGCACTTGCTGCTCCTGGAGTCCTAGAGATCAGAGAATCTGTCTCCTAAAGAGAGACCTCTATCCTCAGTACTCTCTTAGGATCCCTCCTTTCTTTTTGGCCTCCCTCCGAATTGTGGCTGCTCAGGCATTTTTCAGTTGTGTCTGACTCTTCATGACCCCATTTGAATTTTCTTGGCAAAAGATGCTAGAATGGTTTTTGCCATTTCCTACACCAGCTCATTTTACATATGAAGAAACTGAGGCAAGCAGGGTTAAATGGCTTGCCCAGGGTCACACAGCTAGGAAGTGTTTGAGGTCAGATTTGACCTCAGGAAGAAAACAGCTCTCTATACTCTGTGCCATCCAGCTGTCCATTCTGGATGGTTAATTAGGTTTTTTTCCCCCAAGATTTGTTAGTGTCCTTTGTTCTAACAACACAACTTCTGAATACACTCCTCCAACCCCTACCCAGTAAGCCTTTCTTTAAAACCAAAAAAAGCGATAAGTAAAATCAAATCAAACACAACAAACACCAACATCCCATTGCACATAATCCTCTATCTCTCCAACAAAAAGGAGGGAAATGCATCATTTCTTATCTTCTTGTGGGTCACACCCACTTAATTGTTTAAAAAACACTTTTCCACATCTTTGACCTCTTCTTTTCCTACTTTCCGTCTTCTTACACTGAATTCAATGTGCCTCTCTCCAAAAGACACAGTCCACCTTTTCCACTAATGATGCAAGCATTTTTAATTCCTATAATTTACTATAATTTCTCCTACGTGTGAAAATGCAATCTAAATACCAACAAGTGTAAGTGGATATGATGATTTTACTTTGAAATAAAAAATTTCATTACAGTATATGCAAATGCTCTTCAGTAATGAACTCATCTTGGTCCTTCCAGAAAGACTTAAATTCTAGTCCTCTACTAAATGTTTACTCTCTAAAGTTAACCAAATAGAATGGAAATTCTTTGTTTTTGTCTTTGTATGTGCCTTGCACACAGCAGGCTTTTAATAAATGTCTCTTTGCTGCATTTAATAATAGCGCCTTATACTTGTATAGGGCTTTATAGTTTCCAAAGCATGTATCAGTTTTCACATACATCATTTTATCCAATTTCCACAACATCCTTGAGAAGTTAGTAGGGTAGATATTAATTTCCTCATTTTGCAAATCTTCCTAGATGGACAAGTACACAGACACAGAGCCCTGGCTCTGAAATCAGGGAAATCTCAGTTTAAATTTGGTCTCACACATGTCTGTGTGACCCTGGACAAGTCATTCGATCTCTGTTTTCCTCAATTTCCTCATCTATAAAATGGGGATAATAATAGCACCTACCTCCCAGAGTTGTTGTAAGGAACAGATGAGATAATAATTTCAAAGTGTTTAGAACTGTGCCTACCACATAGTAAGCACTATGTAAATGTTAACTATTACTATTTTGTGTATGTCTTTATGTGTTTATGTCTCATTCTGAACCCTAAATCTATCAATCTATCACTTTTGTTTCAGAAGTTAGATAGAAAATTTCATCATCATTCCGCTGAAGTCATGTATGGTTATTATATTCATCATAGTCCTTATAGCTTCCAACTGATCCCTCTTTTGTACAGTATTAATTCTTAGGAAGTTTATCTTTACATGAAACCTAAATCTACTGTTTGTACCCATGACTCCTAGAAGGTTTTGCTACATAAAACCTAAATCTGACCTTTTTTGCTACTACTATCCCTACTGCTCCCAGTTTTCCCCCTGGGGACAAGCAGAATAAATTTAACTCCTTTTCCACATGTCAATCCTTCATATACTGAAAGTTAGCCATCATGCCCCACTCCCCCCAGCCCCTGCCAAAATGTTTTCTTCTTGAAGCTAAACATCCCTGGTATGATTTCCTTACTCATCCAAGGCTATTCACCATCCTGGCCACACTTCTCTGAACACTCTCCAGCTATTAATGTCCTTCCTAAAATGGAGCTCCCAGAACTAAAATAAAACTCAAGATATGACCTGACCATGAGGACTAATTTTTCCTGGTCCTGGGTACCATACTTTATCGAGGCAGCCTAAAATTTTTGTAACTTTTTTGGTTGCCAAAAATACTGCTCACTGCTACTAAAGTCAATCTCTTTAACACCAATATCATGAAATACATGGGCAGCCCATCTATTTTTTATCTTATTTTCTTTCCATGAAAAATCCATTTCCTTTTTTCTAGTCATACATGCCCCTCTAATGACGTATTTTATACCACTCCTCATATGCAGATCATCAGTAGTACTATGTTGTACATTACTGACACACACCACATATCTTTCCATTGTCTCATGCATTGTTTGTGATTTTGGCTCTCCTAAGATCGTGGTATTCCATGATTCACAGCCATATTTCTTTACTGAGGAATTGCTGTTATCAAAGAAATGGACTTTAGTGGCAATGATAGTGATCAGTCTGATCTCATCTTTCTCCTTAATTCTGGACATAGTTCCTTGTACACTTGAACACACACACACACACACACACACACACACACACACACACGGAATCACAGATACATACACATATAAAAACATGAGGAACAGAGAGAAAGAAATAATTACCAATGCCAACTATGTGATAGGCACTGTGCTAAGCACTTTACAAATGCCTTATTTGGTCCTCACAATAATCCTGGGAGGGAGACGCTATTATAATCCACATTTTACAGATGAGGAAACTGAAATACCAAAAGGTTATGTGACTTTCCCAGGGTCACACAGTTAAATTTAAAAGACTGGATTTGAACTCTGTTTTTCCTGATTCCAGGTCTAGTGTTCTGTCAACCATGTCACCTAGTTGCCTCTATAGATGGACTCAGTGGGCTGTTTGTCTAGATGCATGTTATTATCTGGGTAGGATATATTTCTCATAGTGGAAAGGTTGGTATACCAGACATTAGGAGACCTAGGATCAAGTCTTGGGTATGAAACTTACTAGCCATGTGAACATGGGCAACTCAATTGGCTTTTCTAACTCTGTTACTTCATTTGTATAATGTCAAGACCATGGGAACACAGGCGGTATTTTCACTGTTGATGACAATTTAAGGCAAAGGATTCAGAAAAGAAAAGCACATTTGGGAAGTGAACATTTGGTTGGAAAGATGGTGTTCAACAATGCAATATGGATTTCAGGACCATAGCTTAAATTATAAGAATGTTGGACTCCTATAAGTAAAGGAGTCTAAAGTAAAGTCTGATAAAAACATATTAGTCTACAATCTTGCAAAATCAAAAAGACTTTAAACAGAAAAAGAGAAGAGAAAACCATTTTTGTGCAGGCTCCATTTTGGAAGAAGCAACACAAATGCCCAACAATTTAGTAGAGAAAATATCCAAGAAAGAAGCCTTCACTAAAAGCTATCACCTCAGATATAAAAACAAATACACAAAATATAGGGATTAAACAAAGTGAGCTGGAGATCCTATAGCAAGGAGGAATATGTGACCTTATAGACTTCATTAACAGGGGGCGCAGCCAAGATGGCGGCGTAGCAGCAGCAACATGTCGCAGCTCTCACATAGCCACCCCAAAATACCCATAAAATAGGACTCTAAACCAATCCTAGAACTCCAAAACGCACACAAAGATACTTCCCACAAAAGTCAGCTCAACTACAAGGAACCATATCAGCACTGCGAACCAAAACCAGCCTGCCCTGAAGCTGCTGCTGAGCCCCGGGGGCGGCCGGATGAGAGAAGCGGTGAGCAGATTAGCAGCAGCTGTGAGCAGTGTTGAGAACTAGGTCAGTAGAGCTTGCGAAAATTAGGAAAGTAAAGCAGTCTGGCCGAAAGGCCTCCAGAGTGGAAAAGCGAAATGCAGAGGTTTTGCACCTGCCTCCACATTGCAGCTTCCTGCCCACAGCCTGCAGACAGCAGGGGGACTAAGCAATTGTTCTGAGGCCAGTGCTCTCGCCAGCCTGGACCCGGATCGCCGTCTTGGGCCTCAGTCTTGGAGTCTTCATTATCCAGTGAGCCAGAAGTAAGTAGGAAGGGTCCCAGCACCTTCTTGAGAGCTACAGCAGCCGGGAGGACCCCAGCGATTTGGGACAGAGCTTTCCCTTCTGGAAGCAGAGCCCCACAAAGATTTAAAAAAAAAAATCACGGACTGAACAACCATGAGTAAGAATAAGCATAAGAAGCAAAGTAAGAACTGCAACCAAATCCTAGATTCCTTCTTTGGGGAAAAGAAAGATCATGGGAGAGAGAGGGAGGAGGAGAGCGCAGCCAGAGCGCCCCCAC
>CM053581.1:446342844-446379205 GCA_028627135.1 Pseudochirops cupreus
AAAAAAAAAAAAAGAAATGAAAGAATACAGGGAGGCACAAGAAGACGTGAACTGATGCAAAGTGAATTCAGCAGAACCCATATGTACATAGCTGTTTGCACATTGTCTCCCCCATTAGCCTATGAAATCTATTTTTTTTAATCCCCAATTCTTAGCACAAAGCCTAGTACATACTAAATGCTTAATGAATGCTAGATAACTAAGCAAGAAAACAATATGCACAATAATATAGAGAAAACAAAAAAAATCAAAACTTAACACTATATAATGATAATGAGCAAGCTTGTCTCTAAAGAAGAATTATGAGAATTCTTTCTTTGTAGAAGTAGGGGACTATGGATACAAAATGCTACAAATACTGTTGAAATTGTTTAAAGTATTGGTTAGTTTCACTGAACTGCTTTTTTTTTCTCTTCAGTTTCTATTCTTTTGATGACTCTCTGGGTAGGGGATAGCGATGGTTGTGTTGGGAAATTAAATAATAAAAACAAAAGATAGAATTTTTTAAATCAGTGGTAATAAATCAGATTTTATAGTGTGCATTGTTACCAAATTAATTACCTAATTCCATTTGCACTGAAAGAAAACAAATTAAGCCTTATGGAATGGTCTTATGGTAGAAGTTGGGAGTGACATTATTTTCCTTTGTGAAAAAGTGAAGTAAAAAAATTCTTTTTTTGTTTTACCTATATCAAAAACTTTTACATTCAGAACTCCTTTTTTAATAGCAATTTTACTGCCTCTACAGGAAACTATCATATTCAACTAATAACTGTCTACTCACATGCAAAATGATACAGAGAATCCAACTCACTTTGGAATTGTATTCTCTGTTCACTTTGAATATGTAGAAACAACATAAGTCTTACTGAGGCAAATATTCTTACCTCTGCAGCTAAATAATTTCCAGTTGCCAGATGTTTGAATCTGAATAAACTGTTCCACTGTCCTGCTCCCCCACGGCATGGGTCATGGTGCACCACCTACAGATCAAGACAATGATAACCACAGTTAAATGATATTGACATTGCTGGTGGATTACTGATGATAGGGAGATTAAATTGCCTGTTCTAATACATTTTAAACTACCTATTCCCAATGAAAACAGCTAGGTAGTGTAGTGGATATAGACCTTAGTTCAAATCTGCTCCCAGACACTTACTACTAGCTGTGTGACCCTGGGCAAGACACTTAACCCTGTTTGCCTCAGTTTCTTCACCTGTAAAATGAGCTGGAGGAGGAAATAACAAACTACTTCAGTATGTGTGCCAAAGAAAACCCCATGTGAGGTCACAAAGAGTTGGACATGACTGAAAAAAACTAAACAACAACAAATTCCTAATAAGAAAATAGAAAATTAATGAACTGCAAAAACGCTCTGTAATTGAGAAGCAGGTCATACTATAAAAACACTTGACTCAACATGTATCATATTACATTCATAATTTATATTTGAAAATAAGGTCTCACAGTCTGGAACCACTTCATGAGAGTCAATTGTTGAATTTCCAACGAGAGCATTTACAGCTTACAAATCAGTAAATGCTACAGATCAAGGCTTGATTTATTGTTTTGTTGATTGTCTAGACTTGTCTAGATGAAATAAATATTAATACTTCTGACTGAATTTTAAAATGTTACATGCAGCACAGTGAATAGAGCACTGGCCCTGGAGTCAGGAGGACCCGAGTTCAAATCTGGTCTCAGACACTTAACATTTACTAATCATGTGACCTTGGGCAAGTCACTTAACCCCAATTGCCCTGCCCTTCAAAAAGCAAAAAAAAAAAAAAATGTTACACGCATACATTTTTCTCCTAGAGAGTCAGTTATTAAACATTTATCAGTATATGACCTTACACCTAAAGATGAATTTCTCAGGATCAAAAATCTACTACTGGAAACATGGTGTGTGGTTTCTTCCTAATTTCTATACCATTCAGAATTTGTCCAGATTCCTGACTTAGTTTCAGGGCCTTTTCTTCTTTCCAGGCTTGCTCAGAACAGAACTAGAACCCTAATTTAGTGATACCCAGGATACCACACTTTAAGCTGATACAACAAAGTTCTGAATATCCCAAGTCAGAAACATTACTATGACAACCATGACTATTGTTCTCATTCAGTTGTGTCCAATTCTTCATGATCCCATTTGGGATTTCCTTGGCAGATACTGGAATGATTTTCCATTTCCTTCTCCAGATCATTTTGCAGATGAAGAAATGGAGACAAACACAGTGCAGTGTCTTGCCCAAGGTCATACAGCTAGGAAGTGTATCCACCGTGCCACCTATCTGCCCTAGTTTCAGGTAATAGATTTGTATTATATACACACAGCTGTTTGCATGTTGTCTCCCTCATTAGAAGGTGAGATCCTGGAGGGCACAGGCCATTTTTTGATTTTCTTTGCATTTTTAAAACTTAGCACAGTGCATGAAATATAGTAAATACTTATTAAACGTCTGTTGAATGCTCAAATGACCACTCATGAACAATGGATCTAACAGAATATCTGGTTTATATTTGTCTTTTCTTTGTAAATTATTTAGAAGGGAAATAAATTTACATACCTCAATTTCCCAGAGTGCTTTAGAACTTGTGGCAGATGTAGCTGATTGACGCAAAGTTGTACGAAGGAAAATATGTTGTATTTTCTCATATTCATCACAGGTCAGAAACTTCTCCTGTTCTGCGTGAAACAATCTAACAACATCACCCTAGAAAAATAAAAAAGTGAAATCTTTATTTCCAAACATTTTAGCAGATGCTGTCAATTCACAAAGAAAGCCAGTGAAAGCAAAGTTTATAAATCTATTTGATTTGGGATTATGACAAAAACAACCATTTATCATGCCTATCCAGTGGGGACTACAATACTCTCCCTTATTCATCTCAAGAGGCTGTGGTATTTACTGGAATGTTTGGCAATGGATTCTATGCTTCAGAAGTCACATTGAAAGTTCTTGAATGGATTCAAGGAGTTGTATAAGCGGTTTGTCATCCAGAAGCAAAGAAGAAGAATCTTAGGAAAGATTAAAATGTCTAATACATCTGAAGTACAACCACTCCCTGTGACAGTGGAGGAAGCCAAACACTGATGCTTTTTTTGCTCTCTTCAGGCACCCTCTCCATTATTCCTGGAGGGTGTCTGGGTCAATCAACTTTCTGCCTTGATTTTTGCTCTGGCTCTACCCAAGCCCACTCAGAGCCATCAAAACTAACTTTAATGGGCAAAAAACATGCCATCTCTGGTAGTTTTACTTCAAATCACTAGATATCATCACCATCATAAAATGATTATAAAAAGCGTTATCATTAATATACCCCACATTTGTATGACTTAATAAAGATTACAGCCTTCAGGAGGTATTGCAAACATTATCCCTGTTTTACAGATGAGGAGATTGAAGCTTAGAAGTACTATATAACTGGCCCTCAACTAATAAAGATCACCTATGCAAAAAACAAAAATAAAGATTAGTAATACATATATCAATTTGCCTTAATCAATGATTAGGTGTGCAATAAGAAAACCTTCATTTTCCCAAACTACATACCCCTTTGAGAACATCTTCACGATAAGAACTGAATTTCATGAACAAAGTGATCTTCCAGCTAGTGTTGCAATTAACAGCATTAACCTAGGAAGGAAAAAAATGTATAACCATTATAAAATACCTAATGAGGCTTTATTTTAATGTAATTGAGAAAATAAAAAGTTACTTTGGTCAACTGACTATGTCCCAGTCCAATGGTTTTCCATCATGGGCCCTCCATTTTCTATCTATGTCTCTGTTTGATTTCAACTCCATGAAACATAATGCCCCTGGGCTGGGCACCTCCTGGTATCCCTATTTTTTCAGCTTCCTTTTGTATTGTCTTCCTCCATTAGATTGCAAGCTCCTTGAAGGCAGGGACTGTTTTTCTTTTTTCTATTTTCCCATCCCCTAGCCCAATGACTGGCTCACAGTAAGCACTTTTAAAAAATGTTTATTGAATTAAATTCCATAAGGCAATTACAAAAATTGCAATTTAGGCCCTAGTTTTGCAGGTTCACCCTTCACTTTCCCCTAGTTTCTGCACAGGTGTACATTCCAGAGAACAGAAACAGATTTGCTGGGAATGCAGTAAATCAGGACTTTAAAAAAAATCAGCTGCTAAGAGATACCCTATCACATTACAACAAGCAATACCACATGGGTCAGGGAGTCTTGCAAAGAGGGTGCGGCGGTGAAGATGCAGTGGAAAAGGAATTCTCTTCACATTCCTTATCTCCTTCTTGGTTATCTGTGGAGTTATCAAGGCTAGTTATGTAGGAACTACTTCAGAAAGGCTACCTTGCCAAAAGATACCCTATCCTCCCCCAGATCCAACAGAGACCTACATGCTTACAGCCAGAGTTCATGGGATCCTAGTTGAAGAGAATGTTGGTGCCATGAATTTTTCCTTTTTTCCTTGAAAATGTAGCTACAGGGAGCAGGCAGAAGTTCCCTAACAAAAGCATTTGGTATCCCCCAATTACAAGTATTGAGGACAAGGAGTATAGGAAAGAAAGGGTTTAGTTCCCTTGGGAAAAGTTAAGTTGTGAACACTTTTTCTTAATTAATAGGATATCTGTTACTATTGGGAATGGAGATTGTTGACACTTTTACCTTAGCCACAGTCTCTTGACATTTCATTATTGTGTCTTTAAATTCTAATTTTTTTGCAATAAAGATAGTCTAATCTATATATAATGTGACTGCATATTTCCTTTTGGGTCATGCAAAGTAGGAACAGAGATGAGAATCTTAATGGGAAATGAGACATGAGCTATATTTTTTGGAGATTTTCCCAGAGTCTTGGGTGGGGACAAAATAATAAGCCAAATTTGTGATAAACTTATGAAACATTTTATGTGAATGATTTTAAACCATAGACTGAGCCTAGAGGAACCAGTGCCAACAGAGGAAGGGCAGGTGTTTGTGCATTTAGGAAAAGTTATTTCAAATATATCTTATCCATGTAGAACAGCTAAGTCATCTCCCCCACCCCCAGATTGCAGACTAGGCTACTCCTCAAGAAAATGGTAAGCCCTGCCCTGCATTACATAACAAGCCAACAGCATCAGGAGGCAGGAGACGTGGGATTCTTCATTAGCATTTAACAGGATTAAATATGCAATGATTTGACTTTATTGTCTATTTTTTTAAAGTTTAGTCTGATTAGTCTTTCATGACCACAGCAACTAAAGAAATTATGTGTATGGAAAAACAAACACTATACAAATATTCACGTTCAGTCTCTCTTCCTTGAACTTACCTCTTTACATCCTGGATTGTCTAGAAGCTCTATGTTGCTCGCGTGTAGGGGCTGTCCTGCATTGACGGGCATCAATACAACTTTATCTCCTACAACAATCTAGGGATCAAAAATAAATGGAAAATTGAAGCAAGCTAGATTACAGTGACATTGGCTCTTGAGGGCTCAGTTTAAAAGCTAAAAACAACTCCAAAGATAAATTTGGTCATTAAACCAACACCAAGCTACTTTTTAGTTCACTCCCATTCTATTTTTTTTATTTATTTTTTTAAGTTTTTTCCGCCATTCTATTTTTTAATGTCTTTGAATACATCTCCTATGACTGTTTTATATTGGATACCCATCTGGATTCAGATACCTAACAGAAATCTTTCAACTTCTAATTGATGGTAGAAATCACAGCTTACATTTACAAAGCATTTTCATGTATAGTATCCAGTTTGGTCCTTACAACAATCTTGTGAGTTAGGTTAGGTTAAGTAACGGTGAATAGGCTTAGAAATCCTGTCCCTGATGCTAGTTCTGTGATCCTGGGCAAGTCACAATTTCTACCAGTCTTAGTTTACTTAGCTGTAAAATGGGGGTAAAAATGGAATCTAACTCACAGGACTGTGGGAAGGTTCAGATAAAATAATACTGTATGTTAAGTGCTTTGCAAACCTCAAAGCATGCTATAATGTTAGCTGTTAGTACTGCAAATACAACTGGATGAGAAAAAGCGAGGGTCAGAGTCTAAGTTACATGACTATGTATACCCAGTAAATGGCCCAGACAGGATTTGAACCAAGGTTTTCTGACTTCAAATTCAAGGTTCTTTCATATTGTCATTTAAAGTAAAAAAAAAAAGGGAGCTCTCAGTCCCTCTGTTCTAAGTCTGATGCCGAATTACTACTGTGAAACTAAATGGATTTGTCAGACAAATGTCACCTTAGTATAATTTTCAATAATTCTGAACACATACACAAAGTATTTCACATTTAAATGGGCTCAAAAGATCAAAAATTAAAAGTATTACATAATGAATGAAATGAGTAATTTAGTAAGTTAGCTCTTCCTTACAATCTAAGAAACTCCTGTTATATATTTTAATATCATTGTTAAGAATGAAACAGCAACTATACCTTTTGACTGAGTCCAAGTTTTACAGAACAAATCCTTTTATTAAGGGAATCTGTTCTGTGAAGTTTGAATTCAGTCAAAGGGTCGCACCTGAGGACCCAGGAGGCCACATGTGGCCTCAAGGCTGCAGGTTCCCCACCTCTGCCCTAGCTCAAAAGTTCTCAAAGTGTAGTCTAGGGACTAGACCTTTATAGGGGGGTCCATGAAGTCAAACTGTTTTCATAATACTAAGATGTTTTCATTTCTAACACGGCAAATACCAATAGATATAACTCACATAAACAAAAGCTCTCTGAGACAGCAACAACTTTTTTTTAAGTGCAAAGTGGTTCTGAGTGCAAAAAAAGTTTGAAAACTGATCCCATATGAAAAAAAAATTAGTTTAGCATATAAGAGCATTCCAGAAGTTTTAATGAGGTTTTAAGCTACCAATGTGCTAAGACTTTTGGGAGGCCCTTGTCATGAGGAAACATGTTTATAATTTGGTCCTTGTATATTTGAATTCACTTTTAACTGATATTCTCCCAGAAGATCTGATTATCAGGAGAATGCTCATTTTTAAGATAATGGAATCATGGAATACGCTGGAGCTGGCTTTGTATTGCCTCATAAGGGAGGTTTGTTACATTTTCAGCATAAACATTTATACCTTGGGAATCAGCAAATGCTATAAGTCAGGGCATGGTTTACCATTTTGTTGATTGTCTAGACTTAAGAAAGTGATGGAGAAAATGTTAATAATGTAGACTAAATGTTAAAATGTGTTGTGCTTACGTTTCCTCTCCCCAGAGAGCTGGTTGCTAAACATATACCAGTGCCCCTGTGCATTGAATTCAAACTGATTGCAGGAAAGCTGCATTAAAGCACCAAGACAATCTAGTCTTCCTCAGCTTGTGGCTGTTGCCTATTGTTTCTACGTATTTTATTTTCTCATCTTCAGTAATTACAGCAATGAGAACTAAAAATTGTGTTCCCCAAGCCACAAGTGACTGTTTTACCTATTCTCTCCAGTACAGGCACACTATTCTACATCTGTCTGCACCTTTATCTAGCTCTGCTCCTCTAGGACTCTAGCATAAAGCACAGTAGCACTATCCATCCCTGCAGCACCAACATACTTTGTCATACCAGCTCACTAACACACCAAAAAAGAAAAAAGAAAATCCTACTCTTTTCATGGGCAGTTAGGCAGTACAGTGGAAAGAGCACTGGTTTTGGAACCAGGAAAACTCATGTTCATGAGCTCAGATTCAGTCTCAGACACTAGCTGGATGACCCTGGGCAAGTCACTTAACCCTGCTTGCCTCAGTTTCCTCATCTGTAAAATGAGCTGGAGAAGGAAATGGCAAACTGCTCCAGTATCCTTGCCAAGAAAACCCCAAATGGGATCACAAAGAGTCAGATGTGACTGAAATGAGTCTACAATAACAACTCTTTTCATATTTTAGTGAAGTCATAACCAGCCCCAAGTAAATCCTCTCTTCCCCCACCCATACATCTAGATTTCGTAGGTCTGACCATCATACACACACACACACACACACACACACACACGCATGCACGCGCGCACGCACACACATACACACACACACACACACACACACACACACACACACACACACACACCCCCTCCCCAACTGCAAAACCTTCGATAAAACTCCATGGCCTATTTAATGGAGTTCAAAATCCTTAGGGTGGCATTTTCAAGGTCTTCCACAATCTGATTCTGATCTAATTTTCCAGCCTTAGCTCATACTTCTCTTCATATTCTCTACAGCACAGCCAAACAGTATTATTACTTAACTCTTCAAATGTGGCTTGAGCTATTCCTCTTCCATGCCTTTACTCACATCGTTCCCTATCCTGAAATCCCCTACCCCCTCCTGAGTTCTATTTTTTGAAACTCTGTACATTCTTCAAGGCTCAGTTCAAAAGTCACTTTCTCTATGAAACCTCTCCTGATTTTCCATGCTGGAAGCAGTATCACCCTCTTAAAACCTCAAAAAAGTTTTACAGAATTACAGGTTCATATGCAATTATCTTTTTTTATTGTGCTATGTTATAGTAATACTTGTTTTATTTCATAAATTAAAAATAAAATAATTTTTAAAACTCAAATAGCACCTTGAAAGTATGTCTCACATATTTACATCCTGCTGTATTCTAGTCATTTTTAGTGAATATTTTTTATGCCCTACTATATTTTAATCTCCTTAAGAACAGGACTAATATCTCATTTAGCCTTTTTCCCTCAGTGTCTAGTCTATAATGCCATGAACATAATGGATATTTAATAAATGTATTCTGAATGAATGAATAAACATTAATCAGACAACCATGGATAATAAATCTTGACCAGTCTTAAAATTTGTGAGATCTTACTAACTAAAAGCAGTGGGATGTTCTTTTCAAGAATTTATATATTGATTTAAGCCCTACCAGAGCAGAGTTCCATAGCCTAGATCCAAATCAAGCTTTATACCCAAACAACCATACTTCCTTATATATTAACTGGCACTTGGTAAACATTTGCAGAGCAAATCATTAAGTGAACAAATGAATAAATGTTTTTGCTAATAACTGTTGCTGCCAGTGTTGCTATCTGTGCATTCGAATAAAGATCAGTGATTAAGGAGAAAATTGTTCTATGGTTTGGGGCAGTAACTGAAGTTTGCAGGACTTGTTCAGGTTCATAACTTTATCTTTCCAGCTAAGTAGTAATTGAGTCATTTTGTAACTCAAAATGAGCTATCCTAGTAGACACAAGGTTAGTTTTTAGTTGCTATGAGTCCTAATAATGTATTTCACTAAAATCTTACTTCAGTGTGTCCTTAAAGCAATTCTTTTACACTGCCAACTTATAATTAACCCACTTCAACTCACCATAAAAATGGTAGCTATCTGGGCATCTACCAATATGTGTCCATCTGATTAAAGCATCATTTTGATGTTAGTTACATTCCAGGAAACCTCTGGTTTTGCTATTCACTGTTAAACTAGTTCAAGTTTTCACTTGAAACTAAGGATAATATAAAATTGTAAAAGATCCCAAAGGGACATATTTGACAGGACTAAGTTTCAAAGCCACATAGAAGACAGATTATTTCAATCACTCTATAAACCATTGATTTGTCAGAGAACTTGCTGTACCCTATTTGCCAACATCCCAAATAAGATGTCTCATAAATTATTTTTCTATTTTCTTTTCTATCAGCATTGCTAAACACTCTTCTGTGAGGTGTAGCTGAACCAATTGATAACTTGGAGTTATGTGTTGCCCATGAAAATCATAAGCTGCATTGACTTAACATCTCTCACATATACTCCTTTCTCCCTTCTGACACTGCCACCACCCTCTTAGGACCCCATTCCCCCAATCCCAGACTGCTGCAATAGTCTGCTTGTTGGACTCCCTGCCACAAGCCTCTCCCCACTCCAGTTCATGCTCCACTCAGCAGCAGCCAAAGGGATCTTCCTAAATCATAGTTCTGACCATCTCACGTCCTTGCTCAGTCAACTCCAGTGGCTTCCTATCACTTTTAGGATCAAACAGAAAATCTTTCTTTCTGGCATTCAAAATCCTTCATAACCAGGCTTCTCCCTACTTTCCCAGTCTTCTTACCTCCACATATTCTGTGATCCAGTGACACTGACCTTGATTGCTGTTCCTCAAAAAAAGAACCTCCATCTCCTGACTCTGGCCATTTTTACTGGCTGCTCCCCATGTCCGGAAGGCTCTCCCTCCTCATCTCTACCTCCTGGCTTCCTTCAAGCCTCACCTAAAATCCGATCTTCTTCAGGAAGCCCTTAATTCTTGTCCCTTTCTTCTGCTGACAATGTCTCATTTATCCCATATATAGCTTATTTGTACATACTTGTTTACATGCTGTCTCTTCCAATGGACTATGAGCTCCTTCTGAGCAGGGATGGCCTATCTTTGTTCAGAAGAGCCTGACACACAGTAGGCACTGGATAAATGTTTATTGACAAATGGGCTTTTACATGTAAGTTGTGTACCTGAAAGGAGAACATCTTCAGGCTCATGGTCATTTCATAATGCTGCGCTTACTTGGCAAAGCCATCCAACTAGGCATTGCATTTCTTCAGGAATCACCTATGAAAGCTGCTTGGTAATTGCTACAAGGACTTCCACCCATCAAAATTCATTGAATTTATAATTCCCAGAATTCCATAATTCAACGAACATTTAAACACCTAATATATTATGTGGCAAGCACTGTCCTGAGTACTAGGGATACAAATACAAAAGCAAGAGCATTCCTGGCCTCTAGGGGTTAACATTCTACAAGACGGGGAGGAACAGGTTATCATAGCACCAATGCAATATGCACAGTGCCAATGACAACTGTAAATATGCTGGTATAATGCTCAATTGCAAAATATAACAGACACTCCATATAGAAGACAGAAGCAAAACATTTATTCAAACACCAGAAAACCAAATCCCAAAACCAGAAAGTCAAATCCATCATAGTAGCAAAGAAGTTAATCCACACTATCCTTTAGCCTTTCCACAGACCAACACAAGCCTATCTATTCAGCAGGTGGCAAACACTCACAAGCCTAGCTGCCTCCCTCAGATGCATCCTCTCCTCCCTCCATCTCTAATTGCTCTTACATATAATACAGTAACCTGTTAGTAAAACCCAGTATTTAACAGTTGGAGGCTTTTTGAATGAGGTAGCCCTTGAACTGATCCTTGAAGGGATCTAAGGATTCTAAGGGGAGAGAAAGCATTCTAGGCATGGGAGACAACCTGCAAAGACTAATAAAGAGGCATCTTTGAAACATAGCCTCATTTCACATGCTGTCCTTCAAGAGTTCCATGTTTCCTCTTCTAATCTTGTTCCTCCAACTCAACATTCCATCTCCCACCTCACCCCCCTTTATTCCCATGATGTACCTCTCCTCCCACCCTTCCAGCCCTAGAATACACTTCCCTGGTCAATTCTGTCCTTCAGACTCACTATCTTTCTTCAAGGATCATCCTCTATGCAGCCTCTCCCCCTGTTATTAGTGATGTTTCACTCCTCAAATTACCTTGTATTGACTTATAGCTGTATGTGTTGTCTTTGCCCTTAAACTATAAGCTCCTCAAGAGCAGGCACTGAAATATTCTTACTTTTGTATCTTCAGTGCCTAAGCATAATGCCCAGCATATAGCTGACATTTTTAAAAAATCTGCTGAAATAAACTGAATCTGTCGTGTCATTAAACACAAATGAATGACTCAATGTTTACAATTGGATCTGACATTGAAAAGATAAGGAATGAGTTGGAGAAGATGCTGACAAACAAATAAGATACATTAATAGATATCTGTTGAGCTCTTACTGCTCACAAGATGCCAGATGCTAAGAGGGCTGGGGAATATAACAAATAACGTTCAATCCATAACATTAGGAAGCTTACAAATTTACTTAGGGGGCAGTTAGATGGAGCACTGAACAGACTGTCCGGCCTGGAGTCAGGAAGACTCTTCTTCCTCAGCTCAAATCTGGCCTCAGACACTTACCAGCTGTGTGACCCTGGACAAGTCACTTAACTCAGTTTCTGCAAAATGAGCTGAAGAAGGAAATGGTAAACCACTCCAGTATCTTTGCCAAGAAAATCCCAAAAGGGGTCATGAAGAGTTGGACACGACTGAAAAACGACTGAACAACAACAAAATCTATTTAGAGAACCATTTTAATTTGACAGACTTCACTGGAAAGTCTAATTTGCTTATTAGCTGCCAGAGGTTGGCCTACTGAAAGTATCAGGTACTTTTTCAAAGGAAAATTGCAGAGGTCTTGGTATATTTTCTGCATTCATATCTCCACCATGAAAAAAATTACACACTGTTTTCTGAATCTAAAACAACCATGGAGAGTCTAGAAATGCATTTGAGATAGTACAGTGATCTGAAGGCTCTAGGTAAAGTCTAACCGGTAAAGAAAGGGCTGCCACACTCCTATTTCTTGCCTTTCTTCTTGAGGTTCTGGTATGATATTGTGAAAATAGATCTGGTCTATGAATGAGGACGCCTGGCTCTGTCACTAACCTCAGGACATCAGGCAAGGTAATTTCTTTCTCAATGGCCATTTCCTTATTTGTAAAATGATAAGGATTGCTAAAGTCCAACCCAGCTCTAAAATTTTATAATTCTAAGTTGGAAATTACAGTGGTGAGCTGTCTGATAATGTTTCTTTGGTTCCCACTAGAATATCAGTCAATTTTCCCAAATGAAAAGGGCCATAGGACGAAAAATGTAGAGCTGGGAGTGTCTTCAGAAGGCATCTAAGTCCAACTCCCTCAGCTGAAAGATTAAGGAAGGGAAGCACAGGGAAGGGGAAGTGATCTGATCAAGGTTACACAGAGAGCAAATATCAGAGGTGGGATCTGAACCCACGTTCTCTCTTACAATGAAGCCTACATTCTTTACACCATGCCACAACATAGAAGCCTTCCCCTAATAGTTCAGGAGTTCTGTTCTTGTTGTTTCCGTTCAATGAGAATCAAAGGACCATCAAAGCTCACTATTTGTAACCCACCATCAAAGAAATAAAATGTGTGTCTTTGGGGGTCAGTTCAGTATAAAAAAACGATACAGTAACAAAAATAAATTATTCCAGATGAGTAATTGTGTTTTATTCCTCAAAATAAAATATGTCAAGTACTATAATTTTTCATGTGGTTCCCTCAATAGCTTTTACAATAATTGTAGTTAAAGTTTTCTAACATGTTGAAAATTCAAAAATAATGGTTTTCTGACCTATAAGGCTGCTTTTTCATGTGGATATCACTACCTATAAATCTCCATGACACATTCAACCTCTGCTATTATTAATAACCCCCAAAAGTTCCTGCTAATTTTGTAAAGATTGATCAAATCCACCCATTCTCTTTACTCGGTTCATGATGAACCCCTTGGATGATTATCATCAACCTGGATGCCACTTGAAATAATGGCTGAAAATGTAACCCACAATGCCACCATTTACAAGTATTTCAACCCTTACATTCTTGTTCTCATTTATTCTTTTATTCTTAACATTAGCACAAATTAAGCAGTTGTGGAACCACCAATTACGAAATACCGTTTATTAAAAATATCTTCAAATAAATCATAACATGTTTTTATTTTAAAAGAATAGAAAACACACCTAGAGAGAAGTAAACATAGCAATTGTGATTAGTAATATGACATATGTAATAATTAGGATGTGCTTTATATTTTCACAGCAACCTTAATCACACATAATTGTACATACAAAAGCTAACACACTCTGTGACGAGCAAAAAAAAAAGTGAGTTTGTTTTTAGCTATAAGCAGTGTGGAAGGTTGTCTCAGCCATGCCTCTCAGAGTACATCTATGTAAAGATGACTTCTTTGCTGTATATACTTATTGCATCTCTCACATTAAGAAAATTCATATGCTTAACTCTGGTCTTTGCTTATCTTTTTCAGTAAAAATACATATATTTACTCCAAATAGTTCATTACATTCAACTCTCTAATAACTCTCTAGGTGTTTGGGGACAATAAGAAGGAGGAGAAACAAAATGAGTAAATGAAATTTGTAAAAATTTTAAAAACCCAAATCTCCATTTTAGCCAAAGATTTTAAACTACTCTCCCAAAATCTTCAGAACTTCAGTTCTTTATGTTTTGTTGAGCTGCAGATAAAAGTCCTATTTAGCAGTTAAATGGATAAAAGAAATTAGCTAAGGACATAGATTGCCCACAACCTAGATAATCAATTAATCCCTGAATATCTGAGAGTTGATTGTAATCAACAACACAGTACCATGCTCAAAGCACACATAAAACACCTGCTGGGTGCAAAAACAAATAAATAAAGGGGGCTTTAAGATTTTTTTTAAGGACTCAAGAAAATAAAATTTAAAGTGCATTACATTCCTGCATGCCATGCTTCACTCAACCTTACCTATAGAGGTTAACATCAGATAATTGGTTAACCAAATTAAACCATCAAGCTTGTGTCCTGTGGGATTAAATTAGTACTTCAAAATTCACTGAAAGTACAGTTCAACTAGAAAAAATGTAAATTACCAAACCTTTATATAATATATAAAAAGCATTCATCAAAGAATGAAACTATTTTAAAAGCAATGATATTCTCTCTATTTCATTAATCCAGAGGCATTTATACTGAACTTGTAATTTATCCTGAAAATTTTCTATTCATCACCAAACCCACTATTTTTAAATCACTCCTTAAGAAAGTGATGAAGTATCATGACTGTACTATTTAATTACTCTTGTTATTTATTCAGTCACTTAACCTAAAAAAGCTTTAAAAAACCTCACAGTGATTTATTTTCACACAATATACCTAAAACAAATATATCTAAACAACTATTTTAGATGTAGTTGTCATCTATGAGCAGATATTCATCTATGTTTTCTCCTACATCAAACTCTTTTAATAACATTTTTCCCCAATTACCTGTGAAAATAATTTTTTACCATTTGGGGTTTTTTAAAGTTTCAAGTTCCAAATTCTATTCTTCTCTTTCTTCCCTCCCCTCTCTCTGAGACCATAAGCAATCTGATATAGTTTATACATATCATACATCATGTCTTATGAAACCTGTTCTTCTCAAACTTTAGGACATATACTCATTTAGAATAATAAATTGAGAATTCTCTGTATTCTTCTTATTAATTCAGGAAGAGAGGAAGTAAACATTTTTCTAAGCATAACTTCTCACTCTTGACCTTGTTCTCACTTAAATCTATAAAGAAATCTATAAATATTTAGAAATCTAAACACTTTTCTGAGAATCAACCTTAGTAGGTGTTAAATGTGGCTAACCTTAGGTAAGTGCAAGCAAGGGAGGATTTTTGTTTTCTTTTCAGAGTTAAGTTTCCCAGACTCAGGCTAAATTGTGAACATCTGAAGGATGATCTCCTTAAACCCTGATAATTCACAGCTGTTCTGAATCACCTAGGTTTTGTGCCTTCTGGTTCTAAGCCAATCAGAGTCCAAGTCTTTGTTATATATTCTGGGAGGTTGGCATTTTGCTTTGGGGGTTTTGAATGAGAAGGATATTTTGATTTCCTTGTTGAGATTCTAAGTAACCATATGTTCAGAGCCCTCCAACTACTGAGATGTCTGTCTAGTGATGTATGTAAAGTGTATAGCAATATTACTTTACTCAGACTGTTGGAGCCCTGTCTGTTGGTCTTTGTGCTAATTTCTCTGCTTGTGTTTTCTATACTCATTTCTTTCTCTGTAATTAAAAGTAGGATTGCTAACCCCTCTTTGAGCAGTCTTTCCTTTAAAAGCAGATCGAAGAACTTGTGTTAACAAGCCATCCTGGCTGTGCTAGGGTGCTTGCTATCACACCTCACCAAACCTAGCTGAAAGTTGGCTTAAGGAATAATCTGATTTTTTTGTTAATGTTGACTCATATTTATTATAAATAAGTCATTTCAATGCATGCAAAAAGAATAGGTTGGAGCCCCCAAGTTATCTATTCCTAGCATTACACTTTGTCATTCTATTGATTATAAAGAACTGTAATTCTCTTTGCAAAGAAGTCTTTTCCATTTTTTAGGTTACATTTACATACATTGTCACCTTCACTCCTCAGTTTCCAAAAGGGATGAATATAAAACCAAGACCCTTCATTTCCTGCAGCATCCAAGGACACCCGCATGGCATTCTTTTCCAGTAAGGCAGGCAAGCGCTTGTTGACTGTTAGGTATTTGTTGCTTTTTATGTGCAGTAGCTGTCAGGAAAACAAATAATCTCAGTTTCTTGCATATCCATTGATAATGTTTTATACTTGCATCAACTTTTCAATCAAGTCGGTTCACTAATATACTCTAAAATTATATAATAGTTAGGCCCATCTACGCATAAGACTATTTGATATAGGCACACCTTCAAATGAATAAAATTACATTACATATTAGCTAAAAATATCAGAACATTGCCACAATAATTTATACCTGACGACATCAATTTAAATGCTTCAAAATATTATTCAATTTATACTACATTTCTACTTCTATTATATATGATATTATATAAATATATAACATAAATATACTATATTATATAATATTATAGAATTCTATTATAATTTCTACTTAGGACAGCCAGGTATGGCAGTGGATAGAGTGCTAAGCCTGGAAGACATCTTCCAGAGTTGAGATGTGACCTCAGATTCTTACTAGCTGTGTGACTTTGGGCAAATCACTTAACTCTGTTTTGCTCAGTTTCCTCATGTGCTAGAGAAGGAAATGGCAAACCACCCCAGTATCTCTGCCAAGAAAACCCCAAATGGGGTCACAAAGAGTTGGACATGACTGAAAACGTACTGAACAATAGCAAAGATTTATATTTAAGGAAAATGTATCCCTTTCTTCCTCAAATTACCATGAAAATTTTAAACTTTTTTTAAGAGGAAAAAAATCAGTAAAATAGAGACTTACTTGTATCACATTACTATATTTAACAATTTCTCCCAACAGCTTCCTATTCTCCGACTCATTCTGTTTTTGTTCCAGTTCTGCAGCATGCTACAAAATAATTATCAGATCATCAATAAGAAAACACAGTATCAAGGGTACAGTACCTGACAAGAAAGCTATCTGACATGAAAATTGGCAACGTCAAATGATATGTGTAGCTCCTGTGATCCTCTAAATCCCCCCCAGGGTCTGGAATCCCTTCAAGAAAGTTCTGGTCACCTTCAAGCCTACCTGTGAATTCAAGAGTTACCTGAAGCTTCCCTATATTCAGTTTCCTCATCTGAAAATGGTGGGGGTGGGGGTAATAATAGCACATATGTCTCAAAAATATTGTGAAACTCAAATGAAATAATATTTGTAAAATGCTTTACAAATCTTAAAACATATAGATGCTGCTGCTACTACTACTACTACTACTACTACTACTACTACTACTACTACTACTACTACTACTACTACTACTACTACTATTTCTACTACTACTATATGTCTTAAAAGTTGAAATGCTGATTCAAGGGGTAAAACTTACCAGTTTTCAGAGGGAAATGGTACCTTGAGGCCCCAGACCTACCTCCTCCCATAGGAAGTCCAGTTCCTAAGATCCAAAGCCCAGAAATCCTTCTGAGCCCCTGATGTCTCTTATTCTTGCCTTATCAGATTTCTAGAAAAGTACATGGTTGGTAGGGAAAGGACGAGAGAGAATATCTGGCTTTTTGACACACATCTCCAGAAAGTGAACTCTAGATTTGGAGTTCCCACCACCAAGCTTTGATTATAGTATTTACCAACTTTCAAGGTGAAAATGCTCACAATTTCTATCTCTTCACCCTCAACAACTCACTCAATCCCTCTGAGACACAGTTTCCTCAACTATAAAATGAGAGAGTATGGACTGGATGATCTCTAAAAGTCCCAATCAATGTTTTTAGGGAGTTGAACTCCAAGATCCTTTGTGGATTTTGTACATCCTTGAGACAATGAGTAGCCTACCAAGTCTTTTGAGCAGGCAATGGGTGAGGTCCAAGTCAGACCTGGACCTCAATTTTCTCAACCATAAAATAAGGGGGCTGGGATAGATGAGCTCTAAGATTCCTTGTAAGATATAAATCTACAATTTCCATGATCTTATCTCACTAGGTAAGTTGTCCAAAGGACAACCATGAATGTCAGTGAAATCATCTCAGGTGAGAATCTTATGCATACTTTATGCCTTAACTCCAGTAAAGGTTCAGGGCTGGGTGGTGCTGATAAATGTTTAACAACCAGTTTTCCAAAAAATGCAGGACATGTAAGTTTAATCTACATTATTAACACTTCCTCCACCACTTTCTTAAATATAGACAACCAATTAAACAACAAATCAAGCTTTGATTTGTAGCATTTACCAGTTTCTAGGTATGGCTTTCTCAAGTCCATATAAGCTGGGTCCAGCACACCCTTAATTCAAGGATATCTAATGAAAGGAATTTTCTGAAGGGTCCATATGGCAGCTTGGGCAAAGTTAAGGGTTAATGTGATACTATAAGAGTTACTTCACCCATTAGCCTAGGACTTTTATTGAAATGAATCTATGATGGGTGAACAGTATTAGGAAGGAATTTTCTTCATGTAATTCCTCTAAATACCTATTTCTGTAGGACCTACAACAAAGGCCTCCAATATTCCCTATAGATCCAAATGACTGATATTAGGGAACCCATGTAAATGGGGGAAGGATCTAAGTTTGAGCCAGGATTTAGCACACTCATATAAAAATGTGTTCAAATGAGTAACTGAGAACTTGGAAAAATGTCTGTTGTTCTATGGGACTAAAATGTACTTGTTGGCATAGAAGTCTTAGATATGGAAAAGTTTTACAATATTTTACAAACAAAAGATTTTGAAAGACTTAAGAACTCTGATCAATGCAATGACCAACTACCAATTCCAGAGTACTCATGATGAAACATGCTACATATTTCCTTACAGAAAGGTGGTGGACTTAGAAAGGAGATTGAAACATATATTTTTTAGATATAGCCAATATGGAAATGTGTTTTGTTTGACTTTTTTTTTCTTTCTTTTTTTTTCCAGTGGAGGAAGAGGAAGGGATGAAAGACAGATTTGGCTCCATTGAAAAAAAATGGAAAAAAAAAAGGTACTTGCTCCAGGCCCTATAATAATCCTAATTTCTGACATTTACATACATATTAGGGGTTGAAAAGTACTTCACATGACTTATTTCATTTGAGCCTCACAATGAACTCAGATGAAGATAACCAATCAATAATCAAACATTGTTAAAATGCCTACTGTGTGCCAGGCTCTATCCTAGGGATAAAAAGACACAAAGAAAAACAGTACCTGCCTTCTTATAATCTAGTCAGGAAAGATGACATACACATACACAGGCATGTGCAAACTATACAAAAATAGAAACACCATGCCCAAAGGGCTATAAAAAAGTGCATACCCAGCAATACCACTTCTAGGGCTGTATCCCAAAGAGATCATAGAAGTGGGAAAAGAACATGTACGTACAAAAATATTTATAGCAGCTCTTTTTGTGATGGTAAAGAATTTGAAATCAAGGGGATGCCCATCAATTGGGGAATGACTAAACAAGTTGTGGCATATGAATGTAATGGAATACTATTGTGCTGTAAGAAATGAGGAGCAGACAAAATTCATAATAACCTGAAGAGACTTATATAAACTGATGCTGAGTGAGGAGAGCAGAACTAGGAGAACTTTGTACACAATCACAGACACATCATATGTGTGACGACTAACTTTGATAAAATGGGCTCCTCTCAGAAATTCGAGGTTAGAAGGCAACTACAAAAGACTCATAATGGAAAGGGCCATCCACATCCAAAGAAAGAACTACAGAGTCTGAATAGAGATTGAAGTAAACTTGCTCTCTCTCTTTTGTGTTTTGTTTTGTCCCTTCTTTTTTATTGTTTACCGCATTGGTTATAATCCTTCTTTACAACTTGACTAATGTTTAATGTGAAGGTATATGTAGAAGCTATATTTGATTGCATGCCACCATGGTGGGGAGGAGGAAGAAGAAAGAGGAGGAGAAAACTTGAAGTTCAAGGGATTGTGGAACCGAATGTTGTAAACTAAAAGTAAATAAATAAATTTTCAAAAAAAATAAAGGGAAAAATAGAAACAAAATTATGTAGGATGGGAGGAGAATGAGGCTAGTTGCCTGAGAGATCAAGAAAAATCTTGATAGAAGGTGGTGCTGAAGCTTAGCCTTGAAGAACAGTAGGGATTCTGAGAGGTAGCAGGAAGGAAGGGCATTAGTGTCCCAATTTTCTCACATCCTCTCCAATATTGATCATTTTCCTTTTCCTTCATATTAGACAGTCCGATAGGTCTGAGGTGGTGCCTCAGACTTATCTTAATTTACATTTCTCTAATCAAGAGTGATTTAGAGATTTTTTTTCACATGACTATAGAAAGTTTTAATTTCTCCATCTGAAAACTGCATGCTCACATCCTTTGACCATTTATCAACTGAGGGAAATTTTTCTTGTATAAATAAAACCTGTGCAGCCAAGAGTAGAAGGAATGCAGAAAATTGGGGACAACTTTCATTGATAGTCTCTCAGACAGGATGTGATTGAGTTGGAATATTACTGTGGAACAGGAAATGATGAGTTGATTGATTTAGAAAAAGAGCTAGCCTTATGAAGCAAGATGCTATAAACCTTCAGAGAAAAAGCGGAAATAAGCATAGTACAGTCTTACATATGTGTATTTGAGTAAGTATGTCTATATGTGTGTGTTTATAGATATCTATGTAATATATATATATATACATATACATACACACACGTGTGCACACACATATGCTTAATTGTAGCCTTCTTTAGGTCAGTTTTGAGGAGAGGGGAGAGGGAAAGAAATGAAGTAAAAAGTTCACAGCAGAGAACAAAAGAAAACCTATGAGGAAGCAAAGAAAAGCTGAGCAGTTTTGAAAACAATGCATCATATTTATTATATAGGTTTTCTTGAAATGGAAATTTATTGTTTATATTGAAACTTCTCTTATGTTCTGCTATGTACATGGCAATTTTTTTCCTTTTCTCATTTGCTATTTAAGTTTAAAATAAATTTGAAAATCCCCCCCCAAAAAAAGAGATTACTAATAACTATGGAGAGAGCAATTTTCATTGAATATTGAGGTAGAGGATGAAAGCCAAACTATTGAAGGTTAAGAGAGCAAGAAGAAAGAAAATAGAGCTACCTATTGTAGGTAGAAAAGCTGGGTAAGCCTATAGACTGGATCTTGAACTGATACCTCAGACATGGGGAACCACCTATTCAAAGGCACGAGGTAAGCAATAAAATATCAAGTCTAGGGAACGGCTAGCAAGTCATAGTTAGAATAGAGTACAGGAAGGGAAATAACATGAAGTGAAACTAGCAAGGTAGATTAGGACAAGATGGCGGAGGGCTTTAAATGCCGGGCTAAGGATCCTTTATTTTATCCCAGAGGTAATGGGGACACACTCCAGCTAAGGTTAGATTGGCCATTCCTTACTCCAGCTCCCAAATGTTCCTCCAGCTGGTATCACTGAGACTCTCTACAGTGGGTTTTTGGTGGAGCTTTCTTCTCAAAACTTTCTATTGCTCTGAACCCCTTACATGCCAGTAAATGTTAAGTGGGCACACCCTATGACTTTAAAATCTCATCCAGGTTTACTAGCTGTGTGACCTTGGGCAAGTCACTTAACCCCAATTGCCCTGCTACCTCACCTCCAAAAAAAAAAAAATCTCATCCAGTTTCAATTTTTTTTATTTCAGACATTTACGAGCTGACTAAAAGTTCAGAGTTATAGAAACCGAGTTCTATTTTTAAACTAACTCTAACCTAAAGACTCACAAATAATAACCTATAATGGGCCTTACCTGTAATTTCTTAAGCAATGCTGCTTCTGTGTGGTTTCCTTGTTTAGCTTGCTTGGCCTTCCAGTATTGTTTTTGTGCAGAATATCGGTTCATAGGGCACACTTTGAAAAGGCAATCTGAAACAAATTTTTTTTAAATAAGAAGAATGGTTAATGCCAAATAATTTTCTCACATTCCTATCATAGCCAAAAGCTTTTATGCTATACCGTTACTATTTTTTAAAATATAGTATATACATAGCACTCAGGTTAGGTATCACCTTGCCCAGCTTCCTCATTACTCAACATCATTTTCCAAAGAAAATGAACCTGAGAGACCAAGCCAACACAGCAGCATAGAAGGAAGGAGCAGAGCCCCGCTCCTCCCACACCTGTTCCAACAACAACCCATGAAGAATGCCAGAGGGAAAAAAAGGACAAATGCTCGATAATTAGGGGGAAAAATAATTTTAGAAAAGAAACCCAATTAGTTATGAGGAGAGATCACTTTTTAATCAGCACATGGCTACCTAATTTCAAAACTGGCTGGTTTCCTATAAGTGACTTCTTTGGCCTTGGTCCGTTCACTTTCAACTGTCCGTCCCTTAGGTCCATCTTCCATAGCCAAGGCGAAGTTGCATCACAAAGGTGATCAAGGTTGTCCCTTGCTCTATTACATACCCATCTATGTTCCATAATAAGTCATAGAAAAAAATATTCTGAGGGAATTGAGCAGTAATATAGCATAAGAAAAAGCACCTTAGACTAGGAGTCAGGAAATGTAGGTTCCATTGCTAGGTTTAACTTCCTCATTTATAAAATGAAGGAATAATATGGGATACCCAGTATCCCTCACTGCCCTGACATTCAAAGAGTAGTCACTAATAGTTCAAAGTCTACTTGGCAGGATGTTTCCAGTGGGGTGCTCTGTACTAGCCCCTGTGCCATTCTTATCGATGTCTCCCAAATATATATATAGAGAGAGAGATGACAATTATCAAACTGGAAAACAATGTAAAGATGGCTGAAATGATTAGCATACTAGATAACAGATCTAGCATTCAAAAATATTCTTGACAAAATTATTCAGTCAGAGATTTAGAGCTTGAGGAGAACTTAGAGGCCACTAAATCCAACCCCCTTAATTTATAGAAGAGGAAACTGAAGACCAGAGAAGTTAAGTGGCCTCTAAGGGTCACACAGCTAGTCAATATTTGTGACAGGATTAAAATTCACATCTTCCTGACTCCCAGTTCAGTGTTCCATCCATTATACCATGGTTCCTCTCAAATATAATACTCATTTGTGTTAAAAACACCAAAAACCACAGGAATAAACTGACCCTTCCTACAAGTTTGAAGATCTATCTAAAACTAAAAGTTCACATCTCCATAGTGAATAAATACTGGAAACTTTCCTAGTAAGTTCAGGAATAGAACAAGGATGGCCATTATGATTATTATTATGCAATATGACACTGGAAAAGGTAGTTATAGCAAAAAGGAAAAAACATTTTAGAGGGAATAAATGTTGGGGACAAATATAGCTCTATTTGTAGACCACATGACAATTTACACACAAAATGTTAAAGAGTTAGCAAAAAATTAATCAGGATAATAAATAATTTCAGCAGAGTAGTAAGACACAAACTATAATATCCAAGAAAAAAGTCACCAGGATATGCACATGCAGTGTACATCCTGGTGACTATACGGAGGAGCTGCCTTCACCAAACAAACCACAAGTCTGGAACGATGCGTGCGTATGTAAATATATGTACATGAGTATGCACTGTATATATGTCTATGTATATACAGGTATACGTGTGTGTGTGTGTGTGTTTAGTAGATGCACTGGTAGATACCTGTGATTTCCTCAATGTAAGAAGCTCCCAGTGAGGAAATTCCCTTTACCAATGGAAAACAACACTTATTCTGCAATTTAAGGTCTTAGAAAGTTAAATGGGGCATTTAGAGTTCAAGTGACTTGTCCAAAGTGACAAAGGCAGTATATGTCAGAGGCAGGCTTAAATCCAGGTCTTCCAGACTCTTGGGCCACTATACCAAGTTGTCTCTATTTCTTTATATCAGAAATGTAACTGGTAAATATTTAACAAAATAAATAAAAATATGATAAAACATAGATAATGTTAATATGTGGTTTTCTATTTCAAAATGCTGCCCTTGGGGATCCTTACATAAGGTTTGGTAGTCCCCTTTCCTGAGTTTGACATTACAACTTCATATTATTAAATCACCCCGCCCCCAAAAAAAAAAACAAAACCAGTCAGGATAACAATAACGGATAGGTATAAAATAATAGTGGCTCACACACACACACACACACACACACACACACACACACACACACACACACACACACACACACACACACAATCTCATTTCTCATTTGAGCCTCACAAAAAAACTCTGAGGTAGGTGACAAAGGTCCTGGTATTATCTTCATTTTATGGATAGGATCACTGTGACTTAGGGGAATCAGCTGATTTGCCCTTCCTCACAGAAAAAGGAAGTTTCAATACTGAGATATGAACAAAGGGGAGATAGCATTTAAACAGGGTGGCTTTAAATGACATTCAATTTAAATAAACCGTATATTACTGTCCCTATTATTCAATCTTCCAGATAAGGAAGGTGACTGAGTAGCCTCATCTGACAGGCTCCTCCAGCCACCAATAATGTCACCCTTACATTCTGTCAAACTCTCTATATATGCATATCTCCCTTTGTTCCTGAATTGTTAATCATGTGGCAATTGCCCATCAGCTGATGCCCATTAGCCTTTTTATCTTCTAGCCTTGCCTCTTGATTTATTGACCTCCAGTCAAAAGGACCAAGGTGAGAGGAATTACTCTCTGGGAGGATCTTCGGTCCTCTAGGCTGAGGAATTCCCTAAAACTCTCAATGCCACCTATGGCATTGGGGTTTTTTTTTTAGGTCTTTTACTGCCACATCACATTTTTGACTCATATTGAAACAACGGTCAATTAAAACCTGTGGGTTTTTAATATGGGGTCCATGAACTTTAAAAATATATATTTTGGTAACTATTTCAATATAACTAATATTCTTTGTAATTGTGTATATTCTATTTTATGCATTTTTTTAAAGTATTCAGAGAGGGGATCTATAGATTACATCAGATTGCCAAAGGGAGGGGTCCATGATATGAAAAAAGGTGAAGATTATTTTCTCATGAATTTTTGTCTAGTTATGCTTTCCCCAAACAGTACTTACTGATTTGGGCTCATTATCCTAACTTATTGATGTCTTTTTTTCATTTAATCATTCAAAGTATTACCTAGCCATGTGAGATTAATGCCACTGGCGAAGTTGACATTCGTACCTCCTATATTTCTTCAAGTCATTTGTAAATATGTGTATCTTATTTTATTGTGCTTCTAGAGATACTGACATCACTGCAAAGGCCTGTGGGTATAAGTATTAATAACCTAAAGAAACTATGGTCAAACATATTCCCATGGGAAAGAATTCTGTCTCCAGGCAGGACAATGGAAAGCCCCTACTCAGTATTTGGTAGTTCTGTTCTTGGATAGTTTCAATAACAATTTGGTCACTGTTGGCTATAGATAGTTTCATCAATCTCCTAATTTTTTTACTTTTCTCTCTCATCATTGTCTTACCCTCCATTTGCCTTTCAATTCTATACCACCCCTAACGTAGTATTTATCTTCTCAGTGCAGGTCTACAGCTATAATTCAGGCAGCCATTCTCCACCTGGAAGGAAAATATGGCTGTGACAACTATTTGTATGTCTCTTGTCCAGTTCTCCCCTTAGATACACAAAAAATAAAAAAGCCTTAGCTAAGCCAGAAAAATTCAGAGGGCTGAATTAATTCGTCTATGGGTCCCATGATTTGCTCACAGGAATATATCTTCTTCTTATGCAATCCTACTCTTCTACCCCTTTTTAGCAGATCTGTTCCTTTTGAATAAGAAACAGAGATATGCTCCAGCCCCATCCTCCAAGTCTCAGATTTGTGTCATTGCATCAAGATCTTTAGGTCACCTTATTTTATTACTTAAATTTTGTATGTTTATATTATATTAATAGTGATGGTGCCACCAACCTCCCATTCACCCAGGCTCATAATTTATGTGCCATCTTTGACTTTACTGTCTCTCATTCTCCATGTCCAATCTGTAGTGAAATCCTTTCATTTCTATCTTCCTAATATTATGTGTTTGTATATGTATACATACATATATACATACATGTGTATATATACACACACACATATAATTTATATATAATACCTTTCTCTCCTCTGACATTATAACCACCTGGTACGGGCCTTCATCACATCATGCCAGGACTGTTTGGTCTTCCTGCCTCAAATCTCTCCCCACTTCAATCCATTCTCCAATCAGCTATTAAATTGATCTTCCTAAAACAGGTTTGACCAATATCGATCCCAACTTTCACTCACCCAAACACACAGACACACAGACACACACAGACACAGACACACACACAGACACAGACACACAGACACACAGACACACAGACACACACACACACACACACACACACACACTTCAACAATTCCAATGATTCTCTATTTTATCCTCCCAGGATCAAATATAAAATACTCAGTTTGGCTTTCAAAGTCCTTCATAATTTGGCCCCTTCCTGTATTTCCAGTCTTCTTAGACATTTCCTTCCATAGACTCTATAATCCAGTGACATTGGCCACCATGCTATTCCTCACACAGGATACTCCATATACTGACAACATTCTCAATGGCTCTTTCCCATGCCTGAAATTCTCCTTATTTCCAGCTCCTAATTTCCCTGACTTCCTTCAAGTCTCGCTAAAGACCAACTTTTGCTAGAAGTTCTTCTCAGGCTTCTAAAACCTGAGCACCTTCCCCCTGAGATTGTCCCTAATTTGTCATGTATATATCTTGTTTGTACATATGTGGTTGTATATCATCTCTCCCCACACCCAACATCAGACTGTCAGCTCTGTAGAAGCAGGGATTTTTTTTTTTTTGCCTTTCTTTGCATCCCTAACACTTGGCATTGTGCCTGGCACAGAGCAGGCACTTAATAAACATTAATCAACAAGTAGGACATCTAAAGCTATGGATTTTATTACTGACTGTCTTCTTGTATACTGTCCCCCATGAATTAACTACTGTTCCTTTCTGTTAAGAGTAATTGTTGTATAGTGGATAGATAGTTTGCTTCAAATTTAGGAAAAGCTAGGTTCAAATCCTGCCTCTGGAAATTACTGGCTGTGTGATGGTGGGCAAGTCACTTAACTTCTCAGTGCCCTAGGAAACCCTCTAAGACTATAAGCTGCAATGAAGGATCCAAACTGTATCCCCTTAGAGTTCTCTATACTGGTGAACTCTGAGGTCCAAGCACTGCCCTCATCCTTTCCATTGCTTTGCTTCCTGTATGTACTTCTCTAGAACAGTGGTGTCGAACTCAAATAGAATGGAGGACACTAAACCATACAGAAGGATTCCAGTACTTAGAAAAACCACTGTTTATATATTTCTTTTTTATTATTATTAATACATCAACACATTAAAATCAGATCAGAACCATATTTTAATCTGGTTCGGGCCATACTCAGGAATATTGTGGATCTCATGTTTGACACATTTTTTCTCCAATTCTGACCAAATCATATAGGTAGTTATTTTTTTTCCTCTCCTTCAATTTCAGCTTACAACATTTTGATCAGTCGCAAGCTTCTCTAGAAAAATGTTTCACCAGCTCCTGTGAGCTATACTTAATCCCCGGCCAATAGTTTATCATTTTTATATTTTAACCTGTGGCTCAAAAAACCAAATTGGATACTGCTTTCTTAGCCAGCTGTTCACTTCCCAAAACTCTCTTCTGAATTTTCTACTTTATTCAAGCAGCAGTGTTGTTTTTTTTTTTTAATGGTGTACCTGATGGGGTAGAGGCTCTGGGAAACCCCTTGAACGTAGATTGAATCTTCCCACTAGTTGAGGCATTTGCCTGAGGCCATAAGCCTTTCATTATAGCTAGGCCCAAATCTCTATTACTCTTAACCTAGCCTACCCCTCCATTGTCCAACTACTTCCTACCCTAGATCCCATCAAAATATCTGTACCCAAATCTGTTACCCTTCACTAGCCTAGCCCTCCATTGTCTGTCATCTCCAGGTAGCCTTCAGCTATTTCCCACCCTTAATCCTATTACTGGAGTCAGGACCTCAGTTCCATCAAAGATCCTCCTTAGACTCCTCCTCAAGATCCTCCCCAAACTACTCCTCTAGACCACCCCTAAATCCTCCCACAATCTTTCTGTATATAAGATCCACCTTGGCTCCATGCCAGGGCTGAGAATTCAATCTAGAGCAGACTCGTAGACTCACTTGTGTCAGATTATTCTGACCTGCTTGTCCAATACAAGCCTTACAGGTACCTAAACTCCTTAAGAGTCTACCTATTATGGTGAATCTTTAATAAACTTTGCTTTACTTTAGCTGAGAGAAGACTAGAGTCGAATTCATTCAGCAGGACCCAGTGTGTTGATATTTTGGGGTCTCAAGTACCCCTAAAATCTAAACCTCAACATACCCAAGAAATTTCTAGGTAATAATGTACCAACCATCCCACTAAATCTCTTCTTCCTCTGATCTTTACCATCATCAAAGAGGAGTTGTTGAATACACCACATATTCACTAAATTTCAAAAAAACAAAAACAAACCTACTTCCTCCAGAGATGGCCTACCTCCTTACTCTATAGAAAAAATCTCCTACAGATTACTGTACTTGGATCCATAGTTGAGTGTACTTCCTTACTTTCTCTTGGTTACATTCTTCGGCCCTCCCTCTAAGTTACGTACCCAAATACGAATTAGCTTGATGGTTTCTTTTTTTGGTTGATTCCTTCTGAAAGTACTTTCTCCATTGTTTCAAAGTACACTTCCTTTCCTTAGGAAATAGAAATACATCCTACCACCATCACTTTCACTTTCCTCCTCCAGGACAGAGACCTTTGAGCAATGCTAGGGTGTTGCTTATTACAGACAGAAACAGAAACAATCCCTCTTAGCAGCTCCACAGAAAATTTTGTCTTGGTCTCTATCAATGGCTGAAAAAAAGAGTCAAGATATTTTGACCTTGTTTTTGGTACCTTTCTTGGCTATGTTTGTAGCAAGTGCCCTAGCAAACTGCCTGTTTGTCATAACTGTTCATCATTTTGAATGCTCTGTCACTTGTAACTCAAGAACCAGGCCTGATTTATTATGGTTGGTTTTCTACCTTCTGCGTTAGTAGGGTGACACAATTTTCTCCCCCTGCCTTCTGGGTGCAGCTACCTCAATCTCCCCACTTTTAAGCTTCCTTTTGTGTATTATCTTCCCCCCACTAGATTGGAAGTTCTCTGAGGGCAGGAACTGCTTTCTTTTTCTAATTTGTATCCCCAGTGCCTGGAACATATTAGGCGCTTAAAAAGCATATTAAAAAGCATATATTATTGTGTTGTGCTGCACTGAATTGTATTTTACTGTACTTGACAAAAAAAAATCTTAATCTACAAACAGAAAGCAGTTAATCAAGAGAAAACCTGTCATACAAATAGAGATCCAACCATTGGTGTGATTTCATTTTTGTATCTCGGATGCTTGCCTTGCTCTGCACATAACAGGCACTTAATAAACGTTTGTCAAATTGAAGTATTACTATAATAAGCAAGTTACAAACAAGATGCTGTCTCTGAGACAGTGCAGTGCAGTGAAGGACCTGGCTTGTACCAGGTCCTGTTGACAAGAGAGATGTAGGTTCAGATGCTTTCTATTGCTCACTGGCTGTATAACCATGGGGAAGTCACTTCATCTCTGACTGGCTCAGTTTCCTCATTTGCAAAATGTGGATTATAATTGTGCCTACCTCCCAAATTATTGTGAGGATAAAATGAGATAACATTTGCAAAGTGCTTTGCAAACCTTAAAATACTGTATGAAGACTAGCTATCATGATTACTATTAAGTGAGATAATGTTCTCAGAGTGCTGATCATTGTTGTTCAGTTGTGTCTGATTCTTCATGATCCCATCTGAAGTTTTCCTGGTAAAGATATTGGATGGTTTACCATTTCCTTTTCTAGCTCATTTCACATATGAGGAAACTAAGGTAAACAGGATTAAATGACTTGCCCAGGGTAACACAGCCAGTAAGGGTCTGAACTCAGGAAGATGAGTCTTCGGGACTCCAGGCAGGCACTCTATCTAACTACTAGAAGTGCTTGGTAAACCCTAAATATTTCAATAGATTAGTGATCTCATTAAAGTGAGTATTCCTTCCTACAAGGAAAACCAACTCCTCCATGCCTTTTCATCTTTTGTGATTCATGTTCATATTTTTCCCAAAGACCTTCCCTAGAGGTTCTAACCAATGAACCTCTAAGTCAAGGATGCTGAACCTTCTTTTTGTGACATGAACCCTGTCTCAAAATAATGCCTCCCTATCAAAAGATATTTTCTTAGACAAATTCATGGACTTTAGGTTAAGAATGCCTCTTTTAGACTCATGATGGTAAATGCCATCCACATCCAGAGAAAGAACTATAGAGTCAGAATGCAAAGTGAAGCAGACTATTTTCTTTTTTGTTTTGTTTTGTTTTTTCTTTCTCATGGTCTCTCCCATTCATTATAATTCTTCTGTGCAACATGACCCATGTGAAAGTGTGTTTAATAGGTATGTACGTGTAGAGCCATATCATATTGCATGCCATCTTAGGGAAGAAGGGGGAAGGAAGGGGAGAAAATTTAAAACTTATGGAAGTGAATGTTGAAAATGAAAAATAAATAAGCTAATAAATTTTTAAAAAAAAGAATGCCTCCTTTACATCCCTTTACATGAATTATCTTGTTGTTAAGAATATATATCAATATATGTCATCATACTTTTTGAGTAAGTTGCAGTTATTATAGTTATTATTAGTATGATAATGATGACATATGAGAGGAAGGTAAGGAGGTGATTACTGACTGGAAGGATTTAGGGGCAAGACTTCCTTCATGAAAGAAGTCCCATCTAAACTAAGCTTTCAAGAATGAAAAGAATTTCAACAAGAGGAGAGGCAGGGGTAGGGGTGGCATTCTTGGGATAAGGAACAAAGGGCATATATGAAGAGGGGTTGGGTAGTTCATTTTCTCTAGTACGCCAAGTACATGGAAAGGAGCAATTTAAATATGGTTGAAAAATGAGGTAGCACCAGATCATGGATTGCCTTGTGCCAAGAGTTTGAGCTTTACTCAGCAAGAAAAAGGAAGTTATTGAAGGGTTTTGAGCAGACCAGCAACATGACCAGATCTAGGCATGGGTAAGATTAATCTTTTGTTGTTCAGTCATTCAGTCATATCCAACTCTTCATGATCCCATGGACCACAGCATGTTACCCTAGCTAATCTCCACCATTTCTTGAAGTCTGCCCAAGTTCACCTAGCATGCGAATTTAAAAATGGAGAGAGGAAAAAAAGAATAGAAACAGGAAATCCTAAACTCAAGAAGTTATAGCGACTATCTAGGAGGGCTGTACCCAAGGTAGTTAATGGTGATAGGAATGATGAAGAGGGGAGAGATACAAGAATCATTAAAATCTCAAATCAGCAGCATAAACACCATAACCTAACAGTACAATCTACTTTTTTTTCCTTCCCATCCACATTTTGCCCAAAACTTCTTTAGGTTTAGGCTTATTGGCTGGTGGTTTTTCTGTCTGCTGCATTCAATGGCCTTTCTTAAATAAATACAAAAGAAGTGAATGAAAACAAACTGAAGAGAGAAGAGAAAGGGTATAGGAGGGTACATCATATTTCCTTAGGGAATGCAGCTAGATACCCGATCATAAAAGGGTGTATTTTTTATTCAATAATCTAAAGAATCTAAAACTTAACTAAATTTATTTTTTTAATTATAAATTAAAGTTTACTTTAAAATACAAAAGAACTCACAATTTTTTTAGAGAGACATTGGGGTTTGCTTGGGCATACCCTATATTCATGCCTGTGGAAAGGATTTTTCCAATTCTGATATTTAGCAGGTTTTTTAAAGTGCATTCAATCCAAATATCCATTTCACCTCTATGTCTGAAAATTATAAACATATTTAAGTATCATCACCCTATGAAAAAGGAACCAGAAATGCATATTTTTCGAAGCTCATGGTGGTAAATAGCAATCTCCATATTTTACAGAACTGATCAAAAAAGTTAGCTGTATATATTTTTAAGGTCCAAAGGAATTTTTTTGAAAAGAACAACAATTAACATGACTTCTTTTATAGTTTGTAACCATGAACACAGAGTAAATATTTATTTGTCTCCTAAATGCCTGTGAGAGTTATCATTAACTTATTGATTTCTGATTTTTAAATTACTAACATGGATGAAGAAATATCCTATAAATAACTGTAAACACCTGTTCTCCCACTTCTAGGTTCAAGTTCTTACTTGATAAAAGCCTGCTTGGAAAGTCACATGTACTACATGCATATGAACCAGGGATGTGCTCCCTGCTTCGTTACCTGATAATGCATAGGTGAAAACCAGAGAATTAAACAATCCATCCACCTGTACTTGGCAAATGAACTTCAAAACCTAACTCTTATTTGCTACTGGGATGAAACTATTCTAACTTTTCCAAAATCCAAGAGAATTTAAAAGTGCCACTAACCTACTTCCTGCTTTGTCTGTACTGCATCAAACAACAGTTATCAAACTCTGCTTCCAGAAAAATTCGATACCCCAAAGAACAATTTCAGATAAAATGGAGCCATTATCACCATGTAATGCTAATCTGCTAAACCTGAAAAAAGGCAAGATGAGTCCATTCAGCTCCACTACTGCAAACCTAAAGGTATCATGGTATGGCAGAAATGGTGCTGCTTTGGGAATCTATGGAATTCAAATCCTTCATGTGCTACTTATAATCCGGGTGACTTTAAGGAAGTCACTTTACCTCTGTTTCTTCATTTATAGAAGGAAGAGATTGGATACATGCTGTTTGAGGACTCTGACAGCTCTAAATCTATCCTCCCTATGATTTGAAAACCTGTAAACTTTATCCATTCCCAACTCATGAACCACACACAGGCTTTGACTTGGTAGTTCCAACAGACAACAGTATCATTGTTTCCATTTCCATTTCCTTTAGGAAGCAAATGTTTCTATCTACCTTCTTCAGCTGCCTCACTCTTGCTGGCAGGAGAGCTGGTGGGGACAAAAGTTCAGAACATGTTCACAAACGAGCCTGCTCCATAAACTGTTTTTGCTATTGTTGACAGTAAAACAATCAATAAATCCCTCTGCACCTCCTCCTCCCTTCAAAGCAAATCTAGAACAGTGTCTATATAACATGCTTTGATCTCAGCCCTTCAGCAACAGCTTTATACTGGGCAAAAAGGTGACTAAGAAACTGAACTCCCTAAGGTTTACTTATGGCTTCCAGCAGCAAGGGGCAGCGGCACACAATTTTCTGGATAGGTAGCATTTTACATAGGTCTGACGCTACACCCAAGATCAGCAGGCTGTTTTGGGGAGGTAAGTACTCAAAACATAGCCTACATCCAAGCCTGACGTATTACTCTCTTAGTAAACATACATACAAATTAAACAGGGAAAAATTCTTCTTTAAAACATTAAGCCAAATAAATGAGGGCACCAAGTAACTGAATGTTCTCCATATTCATGCATGACCTTCTACACCTCCAAGGGAGTTAGAATCTAGTTCCACCTCAATCCCTGTAACTCCCCAGTATAGAGAAAGAACACCGTCAGAGGGATGGATGTGTGTAGTGTGTGCAGTGGTCTGTTTCCTAAAGTCTTTTCCTTGGGTCAAACTGAAGATCAGTTAACAGGCCTTTTCTTGTCTCGTTTGTCATCCTTATGGTCCCAATGTGAGATTTATGATATTATGGCTGCCAGCTCTATGGCCACCATCTTCCTAACCACAGTTCCAACAATACCCAGGACTCTTAGTCATGCTTTTCAAACCCCTGTACTAGAGTCTTTTTACCCAATCACCATGCTGTGGGTTCAAATACAACCTTCTGTAAATTGTAAGTCAAAGGAGCTCCCCTAATGAGCAAGGCTGATTGGCCACAAATACTTTGGGAAACTGAGTCCACAAACATGACGTCTAGAGTGGTTTGAATATAAACTTCATAAAATGTTATGCAAACTACAAAGATGTTTGCTTTGGGGGGGGTTTAATTCAGAAATATAGCCTTATAATTTTTTCCAAGACAAAAATTTCAGTGACATGTTTATAAATCATTTTTTTAAAAAAGTATTCAGTGTAGTTACTAGTGCCACTATAAGCAGAAACTGACTTGACTCCCATTTTTTGGTAGATAAGCATCCAGTTTTTTCAATCCTACTTTCCCTCCCCACCTTTTCTAGTCTCAAACAGACTCTACAGCAGTTTACTCTTTTATGTTCTCAACTTATAAAATTAGACTTGTGCATGTTACCAAGGAAAGTATTTAGGTGGCTCTTCAATTAGAAGTTTCTTTGATGTCCCCCCAAGTAATTGTATGTATGTATGTGTGTGTGTGTATACACACCATGTGTGTATTTATGTATGTAGGCACACAAATAAAGGCCTAGTTTTTAACTGTAATTCACTTAGCATTTCAAGACTCCAGGGAATGTTTTTTAAAAAATACCAAGAAAGACTGGTTGAATATAACAATAAAACTCCCAATAAAAAGTGGCAGTTGGTGGTGGCATATGCGCGTGCGCGCGCGCACACACACACACACACACACACACACACACCCCTAACATCAAATATAATTCTGGACACACCCACCAGCACAAAATGACACAATTTAGAGAAGCTTGGATATTAGACACTGCATGAAATGACCAATCAGGTAATATTACAAGAACAATGGTTTAGAATTAGCCCATTTGTTTTCCACAGCTAGAGAAGGAAATTAAACCTCCCAAAAGCTCATTTAGAAAGAAAGAATTGCCGACATTTTTAGCCAATTACAAATGCTCCTGGGCAGAATAAATAGAGAAGTTTGAAGGGTGTAGCATGTTTTATCCCTTATAAAACTGCTAGCCACAGATCAAATCAATGGTGCTTATTCATACACAACTCAATCTGTAACAGTTAAGAATTAGTTTAAAACTCTAATAAAAATGTTTAATTTGGTTTTAAATATTTAATCTAGACAAAATCTGGGTAAGTCCTTTCCTGATCCCCCTTACTGTAGTACCTTCCTTCTGTTATCCCCAATTTATCCTATTTTTATCTGGTTTATACATAGTTGTTTGCATGTTGTCTCCACCATTAGACTGTGAGCTCCTTAAGAAGAAAGGGTGTCTTTTGTCTTTCTTTGTATCCTCCATGCTTAACCCGGTGCCTGGTACACGGTACAAGGGTAGTAGGTGTTTAGTAATGCTAGTTGACTGACTGACTCCTTTGGCGGGGAGAAGAAACAGCTTCTGAAAAACTAGGTAATTGAGAAATTTTGAGAATTCAAGTGTTGCTAAGATATTGCTTAGAGAAACTAAAAGAATGTTATTGTAGGTAAATATCCAAGTCATATATATATGTGTGGCTAGCAAACACCTCCACCGCAGTGAATATGTGATGCTGTAGAGAAAACACAATGACATCAGAAGGAATGGTCTGAGAGATTTCTAGTTGCTCTCAAATATTAATAGAGAAAACTAAGGCCTTTTCTTTGGTTGACTTGGAAATAATCAGAGAACTTGAGCAAGACACTTAAAGATAAACAATTTTAAAAGCATCTTGACACCAAAAGCCCAAAAGTTATTGACTAACTGGAAATAAGTGCTTTTTAAGTTTTAAACTAAGATTCAGAGTTGATAAAGAAAAAAATGGAAACTCTAGATTTACACAGGTTAGATTCAATCTGGAGCTATCTCACAAATCATGTTTTTTTTCTTTTCTTTCTTTTTTTTTTTTGTCTCATGTCCCAACTTGGGATTTTCCCATCAGCATATAATTCATGGGGGCTGCTAGGTGGACCAGTGAATAGAGCACCAGGCTTGGATGTAGGGCTATGTTTTGAGTACTTACTTCCCCAAAACAGCCTGCTGATCTTGGGTGTATCATCAGACCTATGTAAAATGTTACCTATCCAGAGAATTGTGTGCCATTGCCCCCTTGCTGCTGGAAGCCGTAAGTAAACCTAAGTGTCTTAGTCACCTTTTTGGCCAGTATATGCCGCAATGAATAGAGAACCAGGAGGACCTGAGTTCAAACCCAGCCTCAGACACTTAACACACAAAAAACAAGCCGTGTGACCTTGGGCAAGTCACTTAACCCCAACTGCCCTACCTTCTGTAATGCCATGCACCAGCAGATTCCCAAAGGAATGCTACTGTGAACAGCTTTTAGAGTTCAGATTACAAAATAGAGTGAACACTCTGTTTATTCCATTACAAATCAAGACAAACATTCAAAACATTATAATATTCACAACATTACATCTCATCACAGAAAATGGCCACACAGTTTTCACTACAGTGGCCACAA
>CM053581.1:446379705-446390943 GCA_028627135.1 Pseudochirops cupreus
CCAATCCCCTTCTTCCACATCAACAGGGGAGTTCATGCCTTCTCAACAATGGGACAGGGTTTGCCCCTTCTACACTTAGCACTTAGTACTAAGTGCTAAGTATCCTGCTAAACAGATTACTATTACACCTTCCCCGCTACAAAAAGCAAAAAAATAAAAATAAAAGACTTTTTTTTTTAAAGAGAGATGTTTAAAAAAAAAGAATATAATTCAGGTACAGGTCTCTTTTTTTTTTAAGGGTCAAAGGGTCCTCTGCTCCCACACAAGCTTTTGGGTTAACAATTCATTAAATAAAGGATAGGTTTTTACTAAAAATTGAAATAAAAAGGACTCTCAGCTAAGCCCAGGGACATTTCTCCTTCCCTCTCTGGTGGGCATCCAACTCTCTCAGGGACTACCCTAAGGCTGAGGATCCACCATAAGAGGAAGGCATTCAGGATTGTTAAAGAGTGAAATAATCCACCTTGATGGTAAACCCTTCCACTCCCAGGATCCTCTATAGTCCTCTCGACCTGCAGTTTTACCTTGGAAGTGAGTTCTCTTCTTTGCTAAGGGAAAGAAGTAAGGGTCGTTACAGAACAAATCCCTTCCCATCCTAAAGCTACACATTCTCATAACTCATAATACCAATGGAGGTCAAGGTACAGGTTTTTGCCTTCATGCTCTCCCTTGCTGCTCCTCAGCTATGGTTCACGTCCCTGCTTTGTTCCAGAATTCCACTTATCCAGAAACTCCTCTGTTGTTCTACTTTGACCCCATCAGTCACTGTCATCTCAACGGTCATGTGTTTTCCTAGGCATATGGAACCAAATATTAAATCAGATCATGACATGTGGGCCTTGGTGCCATGGAGACAGAAGTAACTCAAACCCGAAAGTAACAAAGAGCTTTCCTCCTCCAACAAACAGCTGAATAAACTTTCTAGTTAAATATTCTTTGATCTGACCATGGAAAATCTACCAAACTTTCAGAATACTTCCTTCCTGATTATAAAATAATAGTTTCAGTGTATTAACAAATTCCTTTATACTTTTTATGGCATATAAATGGGCTGGATAAATCCATCTCATTCTTCCATCCAACAAGACACAATGGCATATGTAGTGTGGGCATCTTGTCATTGTATAAATTGCCCAACTACTCCTACACATACGTGCATGCATGCACACACCTACACACACACTCACACTTCTTGTACTTGCTCTAAGAATAACAATCAAACAACATTGCCATTGCTCCTGAAAAGGGCATGGCAACCTACTTCCTGATGGCTCCACTCACAGTCTTTGTAACTGCCTAAACAAATATTATCTTCCCTGGCTACCACTCCCCTATATGTGTTATATTCCCTTAGTCAAATGTAAGTTTCTTAAGGGCAGAGATAACCATACTTTTGCATTGTGTTTTGCATTGTTTATATATAATATTTTTGTACTAATTATAATAATAATAATAGCTAGCATTTCTGTGGCCAGCGCTGTACTAAGTGCTTTACAAATATGATCTCATTTGATCTTCACAACTTCCCTAGGAGGTAGATTCTAATACTATCCCCATTTCACAATTGGGGAAACAAAGGTAGAAGTTTAAATAACATGCCCAAGGTCACCCAGCTAGCACGTGTCTGAGGCTAGAATTGAACTCAGATCTTCTTGTCTCCAAGACCAGTGCTACCTAGAGGAAAGGATACTAGATATTATAGTATTTGTATCTTATTTCCAATTCAGCCCTAAACCTGCTCTGTAATATTAGGCAGATCACCTGACTTCTTGGAACACTGTGAAGACAAATGATATTACTATATAAGTTAAACACCTGAAACTCTTTAAGAAACAAGTGATTTTGACACACACTTACTAGCTGTGTGACCTTGGGCAAGTCCCTTAACCCCAATAGCCCTGTCCTCTCCCCTCCAAAAAGCAAAAAAAAAAAAAAGGAAAGGAAAGGAAAGAAACAAGTAATTTAATTTTTCATGGAGAAAAAATTAATCATGAGTATCAATAACTAAACAACTGTCAAAACATAGTCTTGATAAATTGCAAAATTCAACAAAAATTACAAAAATAATTAACCACATTAATTACTTGATTTACATTTTAAATAGATGTATATATGAAGTGAAGACTAGGAGAAATCTCCATCATTTATTGGATATAAAATGGAGAAGTTAAAGGTAAATATGAAGACATATGTGACTTGTAGAATTTTATAAATAAATCATTGTTAATAATATTCAACTTCAATGTCAAGTCAGTCATATGCTGAACATTTTTTTATTTTAATGTTTTCTTTAAAGTTACATTGAGAAAATATAGAATTTGCCACTTAATTTTCCCTTTCACAAATTATTATAATATTCATTCCATGAAATATGGTAAACAGATTGAAAAAGGAAATAAAACTTTGTTCTCTTGATTAATAAATAGTTCAAATTAACAGCTAAATTAAGAAAGTCATTCTTTAACAAATATATATAGGTCCAAGTTAGATTCCATAGTAAACATGCATTATTATAAAGGATGGTAAGTAAACATCTAGAAAGAAAAGGGACCACAAAGAGTCATCATGGTTTCATCAAGAACGAGTTATGCCAAACTAACCTCATTTCCTTTTCTAAATTAAGACATCAAGGACAATCCTGTAGACATAGATTACCTAGATTTTAGCAAAGCATTTTACAATGTTATTGTTGTTGATTCATGTTATTCTTATGGACATGATGGAAGGGTGTAGAGTAGATGATGACTGTGAAAATAAATTAGAATTAACTGAATAGCTGGACTCAGAATAGTCATTCATGGTTTGATGTTAATATTGACGGATATCAACTGAGTAGAGTTCCCTAGGAATTGACATCTGGTCCTTTGTTGTTTAAGATTTTTATCAAGGGCAGATAAAGGTATAGATGAAATTTTTTTAAATCAAATTCACAAACAACATAAAGTGGGAAGGAGTAGCTAATACATTGGATGGCAGAGTGAAGACTTAAAAGATTTTGAACAGACCAGAACACTACCAAGTCTAATAAGATGAAATTAAATCACAGACAGCACATCCAGTGCTCAGCACAGTGTTTGGCACAAATAAACGTTTATTGGCTAAAATTCAAGATAGAGGAAGCATGGATAGCAGTTCATCTGACAAAGATCTAAGAGTTTCAGTGGACCACAAGCTCAAAATAACAGTAACCCACTATTTCAAAAGTGTCTCCTTCAGAGAGATTAGAAATTATTATTGTCCCTTGAAGAGCAGAGAAGCTAGAAGGCACAAGTTGGGAGAGTGTGCAGAGTTTAACTTGAATCTGTGAGACAAACTATAGAGAAGTCAGAGAAAGAGAGTGAGGAAGATCTTTCTTATTAGAACTATCTTAACTATTCTTTTATGAAGAAATTTTATAAAGAGAATTTTATAAGAAGCAAAAGGAAAGGAGGAAAGAGACTCTTAGCATGATAGCTAAAGAGAACATTTTCATGTTATGGGGAGAGAGAAACTGGAAAAGAAAGAGAGAAATAATTTTTCTCTTTCCTCATGATAGAATTATAGCCTTCACCTTATAAAGAGGATGAAGATGATTGTTGAAAAGAGACTCTATTTGTCATCCTGAGTGGGACTGCATTCTCCATAGATACAGTGAGGGTTTGGGATGACTCTGTTAACTGTCTCAGACTTAAAATATTATGAGTAATTATATTTTTGTTATTATTTATTTCATTATCAATGAATTATATATAATATCTTTGATATCTATTGATCCTATGACAAAGAGAAATAAGGATAGCAATAGAGAGATATGAGAAAGGAGGTTTATTAAGGAAATAATATTTCATTAACTGGGGTGTGGGCTCTAAGTTGATTGGGAAGGGCATGGAAATTTTACTAACTAATGACAAAACATCCAAACGTAACTCTGAATTACTCTAAGGCTTGAGCTAAAGAGATTAAATATGGGAACAAGTTAAGTAGTTGAACTACAAATGAGTCTTGTTGACTCCAAATCCCATAAGCCTGCTACATAAGCAAACAGCACAATTCAGCAGTCAACAAAGCTATTATGAGAGACACAGAGTTCAAGAATCTGAGGAGAGAGTGGTCCCATTGGTACTGTGCCCTGTCCAACCATATCTGGATTACTGTGCTCAGTTTATATGTATTATATTTTTAAAAAGAATTTTGGTAGAAGGAAGAGAATTCAAACCAAGGTAAACAGTGCAGTGAAGGGTCTTTTAGGTCATAAGATAAGAGGAATGGTTGAAAAAAAAATGTGTAAGACTCAATTTGGTACCCTACAGGAAACTAAGGAGGAAGGAGATAAGGGGGTGCATGATAAAAGGGAGGGCAGATCAGGGAGGGTGGAATCAGAAGCAAATACTTTTGAAAAGGGACAGGGTCAAAGGAGAAAATGGATTAAGTGGGGGGGATAAGATGGAGGGAAATATAGTTAGTCTCACAACATGACCATTATAGAATTATTTTGCATAACCACACATGTATAACCTATATCGAATTGCTTGCCTTTTCAATGAGGGTGGATGGGAAGGGAAGAAGGGAGAGAATTTGGAACTCAAAGTTTTTAAAAACAAATGTTAAAATTTGCTTTTACATGTAACTGGGAAATAATATACATAGGCAATGGGGTATAGAAATCTATCTTGTCCTACAAGAAAGTAAGGGGGAAGACAATAAGGGGAATGGGTGATAGAAGGGAGGGCAGACTGGGAGAAGGGGTAATCAGAATGTATGCCATCTTGGGGTGGGAGTAGGGGAGAGATGGGGAGAAAATTTGGAACTCAATATCTTGTGGAAATGAATGTTGAAAATTCAAAATTAATTAATAATTTTTTTAAAAGAATGAGAAGAGAACATAAAGGAATCATAAGCAGGACAGCTTTGAAAGTTGCATATTAAATTTATTACCTATATAAAAATAAAAGCAAGCTCTACATAACAGAGATGGTTTCCTATATAATAATCCTCTCCAGTTCTATAATGTGTATTCACACACACATACATACATACATATATGAATGTGTATATACATATATTTGCATATATATATATGCAACTGTTTTCTTTGGTATTTAAGTTCATATTTTAAAAAATAAAATAAAAAAGCAAACTTTAGATAAGAAAAAAAATGTGTATGTTTAGCCTAGAAGAAAAAGACTCAGTAGAGCTCTCTAAAACCACCTGGTAGTATAGTGGATAGAGCACTGAGCTCTAATCTCTAAGACCTCAGTTCAAGTATGGTCTCAGATACTTACTGTGTGACCCTGAACAAGTCACTTAACCTCTGGTTGCTTCCAGTTCTTCAACTATAAAAATGGGAATAATGACAACACCCATCTCACAGAGTAATATTTGTGTTTAAAAAAAAAAAAAGCTCTTGGCACAGTGCCTAGCCCATAACAGACACTACATAAATGCTTTTGTCCTTCCCTTTCTCTTCAACTGTTTGAAGGCTGTCACATGGAGGAAGAATTATTTGTACTGTTTGGCTCCAGAAGGAAGAATTTGGATCAATAGCTATAAGTTACACAGATAAAAATTTAGAGTTGATATAAAGAAAAACTTCCTAAAAATTAGAGCTTTTCAAAGGTGGAATATACTATCTAATAATATAATGGGTTCCCCTTTCTTGGAGGTCTTATAGCAAATAAGATAAACACTTATTCAGTATATTGCAGAGGGATTTTTTTTAATGGGTTGAATCAGATGACATCTAAAGTCTCCCCTAATTCTAAAATTTTGTGCTCTTTTTACTTACTACCACCTCCAGAATCCAGCACCCCCAACTCTCTACATATTCAGTCTGCCCCCTCATTGACTCCTTACCTTCTGCCTGTTAACATACTCAAGTTTCCTCTATACTAAACCTTTAGGATACAGCAACCCTTTCACTCCATCTGCTCCTCTTCCAAGGCAAATTTTATTGGGGATTACAAGAAAGAGTAAGAAAAGACACAAATGTGGCAGAGGTAGTTGTGTGGAGGTCAAGGTTCAAGAGGACTGGTGGTAATGGCAACATGGCTCTTCTTGGCTGTTCAGTTCCAGAATCACAGAATTTGTGAGTTGATGGTGACCTCATTTGCCATCTGGTCTAGCCCATATAGGAAAGGATTTCTTCTAAGGAGAAGGCACTCAGTACTTCTGGAGGTAGCCTGTTCCACTTTGGGACAGCTCTAATCATTAGGAAGTTTTTCATGGCATCAAGGCCAAAGTTGCCCCCTTTGAAAACTTTCTCTGGTGCTTTTGGTTCTAAGGCCATACTGAGCTAGTCTAATCCTTTCACTTGAATCCTTCAAATGTTTGAAGACAACTATTATATCCCTCCTTCCAAGTCCTCTTCTCTAAATTAGGTATCCCTTTCTTATCCATGACGCCAAGACCAGAAATGATCAGTGATCACTGCCAGAATAATCTTACCAAGGGTCTAATTATTTCACTATCTTGCTCACAAACTTCCAATAGTTCTCTACTGCCTACCAGTTAAAGTCTAAACTTGTTAGTGGATTTGTATTCAAGGATCTCAACAATCTGGTTCCAACTTTCCTTTCCAGACTTATCTCTTTGGCCATTTTTATGTATGCTGTCCAAAATATGTTTCCTAAACTTGAAATATCTTTCTCCCAAACTTCTGCCAGATGAAATCCTACCTAGTCCTCCTATGGCATAGATCAAATGCCACCTCTTAAAGCTTTCCCTGAAACTCAGCTTTTTTCTTTTAGGTATCCTTAAAAATGCCTTTGAACCTCCTCCAACCCCAACCCCCCTTTTTTCCCTTCCAATTTTTGTACTCTACTTTGTCACTAAATTCTAACCTTGAAGGCAGGGAATTTATTCACCTTTGAATCCCCCAGAAGCACTTAGCATAGTAGGGTGTATTTAGTAGGTCTTCAAAACACATTTGATGAATTAAATAAACGCACTTTCTTAAATGAACCATTGTTCATTTAGCGCAATCTCATCATTAAATTTTTTTTTAATCTGATGGTTAAAAGGTAACAATGATAATTTATCAGCCACAGCTTGCCTGTTTCTGCATCCAGCTTTAGGAAATCACAGTCCCTTCCCCCAAGGAACATGTTTTTACACAGTTGAGACTTGTGTAAATGTTATGTGTCTTCCTTCCCACAAACCTCAGGCTCTTCCCTATACAAAAGACTATTCATTCTAAAGAGCACTAATTAACTGTCAGGAAACTATAGATGTTTAAAATGGAAAAGAACCTTGGAGATTATCTGTCTATAACTCTCTTCATTTTCAAGATGAAGCCCAGAGAAGTGAAGGATTTTAATCAAGGTCATACTGCTATTCAAGCGACAGAAACTGGAGAAGAATATGTCTCCTGACTTCCATTTTGATGTTATTGCCACCCAAACAGCCTGCCCTTTCAGGGGTTATTGCAATTTTGTTTTGTTTTATTAAAGATTAGTTTATCTCATTCATATTCCTGAAATATTTAACAGTTTTGAGAATGGCACAGCAATTCTTTCTTATCTAGAAGCTGTTCCTCAAGTGTGATGATTTTAGCTGAGCCTTCCTCCTTTTCTTTCTAGAGGCCTTGACTTTGAACAATTTAACTGCTCATTAGCACCTTCATCAGAGGCTAGGAAAGGAAGGAGAATAATCAGATGAAAAATACTGGCTATATCTAAGTTTCTAGAATCTGTAGATTTCACTTAATCTCACTATCAAGTACAATGAAAATATACTATATTTAGGAAAAATTACATGCTTTTTAAATGTCTTTTTTTTTTAAGTGGGGGGTGAGGATCTGAATTAACTAGTAATCACAAGAGGGACAGATCTGTTAGTTACTAACACAAAAGTCTAATTGTACCTAGAGGGACAAGTTATATTTCTGTCCTGCAAAAAAGATGAAGAGAACATTTCCAATACGAAAAATTGCAACATTTTGGCTGTTTAAATAATGAAAAACATAAAAGCTTGTTTCTACATACAACTACACAGTTGTTGAGAAAACAAAATAAAACAATTTTCCCTCATTTCACTCTGTCATTTCATTGATATAGTGACATTAAATTATGCAGATTATTTTAATTAAGAGACAATTGGGGTACAATGTAATACAATAAAAATCTTGGGATCTATAGGTCTTGATGAACAGACAAGATTTACAAAATACAAGACTTAGCAAAAATAGAATCCATACGTAAAAATTGCCCCAACATGAAGCCAGAACCCTTCCCAAACCACTACACTGAAGAGGTCATGTTATACCAGCATTGCTAAGTGATTCTGAAATCCTAGTTTAAACTTTGCACATGCCTTGCAACAAAAATATTAGCATGTTTTTCTTTCAACTACTTTCTTTTTCTTTTCCCCCAAAGGTTAAGATACAACAGACAATATTAACACTATTCACTTTATGAATTAAAGTTATGAAAAGTAACAGCAAAAAAATACAATGTATAACTATGCTTTCTGAAAAATGTATTATTTTGTCATGAAGTAATATTAACTATTAGAAAATAATAGTTTTGTCTGACAGAAACACGTTAATTTCATGTCAATTCTCAGAATAACTCCCAGTTTACATTCACTTGGAGGATCACAAAAGTAAACAAATTATTGATTTGGAATTTATTTATAAAAGTTTCCTAATCACTTGATAGGTATTCTTCTACTAGATTTGTTTCTTTACTTTTCTTCCCTTCTGTGTTCTGAAAGTTGAGAGGGGGAAAAATGTGATCTAATGCTAGCACCTCTTCCTGCCTCAAACAAGGGCAGAATTCACCTAGAGGCCTAACCTACCTAACAACTGGATAACCCACACCCAAAAGGTACTATTAAATGGAATAGGGAGTAAACAGCCTCTGCCTTAGGATCAGATCCCATCAACTGGGATTGCTAGTAACATTCTTTTTGATTTTGACCATATGGACATCAGACATTGAACACCTAAGCCTAGGGTAACTGCCCAGTAGCCCTTGCCTTATTGATGTCCCTGGACTTCATTCATTGCTTCCCATTTTTAATATTTGCCAGATCCCTCCTGTTTAGCTGGACTCTGAACTCTGACCCCTTCTGTCCCTCACTGTCCCATTGCCAACCACACCTGAATGAGAAATAGCTATACCTAGAGAGATCATTAACACAGAAGACAGACTCCTTTCTCTATTAAAATACTTCTTTCTCTAGGAATTAAAAATCTTTTCTCTAGTTGAGGGAGGTCCAGCCAGGTAAGAGGTTATCATGTGCAAAGTTTGGAAGCTGGTCACGGGAACCCAGCACTGATGACTGGGGTGTAGAGGCAAGAACTGGTCAAGGCAAAGCCCAAATGCACAAAAGAGTAAAGAGCAAAGAACCAAAGCAAGGACTCAAACACTAAACAGTTAGGAAAAGGAGTCAACACCTGGAAGTAGAGCGTAACACAGAAACTTTATTAGAGTTGTTGTTGGTGTTGTTAAATTGTTTCAGTCGTGTCTGACTCTCTGTGACCCCATTTGGGGTTTTCTTGGCAAAGATACTAGAGTGGTTTGCCATTTCTTTCTCCAGCTCATTTTGCAAATAAGGAAACTGAGGTAAATAGAGTTAAGTGCCTTGCACAGGGTCACACAGCTAGTAAGTGTCTGAAGCTGGTCTTCCTGACTCCAAGTCTGGTGATGTTCTATCCACTGAACTCCCTGGCTGGCTTATCATTCAAATACTTGGGTTCAAATCTAAGCAACACTTTTTTCAGGCTTTTGTACACCATATGCTAAGTGATGATTACAGATTTTTTTCTTATACTTCCTGATTTCAATTCAATTAATAATTCAATTAATTTCAATTTCAATTAATAAAAATGATTTCAATCATTTATTAGGTGCCTACTATGTGCCAGGCTCTGTGCTATGGCTGTACCTTAGTTTAAATGTATCTCAGCATATCTGAAGATGAAGAAATTCACCCAAAGCTAACAATTAGAAGAGGAATTTTGGGTGCAAATGGGAAAGGCATTCTCAAAATTTTGATCAAAGTATCTAAAGATCATTACTGAGGCCAGCATTGAGCATTAGAAAGCTATAATCAACTGTAAACAAGCAGCTAATTCAGAAATGATTCCCATGCTGGTAACTAGTCATATACGATTGGAACATAATAAACCAAGATGGGCAGGCATGAATGAGTTGTGAACTGTATTGTTGTCACAGATCCATTTGGTTTTTGTTTTTAGCAGTCACATCATACTGTAGGTTCACATCACATTGTGGTCAACCAAATCGCTAGATTTTGATCACATGAACAATCCAAGGTGTAAAACCTGCCTGGTATGGCTCCCTGCCTTTGTCATTCCATTTCAACAGCTGTTGCTACTTAACAACCACCTTCACATACTTTGGGTCAATCTAATCCCAAAACAGGAGAGACTCCGGTGGTTCTGAAACTCATCTTTAAGGCTGACTTAATGGTGGTCTACTCTGATCTTTTACCTTGGTTCTGTTTACGTGATTTTTGTAATATTTTCAATACATACAATGACCAGCACCTTTCAGCTTTTTTCCTGAAGAAAGAGATCATGATACACAGGGATAAGGTTTCTATATTGTCTATAATTCTTTCTTACATTGTCTTACTCCTGACTAATACTTCCCAACATATTTTTCAACATCTCGCCTTATGATCACATTTTCATCAAAGTCTTAAGGTATATGTTGATTGAATTTAGAATTTTAATCAGTTCTTTCTAGAATGTATTTTACAGCATGAAATTTTATGCACAGAGTACAATTATCTACATAATGTTCATTTTGCAAATGAGTATTTTATGACCAAGTAGTAGGCAGTTAGGTAGTACAGTGTGGATTGAAGGCTGGACTTAAGAAGATCTTCATTCAAATCCTACCTGAAAAACTTACTAGTTATATAATTCAAAATATGACACATAATCTCTTGTAGCTTCAATTTCCTCATCTATAAAATGGGGAAAGTAATAGCACTTACCTCCTAGGGACAATATGAAGATCAAATGAGATAACATGTAAAGTACTTTGAAAACTTTATATCACCATGTAAGATATAAGCTATTCTTATCACAATTATCCCATGATGTCTCTTTATTCTCTTGGATGCATGATAAAGTCAACTTCACCAATTTCCTTTATTTGCCTCTCCAAGAAACTTTTGTAAGTTTAATTTAATGTGAGAATGAGAAAATTGATGATTCAGGAATTTTATTTTATATATATATATATATATATATATATATATATATATATATATATATATATATAT
>CM053581.1:446391043-446412013 GCA_028627135.1 Pseudochirops cupreus
TCACAATCTCCGGTTATTTAATGCAAACTGAAAAAGAACTCATACCCAACAGTCTATATATGAGGACAGAGGGTTTTCTTTTGCTTTATTATTGTTCCCTGGCTTCAGAAAATGATGATCAATCAACTGTTCCAAACACCCAACAGTTAAGATTTTTAAAAATACAAATTTAAATTTTAAAATACTGTTTATCTGCTTTTCAGTGGTAAAAAGGAACCTACCAAAGTTTCCTCCCCAAGCAGTACCATTTATGAGACAGAACTCCCAGAAAAAGAAAAGCAGATACCAGGCACAATGCTATAATAAGGTTAGTTAATCAGACAAGGAAAGGAAGAAATGGCTGTGTTGCAATACTGTTGAACCCCTCCATTGATCTTCAACCAAATACTCTCTCCATTGGTTCCTGGATTTCTTCATATGAATATACATTCTTAACATGCTAGCCACCCCACTACCTTATTGTTCATCCTCTTTTTTTAAAACCAAGTTGTACTCTTCCGTGGCCACAACCTGGTCACAGGTTCCATCCAACTGAGCCTCAGAGATATCATTGTTGATAATAGGCATTAAATATCTCTTACTCTGGAATAAAACTATGTAGTTATTTTGTGAGATTTAGCTTTGAGGATATATTAAGTTCAAAACCAAAATATCCCAATAACACTGATCCCAATAGATTTGGGGGTACATCAACAAGTAGAAGTGGTTTTTCCCTCTTCCAGCAGCATTAACCCAAGTATTTATTACAATGATTAATCATTCTTCCATTTCAGATTTTAATACTAGACTCAAATAAAGAATGGTATCCATAGTGACTATCCCTGCCACCATTATCATAAACATTAAAGAATTATAAATATTAGATTTAGAAAAGGCCCACTTAATAATTAGCTTCATTCTTCTAGTCCAAACATGCACTATTCAATTAGCTGGCTCTAGAAAATGGCAGCAAATTACCACTACAAAAAAATATGAGGAAAAATTCCCAGAAGAAGAAAGGCTTCTCATGAGAAACAGGCAGACAGACAGAACATACACCATATATCAGGCTTAGCCCTCCCTAGGGCTAAGGTGGTATCTTCTTCTCATATTGGAATGTTCCAACTCAAGCCCAGTTGATTTTTTTAAAATCTTTAGTTGAGCAATTTAACAGCAGGGATAGTGGTATAATTAGAGAAGTTTTGAAATGTGGGCAGAGCCAAAGGAAGCATGAGGAATCCACAACCATTTTCTAGCCCTCGGCATAGTACCTAGCACATAGTAAGCATTTAACAAACTCTTAGACTCTTTTACAAAAAATTAATCCAAGTATTAAGTACTGACTAATTTCACAGAGTCCTGTATAATGTGCTCTCCATGTGTCTGGTATAACAAATGGGAGAATCAGGACAGGCCCATTAAAGAAGGTTGTATTGTCACAGAAAACTAAGAATGGAAGCTCTTTTGAGGTTCCAGGAAGATATCAATATTTAAGCATATTTTTAAAAACCCACATATTTAATTTGTAGCATACCTCAATCTGTCTTCTAGGGAAATGTGACATCCTTAATTATGTTGGTTCAAATTATTCAAGCCAAACACTTCAGAATGTAACATATAACATATTTCATTCCAACCACTCAGGCCCTTGGACTCTTATTGATTCTCTATGAAAATACCTGTGCAAAAGGACTTCCCAAGCATCAGCTGCTAAGTTTTCATAATAACATCACTACTCATTGTTCATGGCACAAAAGAGGTCATTAGAGAAATGTATGACTAGGAAAAAAAAAGTCACATAGTGATAAATAGCATGGATAGCCTGAGCTCTCAACAAGTAACCATGCAATCAAAAGAATAAGGAGGTACCAAATACGCTGAAGGTGGTAATTATGGTGGATCAGAGGGTGAAGGGAGTAAAAAATATGGAAAGGCATAAATGGGTTCCAATCTGCATTGTTAGAGAGAGGACTCATATCAATCACAGATCAAAGATCAATCAGTCAATCAATGAACATTTATTAATCATCTAACATGTGCCAAACACTATGCTAGGTACTAGAATCTATATACAAAAAAAAAATTAGATAGTCCCTGCCTTCAGAGAGTTTTCATTCTACCAGGGGTATACAATATGTTCATAGAAAAATTACTGGATGAAAAGAAAAGACCAGAGCTGAACAGAAAATTTGACTTCCATATACAAGAATCAAGAGAAGCATGAAAAGGTAAACAGGAAAGAGAAATCACAAAGGACTTATTGAAGTTGAACTGTTTGCATTATTACATGGAAAGGTGATATTTTTAACTTATGAGACTTTTCTCAGTATTTAGGGTAGTTGAAGAGAGCACAGGGTGAGTTGAATATGAAGGGATGACTATCAAAAAAATAAAATTAAGGGGTGAGAGAGGAATATATTTGGAGAAGGAGAAAGGGAGAGATAAAATGGGGTAAATTATCTCACATAAAAGAGGCAAGACAAAACTGTTATAATGGAGAGGAACAACAGGGAGGTAAAAGGGAATGAGTCAACCTTACTCTCATTGGATTTAGCTTACAGAGGGAATAACATATACACTCAGTTGGGTATCTTACCCTACAGGAAAGTAGCAGGGGAAGGAGATAAGAGGAGGGGAGAGATAGAAGGGAGGGCTAATTGGGGGAGCACATAGTCAGAAGCAAACACTTTTGAAAAGGTACAAGGTCAAAGGAGAAAATAGAATAAATGGGGGGGTGTGGAATAGGATGGAGGGAAATATAGTTAGTCTTTCACAATATGACTACTATGGAAATGTTTTGCATAACTACACATGTATAACCTATATTGAATTACTTGTCTTCTTAATGTGGGTGGGTAAGGAGGGAAAAAGGGAGAGAATCTGGAACTCAAAGTTTTCAAAACAAATGTTAAAAATTATTTTTACATGCAACCGGGAAATAAGATAGACAGGCAATGGGGTACAGAAATCTATCTTGCCCTACAAGAAAGTAAGAGGGAAGAGGGTATATCAACAAGCACTCTAGCGTACCTAGGGAAGCTGCTAACACAGCTTCTTAGATCTGCTTTTCTAAAGGAAAGCAACTCAAAATGGGTTAACAATCTTACTTTAATCAATCAAACAAATATCATTTACCCAATTCAGGGGAAAAAGTCAGCACCCTGAACTTCAGAGAATGTAAACACAATACAAACACAAGTTATAAGCACAAGTTACAAGCAGACAGAGAAACAGGTCAGCAGATGGGCTTCCAAACCATCTGACCATTACATCAGTTACCTATTCAGTTACCAAAGATGGAAGCACCAACATCTGGGTTTTGCAAAGCCGAGGGGGGCGGGGGAGGGGAGCCCTCAACGGCTTCGCAGAGTCTCATCTGGCCAAATCACACAACTCTTCTCAAAGTGAGCCCCAAAGCAAAACCTCAGGGCATATATATAGCCTTCTCCTGGATGGGAGAATGTCACAGCCCTCTTGACCCACTGCCCAATCACAAAGCAACAAGGTGGTGGGCATTCCTGAAAAACAAGCCTCCCACCACAGGCTCCATGTGACCACATTCAGCCTATTAGGGGGCAGAGTATATTTTCAAATCAGGGAAGATTCTCAGAGCCACTTAAGCCCTTCAGATTCCCATAACAGAGGGGGAGGGCAAAATGGGGGGATAGAAGGGAGGGCAGATTAGGGGAAGGGGTAATCAGTATGCATGTCATCTTGGGGTGGGGGTAGGAGAGAGATGGGTAGAAAATTTAGAACTCAAAATCTTGTTAAATGAATGTTGAAAACTAAAAATAAATAAACAAATTCTGGGGAAAATTTAATAAAGGATGCATGCAAAATAAATATAAAGTGACTTTTCTAGAGGCTAGTTGGGAGGCTGGGTAGATAAGCAATGGAATTAATCAAGAAAGGACTCCTAGACGTGGCAGTTGACCTAAACCTTAAAGGGAACCCAAGTTTCCAAGAGGTACAGGTGTGGAGAAAAAGTGTATCAAGCATAAGCCACAGTCAATAAACATTAATTAAGTGTCTATTATGTGTCAGGCACTATCATATGTCAATCATTCTCAATAACTTGTATATAGACACAAACTCAGGGATGGAATTTTATGTATGGAAAACTACAACAGTCAATTTGTCTGAAGCACACAGAATGTGTGAGAATGAGTAATGAAAAATCAGCCTAGAAAATTAGGCTGGAGTCAGGGCTTCAAATGACAGAAGAGTTTATATCTTATCCTAGAGGTAATGAGGATCTACTAAAGCTTTCCTCATCAGACATGAGCTTTAGAAATATCAATTTCGCAGCTGTGGAATTAGAGAAGGAGAGAAATTGGATGCAGGAAGAGCAATTAGGAAGCTATTAAGACAGTCCAGGTAACAGATGATGAGAGCCTGAATTAGGATAGTTGTAGTGAAAATTGAAAAAAAAACAAACAGTTGGGACTTCACAGAAGTAGAAGACATTAAGAAGAAGTGTCAAGAAGACACAAAACTACTATACAATAAAGATCTTAATATCACCAATAACCACAATGATGTGGTTACTGACCTAGAGCCATATATCCCAGAGGCTAAAGTCAAGTGGGCCCTTAGGAACCATTGCTAACAATAAGACTAGTGGAGGTGATGGAATTCCAGCTGAGCTATTTAAAATCCTAAAAGATGATGCTGTTAAAGTATTGCATTCAATATGCCATCAAACTTCGAAAATTCAACAGCAGCCACTGGATTGGAAAATGTCAGTTTACATTCCAAACCTAAAGAATGGCAATACCAAAGAATGTTTAAACTACTGAGCAATTGCACTTATTTCACATGCCAGCAAGGTTAGATGTAAGATTCTGCCTGCTAAGCTTCAGTAATATGTGAACCAAGAATTACCAGAAGAGCAGGCTGGTTTTCTAAGAGATAGAGGAACTAGAGACCAAATTGCCAATATTCGCTGGATTATGGAGAAAGGAGCGGAGTTCCAGAAAAACATCTGCTGCTTCTTCATTGACTACAATAAAACCTCTGAATATGTGGATCAACGCAAATTGTGACAAGTATTCAAAGAGATGGGAGTTCCAGATCATCTTACTTGTCTCCTGTAAAACCAGTGTGCTGGTCAAGAAGCAACAGTTAGAACAGACCATGGAACAACTGATTGGTTCAAGATTGGGAAAGGAGTATGACAAAGCTATATACTGTCACCTTATTTAATTTACATGCAGAGTGAATCATGCAAAATGCCAGGCCAGACAAAGCAAAAGCCAAAATTAAGGTTGCTGGGGAAAATATCAACAATCTCAGCTATGCAGAGAATACCACTTTGATGGCAGAAAGAAAAATTAGGAAGCCTCTTGATGAAGGTGAAAGAAGAGAGTGTAAAAGCTGGCTTGAAGCTTAACATTAAAAATAACTAAGATCATGGCATCTGGTCCCATCACTTCCTGGAAAATAGAGTGAGAAAAAATGAAAGCAGCGTCAGATTTTATACTCTTGGGCTCAAAGATCATTGCATACAATGACTGCAAACATGAAATTAAAAGACACTTGCTCCTTGGAAGGAAAACTATGGCAAATATAGACAACATACTAAAAAGTACAGCCGTCACTTTGGTGATGAAGATTCATATAGTCAAAGCTATGTTTTTTTCCAGTAGTAACATATGGCTTTGAGTGCCGCAGAATCAATGCTTTTGAATTGTGGTGCTGGAGAAGACTTTTAAGAGAATCTTTTGGAAAACAAGGATATCAAATCAGTCATTATTTAAAGAAATTAACTCTGACTATTCATTGGAAGGACAAATGCTGAAGCTGATGCTTAAATATTTTGGCCATATCATGAGAAGACAGGATTCACTGAAAAAGACTCTGATGCTGGGAAAGACTAAAGGCAAATGAAGAGATAGCAGAAGATGAGATGGATGGATAGTGTCATGGAAGCAATGAGTAAGAATTTGGACTGACTTTGGGAGATAGTGGAGGATAGAAGGGCCTGGTATGCTGGGGTCCATGAGGTTACTCAGAGTCATACATGCCTGAATGACTGAACAAAAACAAAAGTGAAAAGAGAGAGAAGGTGTGGTATGTAAGAAATGTTATGGAGATAGAATCAACAAGACTTAGCAATTGATTAAATACAGAGAAGAAGGGTGAGTGAGGGGCTAATTCCTAGATTGTAAACCTGGGTGACAGGAAGAATGATGAAGTTCTTAATAAACATATGAGAAGTTAGGAGGAAGGATTAGTTTAGGGGGAAAGAGAATAAATTTGGTTTTGGACATACTGAGTTGGAGATACCTATGAAATATCCAGAAGGTGACATCCAGCAGATATCTGGAGATGTGAGCCTGAAACTCAAGAAAAAGATAAGGTAGATTTTTAGACTGATATGCATAGAGATTATAGTTAAATCAATAGGCTCAGAGATGGTTAGTGACTTGTCATAGAGCAAAGATTTGAACACAGGTCTTCTGACTTCAGTTCATTCCTTCAACAAGAATTACATACCTACTATGTGCAAAGCACTGTGATATGTGCTGGGGACACAAAAACAAAACAATCTTTTTCTTCAAGGAACATACAATTCAATGATATTCCATTTAGAATGTAATTAAACAGAGAAACTCACACACATAGAAAATATCTCTATTACTATCTTCTAATCCATTTATCTTCATTAAAGTATAAGGACTAGCTGTGGATTTTAAAAAGAAAAAAAGTGAAAAATTGTGGTAGATAAAAATAAAATTTTATAAATTAAAAAATATATATTGGTGAAAATATATTTTTGAAGAAATCTTCCATTCAGTGTTGTCTTACTTGGTGATGAAGAGTGGTATCTGCTACAAATTAAATGCTTCGTGAAATAAGGACATATGTCAAATTACAAGACTTATAAATCTGTCCAAAATAGATATGATGGACTCTTCTACCAAACGATTAGTCACTACTCTTATAGAACATTCTTGGATAATATTCAGGGATGAGAAATGGGATAGTATGTTCTTTCCTCCATCCTTCAAAGATGAATATATCAAATGACACTAGATGTTGAGGCTTTCTTTTCTTTCATTCTTGGACAAAAATAGAAAACAGAAAGATGATGAGATACCACTAATATCAACAGGTCTCACTAATGTACAATTTAACCTCTTTTCTAATCATTACATTGTGTCATTTCTATTCTGTGTGTTGAATTCATCTAAAAATGTAAAGTAATTCCTTTGCATTACAGACAAAGAAGTGAATTTGGGGCATAAATTCATGCATACTTTGACAACCTGGAAAATGATACAGAACTGTTCTTCTACAAGCTGAAGTCCTTCCTTATCAGAGCATTCATTGCAACAAATTTAGTTGGAGAATGTTGTAAAGGGGGAACCTTGAAGGTCTTGAGATGTAGAAAGAGTTTTATGGTCCTGAGTCTACAGGGGTACGACCAACTCTTCCCCAAGATGAGTTCAGGGTGTCAGAAAGGAACCTCAAATATAGTGATGTTTCTTGTAGAGCCTAAAAACTGGCTTTGGTCTAGCAAAAAAAAATTGAAAGCAAACATTTGTGTTGAGTGCTTGGAAATTAATGAGTTGATATAGAATGGAAGGTAGATTCAGTGGTTGTACAGGTACACAGCATGGAAGAGATCTGATAATGTGATCTTTAAAAAAATGAATGGTGAGTAAGGCATGAGTGTGTACAATGTCTGGTAGACAGAGATAGAGTGAGATGATGAGTGGTAGAACAAAAATGGACAAGGAATGCTCCAAGCATGGATGGATGAAGGGAAAGGGAGGAGAAGGTTCTACTGCCCTCTGCCCTTTCTACACAGAGGATAAGCTGTGAAGAGCTTGTCTCACATATGACAGTATCTCTGAATCACATGCCTCTCAAAAATTGTCATATAAGACTTTGGACATAACGAATAAAGGGAAGTGCCAGAATGATCCAAAGCATGAGTTTGTTACCTACACCCTGATTAAATGAATAATATTTGCATGACAAAAATTTCACTAGAACACTGTCTTTAAGAACAGAAATCATAAAAATGAATTCCACACTAAAAAAATTCCACACTAAAAATTCATCATCTACAAATATAGATGATGACAGAGACAGATAGAAGATACAAAGAGAGTAATAATTATGTTATTATGTACATGCATCTAGACAGTGATTCTTAAGCGCAAGTAGTTATAAATGAGTGTTTATTTGGCTGAATTGTTTCAAGTAATTTTTTTTAAATTTTAAAGAAAGTTTTTATTTTTTAAAAAAGTTTTTAATTTTTTTTAAAAAGTTAAATCTTAAAGAAAATTTATTACTTGAATAGTAAAATCATAGGTTACAGGGTTTACAAAGCACTTTTAATACATTACCTCATTTGTGAAACATTTGGCAGATTGGCATATTTGGTTTTGATCTGAAATTTCCTCAAAAATTTCCCACTGTTACCAGGCCACATCTCCTCTGTTCTTTATAGGTGATTTTTTTTTTATTACTGTGAGTTCAAGAGTTTGAATTTATCCTTATTAAATGGTTGTCATAGCTTCATTACACTGAAGACTTGAAAACACCTTAAATGTCATCCAGCCCAAGTCCTTCATTTTACAGTAAAGGAAACTGAGGCCCAGAGAAGTTAAGTGACTTGCCCAAGGTCAGACAGATAATAACAAAGTTGGAACTTAAACCTTCATCTTCTAACCCCAAATACCATGCTCTTTTCTATTATAACTACCATGCTATCTCTCTAGATTTTACTAGAACTCACTCATCATTTTAGCCAGTTGAGATCTTTTTTGCATCCTGATTCTACCATCCAACACAACAGCTACCTTCCCAGCTTCATGCCATCCTAAAGTGTGATAAGCATGCAAATCATGCATTCTCATCCAAGTCAGATAAAAACAACAACCAAAAAAGTGCCAAGCACAGCAACCTAAAGCAGTAGGGTACTGCCTACAGACAGCATAGTACAGTACAAAGACTCCTACATGTGGAGTTAGAGCCTTAAATTTTCCCTCCACTTCTTCCCTGCACCTCAGATCTACAATTTACTTTTTCTGTGACCTTGGACAAGTGCCTTCAACTCTCTGGGCTTCAATTTCTTCATCTATAAAATAATGGGATTAGACTAGACCTAATCTTTCTTTCCAGCTTTTAATCTTTGATCTGCCTCACCAAAGATGTGCCTCAGATTAACATCAATCTAGTAATCAACACTGTTAGACCCAATCACTCAAGAAGCATCCAAGGTCACCTTACTAAAACTATCCTCTCCCATATTATCTCCATTTTATCCATAAGGATAAGGAAGGCTTTATCAAATGCTCTTCTGATAATGTGTCTAGCACATTTCTCTGACCTGTCTAGCAACCATGTCAAAAAAGAAATGAAAGAAAATGAGAATGAGCAATTTTAAAAAGAGGAAACATAAATTGTTGATAATCACTTGAAAAAATTCTTTATCTTACTAATAAGTAGAGAAACAGAAATTAAAACATCTTTGAGGTACCATCTCATACTCATCAAACTATCAAAATAATTTAAAAGCAATAAAACTCCATGGCGGCAAGGATGTGAAGAAATAAGTATATATACTTATTGCTATATTTAGTGCAAACTTGGGAAATCTTTTTGGAGAAGACTCTAGTAGTACATAGTAAAATTTACTTAGATAATCCTAGTCTTTGACTCAGTAATTCCAAAGTTGGATTATATCTTTAGAATGTTAAAAAAAAAAAAAAGAACTATCTGTTTGATGACTTTCACAACAGGATTATATAACAATACAAGGGGGGAAAACCTGGAAGCAATGTTCAACAAGATGGGCACAGCCAAATAAATTGTAGTATTCACATAATGAAATATAATACAAATAAGATAGATAAGAAGGAAAAATAGAAAAAGAAATTCAGACTTTTCAAAATAACACAAACCGAAAAAGTGTGGGTATGAGAATGAAATACAACTAACTATGGCCATATGAGAGGAAAAGTCATAAAAAATGACTTTATAAGAATGGATGGACAAAGAATCTTTAAAAAGAGGAACTATGCTAATGGGTGAATACCAGCTTCCAACTCCTTTGCTCTCGTTTCAGTCCAACTATCCCTATATTCACCAATGGATTGCTATATAGAATGCTGGTAAAGGCTTTTCAATCAAAAGGTTTATCGACACCCTCCTCTATCTTTATGTGGCACCATGTGATACTAGGAATAGAATCAGAACATGAATCAGAAATTATAACATGAAGACCTGAGACCAGACTTGCCATGACTTTTGTCCTCTAAAATATTCCACCCTGGACATGTTCATATTCTCCCCTCCTTCCAAGGACCATTGTAGGGATGATCTCATTCTCCCCAAGTTCCTCATATATTTGGGGCCCTGGTTCCTATGTTATTCCCACTCTATAATATATACAGAGATTAGTATTAAACTTGAATCTATCAATGTTCTATCAAAGTATCCCCTCACCTACAACCATACCTCCTATGACCCTTCTGGACAAAGCTACAAAAACGAATGGGGTTTTATCACCTCCATTTCATGGCTTGACTCATCCATAGCACTGAATACCAAGCAAAAAGCAAATCTCAGGAAAGACATAGGTCTCTGGATAACAGGAACAAATGGGAGTTCTTTCAGGACTCCGGCTGAGGTGACATTGACTTTTTTGCTACATTTCATACCTCCTGACGAGTATTCTTTATAAGAAATAGTTTCAAAGCATTTGTAAAGCAAACTCTGCCAACCTCTAGCAGTGTTTGTAGTTAGAAGTTGGAATATTTACCCAAAGAACCACATACTATTAACTAAGGCACATGATGACTGTTTGAAGGTCTTTTGACAATACTAACCCACTGAATCAACACCTGAAAAGCAAAGGCAGTTTGTCTGCATTTACAAATAGAATATTTGCACAAATAAACCTTAAATCTAAAAGCACGGGTGTTAAATAAACTTGAATAAGCAAGCTAGGTCTTTAGAATACAGGCATTCAAAATTAATTTTGTATAGAGTACTAAAACTTTTGCTAACTGGTTTCTTAGAAAAGAGTAAAGGAAGTGAAAGTTGCAAGCCAACAGATATAAAAATCAAAAAGCACTATCTAGGTACTCATTTAGTCTTAAGATATTTTACTTAAGATTTTTAAGAACGGAAAAAATCATTTGACCTTTTTATTATTTCTATCATCCTAAGGAATAACACATTACATTGTACTATTAAAGCCATCTCATTTTCCCACTCCCTTTTTTAAAAAATTTTTTTGTATTTAGTATTTTATTTTTACCCAGCTATATGTAAAAAACAATTTTTAACATTTGTTTTTAAAACATTGAGTTCCAAATTCTCTCTCTTCCTTCCTCCCCAACCCCACCCCCATTAAGAAGGCAAACAATTAGATATAGGCCATATATGTATAGTCATGCAAAAAATATCCATAATAGTCATGTTATCTTCCCACTTTCTTCACAGAGGTGAGGGATTATCGGTGTGCAACACTCCATACGATGCTGGATTTTTTCTATATGTTGGTTAGTTTTGCTGAATTGTTTTTCCTCTTTTTAAATTTTTTCCTATAAGGGATTATTCTATGAGAGTGGGAAGAGGACTACACTGAGAAATGTAGGTGATATAAAAAGCAAAGATATCACTAAGTTTTATTTTGAAAAAAGATTAGAGACATCTAGAGGTGGTTCATCTTTAAATAACTCCTATTTAATTCCATGTGTGATATTCAAATAGGGTATGTTTTCAATGGTTCTGGTGTTGGGGTCCAATTCTATAAACAGATAGTCTCTGCTTTCCCTAAAGTACATTCAAGGAAACAGTTAAAAAGCTTCTAAAATAATGAATTTTGGATATATCAAGGAAAGAAAAAAAATGCTACTACCTAAATCAATCAAGCTAGATACCATATCAAGCAGTTATGGAAGAAAGAAGAGAACTGGAAGAAGAGAAGCCTTAATAATATTCAGAAATTCCCAGGAGATGAAATTTAAAAGGAACCGATAATTAAGCACATGACCTAGGAGACTGGGGGAAATGGAAGTGCCCTCAACAGTGAGAGGGAAGTTAGCAAGAGGAGACCATTTGGGGGGAAAGAGAATTAATTCCATTTTGGACATGTCAATCTGAAGATGGCTCCTAGACATCCTGCTCGAGTTGCCCAACAGGAAAATAATGGAAACTGCCTGTGGTTTCATAAGAAATTTATTAACTAACCTTGATATTTAAAAGACACGCAAAAAAATAGAAAGAAAGGCAGCTGACAGGCTAAGATTAATAATAACTGACCATTTTATAGCACCTTAAAGGTTTACAATTTTGCATATATTATATTTCATTCAATCTTCACAGAAATGCTAAAAATACTACAGCTAATATTATTCCCATTTTAGAGATAAGAAAACTGATGCTCATCGAGGTTAAGTAACTTAGAACACAGCTCCCGAATACCAGAGATGGAATTGGAATCCATGTCCTCTTACTTCCAATTCCACTGTAATTTCCACTACACCAGAATGGATATGGAAGTATGGTCCAGTTGTCCGAAACAGTGACTGTCATGAGAGCTAAAATTCAGATGGAGTGGAGGTTGATGAGCAAATAAAAGAAAATATTCAGCCTTTCGTTTTTTTTCTTTTTTCTTTTTTAAGCTAAACTGGGAAAAGAGGAATAACCAAAAGATACAAAAGAAGGAAAAATCAACTCATTATGCTTCTGCTTTCTTTGCCAAGGAGAAGATCCTTGGAATGAAAAGCACATAACAAGAATGGCTAATAGGGAATTAAAACCTGAGCTAAGTAGAGAGGTTGATTGATCAAGATTGATCCTGGCTGAGTCTGATGAGTTCAAGTGAGCAGACTGAAGTGTACTATAGATCCCAGAGTACTGAAGGAACTGAAGTAGGTGATACTAAGTCATTTGAAATATTTTGGAAAATCATAGGATTCCACAATACTAGAGAAGAACAAGTGTTGACTTGATTTTCAATTTAAAAAACAGAAAAGGAAAGGAATGCAATCTACAAAGTACAATAGGTCAGTGTCCTTAATTCTGATTCCTAGAAAAATTCTAGAATGTATTACTAAAAGGATGGTTATTGAGCATCTAGAAAAGGAAGATGTAATCACAAAAATGCTAGCATGGCTTCATCAAGAGAAGGTCATAAAAGAAAAACCTTTTTTTGACAAAATCACTAGTCTGATAGATCAGAAAAATAATAGACAGATACAGAGATAGACAGGTTTGTTGTTTAGTCATTTTTCAGTCATTTCTGACTCCTCATGACCTCATTCAGGGTTTTCTTAGCAAGGATACTGGAGCAACTTGCCATTTCCTTCTCCAAATAATTTTACAGATTAGGAAACTGAGGCAAACAAGGATAAGGGACTTGCCAGGGGTCCCACAGCTGGTAAGTGTCTGAAGTCAGATTTAAACTCAGAAATAGTCTTCCTGACTCCAAGACCCAGCGCTCTATCCACTGTGCTGCCTAGCTGCCCCAAGATAGATAGACAGATAGACAGACAGACAGACAGACAAACAGATAGATAGACAGAAAGTTAGAAAGACAGACAGACATGTGTATTTGTAATTGACTTGGATTTCAGTGAAGCATCTAGCAAGTCTCTCATGCTATTCTTGTGGAAGAGCTCAAGAAGCATGAGCTAGATATAATGTAATGGTGAATAAACGATCTAATTGCAAACTGAAAAGAAGATTCAGTGCAATTTCCTAAGCTGTCTGTGGGTAGCAGCAAACCCCAAAATGCTATGATATAAAAACATTCCTTTAAAAAAAATACAGGGAGAACTCTTCATCTTCTGTTATTTCCAGTTTGACTTTTATGTCTTTAACTTATTGTATTCTCAGGTCTAACAGCTCCAAATGCAAATTTATCTGGCATCAGAAATGTATTTCAACAGGCCCTAACATGCTCATGAGGGAGAATGTTCAGAGAGGACAGAGAAAAAACAGTACTTGGCTCCTATTGTGCTTCTCTCTTCTCTGCAAAGGAAAATAAACTTTGAAATGCAAGTGTAAAAATAAATGTGATTAAGAGGAAGCTGAAACCCAAGATAGGTAGAGATGTCAAAAAGAACCTAGCTATTTACATGATTTCAAGCCTCCTGGCACAGATGAATTATATCACAAGGAATTAAGGGAACGTGAAAATGAGACTGCAAAACTGCTATTGGAATTCCCTTCCCTCTGGAAGGGAAAGAGAAAGGAATAAGCATTGATAAAGCATTTGCTGTGCCAGGCATTGGGTTATTCAATTTTTGCAAATATTATCTCATTTGATCCTTACAACGACCCTATGATGTAGATGCTGTTATTATCTCCATTTCACAGCTGGGGCAACAGAGACAAACATAGGTTGAGTGATTTGTCTAAGGTCATAGCTAGTTAAGTATCTGAGGCCAGATTTGAACTCGGGTATTCCTGATTCCAGGCCCAGTGTTGTACGTACTGCATCACCAGTAATTTGGGAATTATTTAAAAATAAACACACGCCTACATATAAACATACTCATCCCCATATGCATATAGAAACTGGAAGTGAACATACAGGCCAAGAGAGGGAAAATGGAAGGACTGACAAAAAAAGTCGAAAGAAATTCTAAGGGGAAAAAATGGATGTTAATTTTGAATGGAAATTAAATGCAAAGAAAAACAAAAACTTACAATGGAGGAGAAACAGTGAAGGGAGAAATATGAGAGGTAATTAATAAGTAGGGTGAATTTTTATTTTATTTTTTATAAATGATGCCACATGACAAAGTACTTTAAAGTTTACAAATTTGATTTCATCAAATCTAGGAGTATTGGCCACTCCACAAAAGATGAAAATGAGGCTAAGAAAAGCTAAATGCCTCACCCAGAATCACAACTAAGACTTGAACCCAGATCTTCTTACCTCAATCAACCCTCTGTCAACTATGCCATCCTTCCTCACATCAAAAGAAAATGTTTCCAAACTTGTGTTGCACAAACTACAGTATGGAGTAGTGGAAAGAACCCTGGATTTCCACACTGTCATGGGCTCTCAGTGTAGAGAGCCTATAGAGGACTTTCAGGGGTCCCCCGGCCCCACTAATGGAATGTCCCCTCTCCTTGTATAACTTCTATAAGATCACAAGGCAGATATTCAGGAGGAGTATAGTCTTGTTTACTGATGCCTCCAGGATATGGTCCTATGAATAACTACAGAAGATTCAGGGCAGTTAACCTGCAAGTCTTGTTTATGCCTCCTTGTTTGTTTATGCCTCTGGAGGTGGTCCTAGGATGAAGTCTTAATGAATAATTAGTCTTAGGCTGTGGTAAGGAGTGGTCAAGGCCAAAGGAGGGTCCTTGTAAAGTTCTTCTGCTAGGGCCATATAAGCCCTGTAAGCTCCTTGTACCTTTGGCTCTATATGAAATGGCTCTGGAATAAACAGACTATCGAATACATCCCTGTCTCTTTACTCACTGGTTGCTAGCCCACCCAACTGTGCTGGTCGCAGTATCCAACCAACTATATACAACTAGAACAGATGTAGAACAGTTTATGGTTTGTTCTAGAAGAGATCATTTTCTCTATGTCTTCCCTATACCAATGAAATCACAGATACAGCCTCATTCCAGCCCCTAAAAAAAATTGGATCAGGGGATAGTCCATATGTATTAAAAAAAAATAAAACCTTTAGAAAATAATTTGTTTTAGTTATCAATTCCTTCACATTATATATCCAAGAATCTTTCAGTATACAATAGGGGTATTTTGACCATTCTAGATATTTTACAGATTTTTAAGGTACTTTAGGGAAGAAGAAATTCTAAAATTTTAACACAATGAAATCATCTGTTTCAGATGAGTCAATATAAACATAAAGATGTCTGTTACTTACCTCTGAATTTCTTGGGAGGGTTGGCAAGGTCACCGGCTTCTGGATGCACCACACATCTATCATCCACTAGCCTACCAAGAGAAGCATATTTACACTGTTAGTATGATGTGGCTACTAACAATAAATACATTGAGGTTAAAAGGAAAATGAGACATTCTGTAGGGGCTGCAGGGAAATGGGCCTATTACTGCACTGTTGGTGGAGCTGTGAATTGGTCCAGCTATCCCTGGGAGGACTTTGAAACCATGCCCTAAAAGTTAGTAAACTGTGCATGCTTCTTAATCCAGTCATCCACTAGACCTATAAAAATAACAATGGCTAGAACTTCAGGGGAGACAACACGCACACAGAATGATAGATTTAGAACTGAAAGGGTCATCAGAGGCCATCTAGTCCAAAGTCCTTGTTTTACAGATGAGGACACTCAGGCCCAGGGAAAGCTTATATTTACTGTTGGTGTTACTGAGACCTTTTTCAGTCATGTCCAAGCCTTCATGAACCTGTTTCAGGTTCCCTGGCAAAGATACTGGAGTGGTATGCCATTTCCTTCTCCAGCTATTTTACAGATGAGGAAACTGAGGTAAACAGGGTTGGGTCAGCTACTAAGTGTCTGAGGCCAGATCTGAACTCAGGGAGATGAGTTTTCCTAACTCTAGACTGGTGCTCTGTCCACTGTACTATCTAGTTGCCCCCGTGTCACCTACGTTGCTTACGAACTATGTACTGAGAAGGAATCAGCAGCTGTATGCATTAGGAGAAGCCTCATATACAAGTAGGCCTTTGAGCTGAGCTTTAAAGAAAACCAGATGATTGAAGGAGGCAGAGGTGTGGAAAGAATGATATTACCAGAGATATACCCAAATTAAAACTTTTGCTCCGAAACAGAGTGTGAAAACCAGAAATGTCAATCTGTGTCATCCAGTAAATTCCAATTCACACTAAAATTGCCCTTTGAAAAGTAGTGTAATTGACCAAAACTGAATGAAAATAGTGGCTTCAGATTGATTTGGTCACCTTGGGCAGACATTTCCTAAGTGTCACCACATCTACATGATCTAAGTTCCTCAAAAATAAATGCTTATTTAGTACAGCACTATGGTTCTACCTTGGCTTTTTTAGACATACTTAGTTACAGGTCTGATGCATTCACATTGGTTTACTAAAATGTGGTTTTGTAAGAGCTTCCAGACACGCAAGAGATCCCTTTAAGAGTTCTTAGATGTTATTTTTATAAAACAGGAAGTCGCATTGGGCCAAGAGAAGGCATAATCAAGCTATAATTCCAAATTCAGCCTGAAACTTGACAACAAAAAGTATTGCACAGTATAAACCTAAGTAAAAGAGGTATAAGACAAAGGTAAATTGTTCGTTTCATTCAATGACAACAGTAATAACTGATCAAGAGATGTCAAGAAAACACAACACACAATGGTATTGCAAAGCAAATACTATCTTTGTAGCCCTTTTTGGTACTACTACCCCCTATACACACACACACACACACACACACACACACACACACACACACACACACACTCTAAAATTCATCCAATATTCCTTCCTTCCTCCTTCAAAAATTCTAGCTGCCATTGTTTAAATGAAGTAGGAGAAAGGAGAAAAGGAGTTAAAAGACTCTGAGAGAAAGCATGGAGTAATGGAAAGAACCCATATGTAAGGAGTCAAGATCACTTAGACTCAAATCTCAGATTACTCAAGCCTCAGATTAATCACCTAGTATCTGTGTGTGTCCTTGGGCAAATCATTAACCCTCTAGAACAGTGGTTCTCAACCTTCCTAATGCCGAGACCCTTTAATAGTCATATGTGGGAGTATCTGCATATGGGTGGACCCGCCTGGAGACAGATAGAGAAGGTTCCTAAGACCATTGGAAATATGTGTTTTCCTATGATCTTAGGCGACCCCTGTGACCCCTGTGAAAGGGTCATTTGACCCCAAAGGGGTCGTGACCCACAGCTTGAGAACCACTGCTATAGAATCTGTTTCCTTAACTACAAAATAGAGATGATAATAATTAGCAATGATAATTATGACACACTACCCAGATCACAGGAGTGCTATGAATAAAGTACTTTGTAAACTCTAAAACTCTCTCTATATGTATGTGTCTTTATAACGATCTTCACAGACAGTTCATCAACTTCCCATTTCCAGGAGGAGGTTTACAAAGACAGGCAACAAAGGACCACATATGCATATGAATATTACCGCCCTCACTGATCCCAACATAATGCAAACCAGGGCACTGGAAATGACCACTGGAAAATCATTTGTTAAACAGTGAGTGGCCAAAAGTTTCTGATTATATGCTAACTATAAGTGATAAAACTAGGACATTTAACTATATGCAAACAAAAACAGTATCAGAGAGTGAGCTACATACTGGCCAGCACTGGCCAGAGAAGAACCAAAATGAAATGATCACAGAAATGTGTAATATATACAGATATAATATATAATGATATATCCACATATATGTTTACATGTATGTATACCTACATTTACGCTTGGATATGAACATAAATATGAATGTATATATCTATATATACACATATATATGTATATGTGGCTTCTATGCAAAATCCAGATGAAAATCTTTGCCTCATAAGTTTATTAGCTTCCAATCAGCAATCAGCCTTCCTAATCAGGAAATTAGCCTCCTGACCAACCTTCAGTGCATGGGCAGGCACACAGTCTAAGAGGTACTACCAATTTGCTCCCTTGTCAATCCTCTGATCTCTCTTTAAAGACACTGCAAATAATGCATGATGGGTTGGGTCCTTTGGTCTCATCCATTAGCAAAAGAAATCCCATGAAGTAAAAAGACTTGGGGATGCCTCCTTGCTTCTTCACCTGTTGGTTGTGTGATACTAGATATTTTCACTTAATTTCTGCACTTTAGTTTCCTTGTTCATAAACTGGAAAGGAAGGAAGGAAAGCAAGGAAGAAGGAAGGAAGGAAGGAAGGAAAGAAGGAAGGAAGGAAGGAAGGAAGGAAGGAAGGAAGGAAGGAAGGAAGGAAAGAAGGAAGGAAGGAGGAAAGGAAGGAAGGAAGGAAAGAAAGAAGGAAGGAAAGAAGGAAGGAAGGAAGGACGGAAGGAAGGAAGGAAGGAAAAAGGAAGGAAGGAGGAAAGGAAGGAAGGAGGAAAGGAAGGAAGGAAAGAAGAGAGAGAGAATGATTCAATCTGTATTCAGATGGTATTAGTTCTTTCTCTGGAGGCAGATAGCATGCTTAATCATTAGTCCTTTGGGATTGTCTCGTATCATTTTATTGCTGAGGCGAGCCAAGTCATTCACAGTCCTTCATCATACAATGTTCCTATTACTGTGTACGATGTTCTCCTGGTTCTGCTCACTTCACTTAGCATCAGTTCATGTAAGTCATTCCCAGTTTTTTCTGAAATTATCCTGCTTGTCATTTCTCATAGCACAATAATGAAAATTTTAGTCTTGAGAGTTGTCTGAGGCCTTAAGGGTTTAAATGACTTATCCAGGTGACACAGCTAACATATGTCAGAGGTATTACTTAACTAAGTCTTCCTGACACAGAGACTGCCTCTGTATATAGTACACCATGCTGTCTTCCTAGTAGGTTGCATATAGAATCAAAAGTTGTCATACAAAAGAAAAATTCACCAAATAATTGCTCTATTATAAAGGTGATCCCCGTGACAACGTCCCTCATTGCTCAACACTAGTATCTCTTCCCATCACCTATCACTACCTCTATCATCAATGTCTTTTCTGATTGCTGATGTTACTCAAAATTTAACATCAAAAGATTAAGAAAGGGATTCTTGGGAAAAATGATAATGTCTTTGAACATTTTTGTAACAAGGACCCTCCTTATGATCATGCTACGAAAGTACAAACATAAAGTAAAGGACATCATATCATGCTGCCATAATTTTTAACAAAATGTTGTCCCCCTGAAATTAATACTTGATTCATTTCTTGCTCATTTCAACAGTGAGTGTATCATAGCAATTATACCTTGGATTTTGTTAAATATAAGATAAGCTTATTTTCATAATTTTTAGTTTTATTTTTTAGGACAAAGTTCAAATTAAACCTTGCCCACACATACACACTTTTTATAATATTATGCTATTTTAAGATTTACTCTAAGTGGTCTTTTTCCATTACTCATTATCTTCAGATGAGACCCACCTATACTACATATCACTGTGATTTCCCAAACAATTCAATTCAACAAGCATGCTCATTGCATGCAAGATGGGCAGCTAGGTAGTGCAGTGGATAAAAGGCTGGCCTTGGAAGCAGGAAGACTCATCTCCCTGAGATCAAGTCTGACCTCAGACACTTACTAGGTATATGAGCCTGGACAAGTCACTTAATCTAGTTTGCCTCAGTTCCTCATCTGTAAAGTGAGCTGGAGAAAAAAGTGGCAAATCAACCCAGTATCTTTGCCAAGAAAACCCCAAATGGCGCCATGAAGAGTCAGTCACGAGGGGGCGGAGCCAAGATGGCGGCGTAGCAGCAGCAACATATCACAGCTCTCACACAGCCACCCCAAAATACCCCTAAAACAGGACTCTAAACCAATTCTAGAACTCCAAAACGCACACAAAGATACTTCCCACTAAAGTCAGCTTGACTACGAGGAACCATATCAGCACTGCAAACCCAAACCAGCCTGCCCTGAAGCCGCAGCTGTGCCCCGGGGGCGACTGGACGGGAGGAGTGGAGGAGCCTCTCAGGTGAGAGGAATAGCAGCAGCTGCGAGTGGGGATTTGTGAAAGGGGGAGATAAGCAGTCTGGCCAAACAGCCTGCAGAGCAGAAAAGCAAAAGGCAGAGGTTTTGCACCTGCCTCCATGTTGCAGCTTCCCGCTCGCGGCCTGCAGACAGCAGGGGGACTAAGCGATTTTTCTGAGGCCAGTGCTCTTGCATTCAGCGGCCTGGATCTGGATCGCCGTCTTGGGCCTCAGTCTTAGAGTCTTCACTATCCAGTCAGCCAGAAGTAAGTAGGAAGAGTCACAGCATCTTCCTGAGAGCTACGGCAGCCAGGAGGACCCCAGCGATTTGGGACAGAGCTTTCCCTTCTGGAAGCAGAGCCCCACAGAGATTT
>CM053581.1:446412513-446439098 GCA_028627135.1 Pseudochirops cupreus
CAGTGCTGATCTGGTTCCTCGTAGCTGAGCTGACTTTAGTGGGAAGTATCTTTGTGTGTGTTTTGGAGTTCTAGGATTGGTTTAGAGTCCTATTTTATGGGTATTTTGGGGTGGCTTTGTGAGAGCTGCGATATGTTGCTGCTGCTACACCACCATCTTGGCTCTGCCTCCCCGATACCATGTTTCTGTGTACAATATTCTCCTGGTTCTGTTCCTCTCACTCAGCATCAGTTTATATAAGTCTCTCCAGGTTATTATGAGGCCTGTCTGCTCCTCATTTCTTATAGTACAATAGTATTCCATTACATTCCTATGCCACAGCTTGTTTTGCCATTCCCCAATTGATGGGCATTTCCTTGCTTTCCAATTCTTTGTCACCACAAAAAAAGCTGCAATAAATATTTTTGTACATAGAGGTTCTCTTCCCACTTGTATGATCTCTTTGGGATACAGCCCTAGAAGTGGTATTGCTGGGTCAAAGGGTATGAACATTTTTATAGCCCTTTGGGTATAGTTCTAAATTTCTCTCCAGATTGGTCGGATCAGTTCACAACTCCACCAACAATGCATTAGTGTTCCAATTTTCCCACATCTTCTCCAGTATTTATCATTTTCCTATTTTGTCATGTTAACCAATCTGGTGAGAAATGGTGCCTCAGAGTTGTTTTGATTTGCGTTTCTCTAAGTAGTAGTGATTTAGAGCTTTTTTTCATTTGATTATAGATATCTTTAATTTCTTCCTCTGAAAACTGCCTGTTCATATCCTTTGACCATTTATCATTTGGGAACTGACTTGCATTCTTATATATTTGACTCAGCACTCTAAAATACACATTTTAGAAAAAGGTTCTAGATTGTGAGGTCTTCCAAGTGTTTCTGTTTGCATTAAATCCTAGAACCACTGCTCTAGAACACTGAACAACCATCTAACTGTGATAATTACTCAAAAAAAGTTCAAGCTATGAGACAGTTTATAGATCTGGTCCTTCCATATACATATCTTAGACAAAAACTACAGGTACACAATGAACCTTGACTATTATTGAAGAAGAGGAAGAGAATGGATTGGATTGTCTTTGGAAATTCTTGCAGGTGGACAAATAATGTAAATAATAAGGAAGGGAACTGAGGAGAGTTTGCCCCTATACACAAAAGGTTTCAGTCTCCCACGTCTTCCTAGGTGGGAGATAGGGTAGGAATGTCCTAAGAAATACTTAAAAGGGGGTGGGAAAACTTGTTTAGTGCATGAGCAGACAAGGCGAGACCTATCTTGTCCTCTGTCTCCTCTTGGCATACTTTCAGTGGCCAGCAAGGATATTCGCTCATTGATTAGGATAGGATAGAATCCTCCGATACCTTCAAAGTTTGTCTTTTAATGAATACTTTCTTGATCTCTCCTCCTACTAGTGATCCCCTCTTCCAATTGCCTCACATATATTTTGCATAGTTTTGGTTATACACACAACAACATACCTTTCTGTTTATAAACAAAAATATACAAAATAAATACGAGGCAATAGGGAAGGGGGACAGAGGATTAGGGTTTTATATACACATATGCATATACATATATACATACACACACATATACACAATGGGGGCAGCTGGGTAGAGTGCCAGACCTGGAGTCAGAAAGACTCATCTTCCTGAGTTCAAATCTAACCTCAGAGTCTTACTAGCTGGTGACCCTGGGCAAGTCACTTAACCCTGTTTGCCTCGGTTTTCTCAGATGTAAAATGAGCTAAAGAAGGAAATTACAAACCATTCCAGTGTCTTTGCCAAGAAAACCCCAAATGGGTATCACAAAGAGTCAGACACAACTCAAAAGACTGAAAGACAATATAACATACATATATGCAGCACACATTATCTCACCTGATACAATTTAAGTTCCTTGCAGACAGTAGCCATTTCATTTTTGTTTTTGTATCCTCAGCCCCTTGGACAGTGTGTGGCATAATTAGGTGCATAATAAAGTCTTGTTTAGTTGTTTGATTGCTTGGTCTCAAGTCATGAAGATTCCACTGGGACTTCCTCCCATCTCTTGCTCTGCCTGTAGCCTGCAACTTATTTCTTCAGTTGACTTTCTTTTACTGCTCCCTTTGGCAGCCTCAGCTGCCTGACTGACACCCTCTGCTCCTGGCTCCTCAAGAATACATCAGGACTTCCTGGACGCTGAGACTTATCACCTTTCTGCTACCACTCCTTTGTCTTATTGCTCTTTTCATTTCATTTCTTATTTCCCCTTTCCATGCAACATCCCTTTTCTTTTCTTCCCTTTCTAAGCTTTATGTTGTTCAGTTATTTTTCAATCACATCTGACTCTTGAGTGGCCCCATTTTGGATTTTCTTGGCAGATACTGGAGTGGTTTGCCATTTCCTTCTTTAGTTCATTTTACAGATAAGGAAACTGAGGCAAACAGGGTCACATAGCTATTAAGTGTCTGAGGTCAGATTTGAACTGAGGAAGATGAGTATTCCCAAGTCCAGGCAGCTCTCTATCCACTGTGCCACCTAGCTAACCCTTTCCAAGCTTATTCATGCTGATTTGATCTTTTCCTCAATGAACATGGCCCCATGATAGTCCTGGCATTTTTCTCCAGTTAAGAATTATTTCCTTGCCTTGTCACTATAGTCAACTGAAAGAGAGACAGAGGTGCCCAGATCTTCTGCCAGGATCCTAATCCAATGCTTTTTCCATAAAGAAAGGAGACAATATGAATTTATTTTTAAATTAAATTAAAATTTTTTCCCTTTTTTTTTGGAGAGGCAATTGGGGTTAAGTGACTTGTCCAAGGTCACATGGCTAGTTTTTTTTTTTTTTTTTGGTCAAGTGTCTGTCTGAAGCCGGATTTGAGCTCAGGTCCTCCTGACTCCAGGTCTGGTGCTCTATTCACTGTGCCACCTAGCCGCCCTGCAATATGAATTTATTAAGCACCTGCTATGTGCTATGAACTTTACAAATATTTTTCTCATTTGAGCTTCACAATAACCCTAGGAAATAGGTGCTGTTACTTTTACTATTTTACAATTGTGGAAACTGAGGCAGACAGCAGTTAAATGATTTGCCTAGGGTCACATGGCAAGTATCTGAGTTGGATTTGAACTCAGGTCTTTCCCGACTCCAAGCCCAGTGCTCTATCCTCTGTGCCACCTACATGCTTCTAAGCCTTGCCAACACTAGTGTTGACTGAGGTACAATAAATTCTGAACTAGGGCAGCTTATAGGATAAATAATAATTATTCCCCTTTTTATATCACTATCCCAAATATAGTCTATGAAGTAGTATTATTACCACCATTTTACAGATGAGGAAAAGAAGTTAAATGTCTGCATTAGAGATCCAGTTATGTGGCTGCTGTAAAAGTGAAAACTAGGTCTTCGGGCTAAAGGCCTTTCCATTTCACTACAATGACTCTGAAAAAAGAGGATGATTTGTGAACATTGAATTGGTTGGCATTTTGGCACCGGTCATTTGAAAAGCATTAACAAACCACATTTGCCAGTGGATTTTAAATCTTATTTAACTATGACCTCAGTTGGGCTAATTTCCTACAGTGTTCTATGAATAGGAAAAAAAATAATAGCTAGCATTTATATGGTGCTTCAAGTTTTGCTAAGTATTTTACAAAAGTTTTATCCTTATAACAACCGTGGGAAGTAGGTGGTATTATTCCCATTTTATAGTTGAAAAAACGGAAAGACAGAGATTGGTGACTTGCCCAGGGTCACACAGCTCATAAGTGTCTTGGGTTGGATTTGAACTCAGATCTTTCTGAGTTTAGGTCTGGTGATCTATCCACCATACCACCTACATACTTCAGACACACCACACACACACACACACACACACACACACACACACACACACACACACTCACTGTAAACTTCTTTCCTGTGTGACTAAAGAAGGGATTTGGATAGATCTTAATGCCTCATGTCCAATTGGCATCATTTTATTTTTCGGACTTTCTATGCTTTAGCAGGAAGTGTCTTTTTTTTTAATTGGTTGGAATTTTTTAGAAAATGGGAAGGGCATGGAAAGTAGGTCATGTATTTGTGGAAATTCCTGATTTGGTCCAAGGATTCCTCTTTACCTACCCACACTCAATAAAATTTGGAAGGCATAATTTTGAGCTAAGCTCTTTATGTAAGAACATAATGAATGTCAGGAAATATTTTATTAAATAAGTTCAAATAGAACTTCTCATCTCCTCTTTTTCTTGCAGTTCCAAGTTTGTTTGAGAAGACTCTTTGCTGATTAGCAATTCTTTAGGAAACACTAAGAAAGTTCATGCTAGGAGGTTGGACTAGTTGACAGCCTGTTGTTCTGCCAAATGGTTACACTTAAGTTTTAGGGCTTTAGGGATGAGATTGTCTCCAAGTTTGGAGGAAGGAGACAAACGAAGAAAGGGGAATGGGAGAAAGATAGTGAGATCCTGACTTCAGGCTTGGCCACTATGGTAAATATATAGCATAACTCAATCACATGGCCCCTATCTCAGCCTAAATCTCTCTCTCTCTCTCTTTTTTTTTTTTTTGCTTTTTAGAGCATTAGGGCAATTGGGGTTAAGTGACTTGCCCAAGGTCACACAACAAGTAAGTGTTAAGTGTCTGAGGCTGAATTTGAACTCAGTTCCTCCTGGCTCCAGGGCTGTTGCTCTATTCATTGCACCATCTAGCCACTCTGTCAGCCTAAATCTTGATAGACATATAGAGAGCTCTTAGAAAATGTAAAAACTCATACAAGTATGGCAGTGATACGAGCATTTTCCTTGAAAATGCAGCGTTGAACAATGGGAGGAATTAGTGAATTCTGATGCTTACCTTACTACCTTGGGCTTAATTTTCCTTAGTTGTAAAATGAGATTTCTCTAGTTGAATTCTTAGGGCACTTCCAGCTGAGATCTATGTTTTTAAGATTTTTTTTTAAAAAAGCTTTACTTATTACTATGTAAGTATACCAAATGTAAGTGTACTATGTAAAAGAACCAAAATGAGAGCAGGATGTTGGGAACACCCTGCTCTTGGATGAAACTTATGCCAAAGCTGACAGTGTAGAAACCAGAAGTACCATACAGTAAAAGAATTGTTGGAGTCTTCTAATGGATATATTTGTTATCTGTAATTTGAAGTTACGAGTGCTAGGTGAAAACTAGAAACTTTAGAGGCTGACAATTTTTCTTTGAACCTTTCTATTGGTTAAGTCAGAGAGGGTGAATTGATCACTAAACTTTGCTTCCATGTTACCCTAAAGTTGGGGAATTAAAGAGGTTTCTCTAAAACTTGGTAAAAACAGGAAATCAGTCATGGCTGTCTGGGTTTGCAAGATCTCTGTGTGTGTTTCAGAAGATAGGTTTTTTTTTGTTGCTTTTTTCCCAATGATATAAAATCAGCTTTGAGCCTGCCATTATAAAACAAAAACAAAAACAAAAGTGAAACTGGCCGGGCATTTGTTGCAGCCGGGCAGCGTTGGGGATACAGTGCTGGACTTAGAGTCAGAAACACCTCACTTAGTTCCAATCCAAATATGTTTTAATTATGAGACCCTGGGCAAGTCTCAACCTCTGTCTGCAGCAGCTTCCTTATCAGTAAAGTAGGAATAATAATAGCACCTCCCTCTCAGGGTCTTCGTGAGATAATATTTGCAAAGTGCTTTTTGGACCCTAAAGCATTATATAAATCCAAGCTATTATCATTCTATGTGCCTGATAAAAGATAACATTTGGGAAGTACTTGGTAAGACTTTAAAAACTATATAAATGTTAGCTGTTAATTTCCTTCACCAGTGGTGAAGTCCTGTCAACCTTCTGCAGTATCTTTTGCTTCTTTAAAATTACGTGTATGTACACATATGTGTGTAAATTATGTGCACATATATGTATATATATTATTGTTTATGCCTGACATAAGATAACATATATAAAGTACTCTATAAGACTTAAAACACTATGCAAATATTAACTATTAATTTTCACGATCAGTTGCAAAGTCCCATCAACCTCCTGTGATATCTTTTGCTTCCTTAAAATTATATATGTATAGATATTATTTATAGACATATAATCTTTTATTCAAAGACTTAGGAAACAGTTTTTTGTAAGAACCTGGTGAAGTAGACAGGAAAAGTATTTTTGCTCTGTTTTACAGATGAGAAAACAGAGGTTCATTAACTTGGTCTTAGTCCCATAGCAAGCAACTCTCAGATGTGGTGTTCTCTAACAGGACCCAAATTAGCAAACTTGGTACCCTGGGCAATCCAACGGATGGTAGAGAGATTCAGTGGCAATGGCTCATGGCGTGTAGGAAACAGATACAAGGAAATGGGAAGGAGGGTTAGTTTTTGGAGAAGTCACTTTTGGGATGTGGCCGTGGAGTAGATGGAGCACTTGCTACCAGATGACTTCCTTGTCATTGTTTAATCATTTCAGTCATGTTTGACTTTTTTGTGACTCCATTTGGAGTTCTCTTGGCAAAGATTCTAGAGTCGTTTACCATTTGCTTTTTCCAGCTCATCCTACAGATGAGGCAAACTGAGGCAAAAAGGTTAAGTGACTTGCACGGCTAAGTATCTGAGGTCAGATTTGAACTCACAGGGATGAGTCTTCCTGACTCCAGCCTCAACACCCTATCCACTGTGCCACCTTTCTGCCCATAACTTCCTCAGAACACTAGATAATTTCCTACTTAGACTTATTATTACTGTTAACTATGTGCTAAACTTAGAGTTTTTCGTGCTGCAGAGAGAGTTCAAATGCTCTCTGTGCCACTGAGTGAAAGCTCATTCAGTCTGCCTTAGCCATGGCATTAGACTCTGGTCCAGTTTTCCTCTGCCCTAGTCTTGCCTTCCTTTTAATTATAGTCTACTGTGGCTCCTTATTAAACCTTTTGATTACTGCTGCTACCTCCTTAGTCTGGACTCCCTTTGCCTGTGCTGTTGTAATAGCCTGCTCTCATTCATCCTCCCCAGCATTCACTACTTGAGGCTTTCTAGTCATGTAATCTTCCGGCTCAAAAAACTCAAATAGCTCAAAAACTTTCAGTAGCCTACTGAATACTGTCCAAACTTCTTAACATTCAAGGCTCATCCCAATCTGGCAACGATTTAAGCTGTCCAGCCTAATTTTAATAAGTTCTTTTCATTTGCTTTACATTTGTTCAAGAAACATGAATTCAAATTCTGCCATAGACACTCACTAATTGTATGATCCTGGGCATATCGCTTAATCTCTCTGTGCCTCAGTTTCCTTATTGGTAAAATGGAGATAATTTTAGCACCTACTTCCCAGAGTGTTGTGTGGATCAAATAAAATAGCATTCACAGTGTATTGTAAGCTTGTAAGCACCATATAAGTGCTATTATCATTATTATTATGAAGAAGGCACTGTGCTAGACACTGATAAAATTTTTAAAAATGATAGTGTCTGTCCTCAAAGAATTTAAGTTTTATTAGGAAAAACCAGGGTAGCAGAATGCATAGTGTTCTGCTTTGCAGTCAGAAAGGCCTTACTTCAAATCTCACTGCTGACATTTATTAGTTATACGACCAGAAGTAAGTAAATTAACCTCTCTGACTGTTGATTCCCGAATCTTTAAAAATATCCATCCTACCTCATTGAGGGACTGTGAAGATCAAATGAAGAGCATGTAAAGGTGGCTCAGTGGGTAGAACACCAGCCCTGGAGTTAGGAGGATTGGAGTTCAAATCTGGTCTCAGTTACTTATTAGCTGTGTGATCCTGGGCAAGTCACTCAACCCTAATTGCCTCCAAAAGAAATCAAATGAGATCACAGAATCATAGATCGAGAGCTGGAAAGGACCTTAGAGGTCAACTCCTCATTTTATAGATAATACATATAAAATACTTTGTGAGACTTAAAACACTAGATAAATATTAGCTACTAACATCCATGATCAGTTGTCAAGTTCCATCAACCTTCTGCAAGATCTCTTGCTTTCTTAAAATTACAATACATGTAATGCATACATGCAATATGTTATATGTATAAATGGAATGCATCTATATGATATACATGTATAATATATACACATGACACGTGCATGTGTGTATTTGTATGTATGTATACATAAATACCATAGATATTATATGGCTCATTTTAAAGTTAGCAAACAACTTATTTCTCCTAAGAACCTGGTGATATAAACTTTGTAAGCTACATACACATATACACCACAATACATACATATGTATGCATGTACGTATGTGTGTTTGATATTTGGATAGATCTGATGTGTATATAGAAAAGTATAGGATAAGATATTTTATATTGAGGGCATAGGAAAGAAACTGATAAATCTAGGAAAATTTGAGGAGAGAAAATATACCTTGAGCTATGGGGGTTAGGGACTGCTTCATGGAAGAAATGACATCTGCGTAGAATTTGGAAGAAAAAGAAGGATTCCAGTAGGTCTAGATGAATTGACAAGATATTTCAGGGAGTAGTCCATAGTATGCATTAAAGTATGTAGAGTAGGAAACAGTTGAACGAGTTGAATGAAAGCTGGAAGTTTGACTTGGCTACACTATAGAGTATATTAAGAGGAATAAGGTGAATAAGGTTCGAAAGGTTGGTGAATAAGATTAGAAAGGTTGGTCCAAACCAGATTGTGGAGGAACTTAGTTCTGAGATAAGGAGTTTGTATTTTATCTCAGAGGCAGTAGGGAGCCACTGAAGGTTTTTGAGCAGGGAAGTGACCAGGTCACATCTGTGCATTATGAAGATTTGAACATATGAACATTTTGTGAAAGATGGAATAGAGAATAGTTAGAAGGTTTTATAGCAGTGTAGGCAAGAGGTGATGAAGTCCTGAAGAAGAGATGGTGGCAATGTGAGTGAAAGGACATGGTTATAGTAAAAACATTTTTTTTGTTTTTGTTTTCTTTTAAAACAAGTGTTATTGATTGTCTTGTTAAACATTACTGTCATTTCAAGTTACTTCTCCTCCTCTCAATAGATCCTCCTTTAAAAAAAATTTTCAGGGGCAGCTAGGTGGTTCAGTGAATAGAGCACCAGCCCTTGGAGTCAGGAGCACCCGAGTTCAAATGCGGCCTCAGACACTTAACACAAAAACTAGCTGTGTGACTTTGGGCAAGTCACTTAACCCCAATTGTCCTGCCTTGCCCCCTCTAAAAAAAAATTTCATTGTTATTGAGTCATTTCAGTCATGTCTGATTCTCTGTGACCCCATTTGGGGTTTTCTTGGCAAAGATAACTGTAGTGGTTTGTCATTTCCTTGTCTAACTCATTTTAGAGATGTGGAAACTGAGGCAAAGTTAATGACTTGCCCAGGGTGATACAGCTAAGTGTCTGAGGCTGAATTTGAATTCAGGACTTACTGACTCCAGGCCCAGTGCACTAGTCACAGCACCACCTAAAATACAGTTAAGCAAAACAAATGGACATATTTGATGACATATGTCTTGTTCTACACCTATATTCCACTACTCTGACCAAGGGGCAGGAGGTAACATGGTGGAATAGAGAAGGAATTGGACTTGGAGTTAGAAAGTCCTGTGATCACATTTACCTCAGACGCAGTATCTCTATAACCTTGGACAGCTCACTCAACTTCTCTGTGCCTCAGTTGTCTCATCAGTAAAATTAGCGGGTTTGAGCAGATCATTTCTAAGGTTCCTTTCTAGTTCTTAAGTTTATGATTCTCCAAATTTAGTCCTTTACTAGCAGTGATGTCAACCTTGTGGCAGAACTTTGGAGAGCTCCAGAATGAGATTAAAATGTAATTGGGAAATGGTTAACAAAATAAAGAAATAATAAAAAATATATTTTAATTGTTTTTTTAAGTCAATGCGTGGCCACAGGGTTGTTTGCTTCCGAGTTTGTCACCACTGCTTTACTGCATCGATCAGAGTTCTGAGCTCTTTCTCCACTATTTCCTGTGCATCAGGTAAATTGTTTACACCTGATAAGAGTTCTCCTACAGGAGATCCTGACATGTGTGCCTAGTTTCCCTCTCCCAATGTAATAAAGCTTTTTAAAAAAATTTTTTTTGACTTATAGCCACTGTTAGCTCTTTGGTTTTATTTTATTTTTCAAAGTTAATAGTTGGGATATTACAGTTGTGAGCTCTGGTATTTTTCAGAGTTAACAGCAGTTGCATAACCTTTGGTAATTTATTTTCAGGATTTGACAATAGCTATTTATATGAGGTAAATGATTTCTTTGGTTCTGCTTACTTTGGGTTATACAGATTCCTTCAGGCTTTCCTAAGTTTCTTTTGAATTCATTATTTCTTATGATGCAATTATATTCCAGTACGCTCATATACTATAATTTGTTTACTCATTGCCTAAATAATGTTTACCTACTTTCCTTCAAGTTCTTTCCTACCACAAACTATTTTTAAGTGGGACCTATCTTGGCTCATCATGGGGTTTGTGCCTAGTAGATGGTACTACTAGGTTAAAGAGAATATACTCATTTGTGACTTTTTTTTTTTAGTATAGTTCCAAATTGTTTTATAGAATGAATAGACCAATTCATAACCACGTCCCTTCTTACATTGGTCATTTTCATCCAAAAGATATTGTTGTGGTGAGTTGATAAGACTTCCCCCAAACCCTACCCTCTTTCTAACTTCTCTATTACTACTGAAGATACCATCATCCTCACAACCTAATTGTCATTCAACTCTTCACTGTGGAGTCCTGTTATTTCTATCTTTGTTGTTGTTTGTCTTTTGTTTTTGAAGAGGACCATTGACATCATTATGTGATAGGTGATGTCTTGACTTTCGAGTGAATTGGATTTAAGTGAGATAGAGTTGTACAAAGTTGTTAGCTTCACTCTTTCTTGCAGAGTCAATTAAGTTCAGTGGCAAGTCAAAAGTTAAGATGATTTGCTCAGGATGGAGTGGATGATGTAGGCCTCTTTGATATCTGACTAAGCTCTAAGCTGCTTTCGTGGCCATTGGAACAAATTGTTTTCATCCTCACATTCCTCTAGAGAAAGTCTTCACATGCTTGGGGAGACACACCCCTAACTTACCAACAGCTTTAAGGCCTGTCAGTTACCCTCAGCCTGGTTTAGTGGGTCTGCCAACATGGTTGTAAAACCAGGGTGTGGCTGATGCATGTGCTACAGCTTCTTGGAGCCATGCAAGGGTTGGGTGCCAGGTGGACATGAAAAGTATAAGAGCAGCCCTGAAAAGGGCTTGGCAAACCCTCATGCCACAAGTGCTAGTCTTCTCTGAGCACCCTATACACCCAGTACAAGCATGTACCGCATTTAGCATATTCGCTGGGTCTCTCTGACACTGCAACTGTCCTGGTACAGTCCCTCATCACTTCCAGCCTGGAAGTGATTTTTTTGCAATATCTGCTGGTTGGTTTCCCTTCCTTAAGTCTCTCTCCACCCCTCAACTGTCAAAATGACTTTCCTAAAGTTCAGATCTAATAATATCATCCCTTTATTCAATACACTCCAGTGGTTCCCTAATTTCTCCAGGATCAAATATCTCTTTACCTTCCGAAGTCCTTCATCACTTGGTTCCTTCTCTTCTCTTTTTAGTTTTCTTACACTTTACTCGGACTTACATACCTCTTGCTCACCCAAGACACTTTAAATCCCAACTCTATTTCTCTGACTATCTTCCTGCCCCTCTTCCCCACTGCCCCCCACCTCCATGCCCAGAGTGCTCTTCCTCTTCATTCTCCAAATTTCATTCTCTTCCTCTTCATTCTCCAAAATTCCTCTCTTTTGTAAGAAACCTTTTCCAGTTCTCCTTAAACTTGGTGTCTTCCTTCTGAGACCACCTCCAGCTTATCCTGTAACCACCTTGTTTAAACATAGTTTTTCATATGTTGTTTCCCTCATTGTATTGTGAACTCCTTGAGGTCCAAGACTGGTTTTTACCTTTCTTTGTCTCCCTAGAACTTAGCACAGTGCTTGGCAAATAGTAGAGGCTTAATAAATGTTACTTGACTGACTTGGATTCAAGTAATGGAAAGGAGGACGGGCTAAACCTATGAATGTATTCACCAACACATTATGTGAAATAGCTTGACTAAATCTCAGAGGCTATTTTGTTTGCTATTTTCTTAAATAAAAATTTGCCTTATTTTAACTCATTTTTTGGGTTTATTTTCTCAGCAGGAGCAAGTATGTTATCTTTAGAAATTTATCTGTATTATAATATGTTATAGGGGCACACCACCTTTAGGTTTTTATAATTTCAGCAATAGATTAGAGACATCTGTTAGTTGTTTTACTACCATATAAGTAGACCACATTATAGTACTTGGAATGGCAGTGTGACATTATTGCAGGTTATCCCCCTATTCATTTGCCAAGAATGTACTGCTTCTATCACAGCTGGTTAGAGGGTGGCCTATAGAATACATTGTGTGTCTGGAGAACTTTCACTTTGCCTTTTTTAAAAGTAAAGTTGTGGGTTAGATTTAACATATATCATTTGACTTATTCTTATCCCTTCTGCTCTTTATTCTCTTTCATCTGATTTTTTTTTTTTGTAATACTTTGACAGTCTTTAGATCGTTCAGCCTGCAATCAGGTCATCTAATCCATTCCCATGTATTTGGTAAAATTACATTAATATATCCTAGGAAGGTAGTAGCTGCCACCTGTCTGTATTTTAAACCTCTAAGAAGGTAGAACATAAGACCCTCGCCAGGAACATATGTAACTCCTGGCATTATTTCAGTGGTTCCCTGTGTGTATCAAAGTGCCCTAAGAGGGCCTATGATCCTCAACACATTAATTGAATTCTGTTATTAGCAGGTATGACAGTCTCTTTAGTTTGCCTCTTGAGTGATTTTCCTTTTGCTTTCTCTTTTTCAAAGATTTATCAATTTTAATTTTGTTTTTAAATTTTGTTTTAATTTAGATTAATTTTAATTAATTTACATTTTAATTAATTTTAAATTAAAAACACTTTTATCATTTTGTTAGTTTGTATTGTGTGATAACCTTAATCTTTGTCTTTTAGCCTTGCAAGCAACAACTTGAAAGCTTTCATCACTCCTTAGAAAGAACGGTGATGTTACTGGTGTGGGTCCTCCCTTCCATCAGGATAATCTGGATGCATTTTTTTTATGCTATGCAATTCTTGGTCTTATTCTTCCTTGGATGTTCCACAGAGGACACACCAAACTTGCTGGAGACCTTTCTCTAGGACTTTTTACGTTTTAAGGTTACCAGTGGAGCTTTCTGATTGTTCAACCTGTTAGAGTCAATTAAATGTTAGAAGAATATTTGTAACAGTGGCCCTCTGAAAATATGAAGCCTTTGCTTCTTTATTTATATTAGCTTTATACTTTTCTGGTGCCGCTCAGATACCATCATACCATGTTGGCTTAAAAAAAAAAACAGAGGTTGTCATGTGTGCTCGAATGACAATGTGACTTCTCTGCCCTCCAGCAGCTCCCTGAGAACAGGGGCAGGTTTTTTTGTCCTTTTTTAATGATTGTGGGAACTGCTGTATAGGAGTCAGAGGTTTTTCTGGCCGGGCAACTTCTCTTGCCAACTGCTTCCTCTCAGGTACGGCTTCCCTTTAATGTGTGATTTGCCAGGAAGTGGTTATTGAATTCTTCAACTGCTATTTCTTAGAGGAACCAGAGCTCCTGAAGTAAAGGGCCTTCCAAGGTGGGTCCTGGGTGGCTATGGAGTGAATCACCACTAGCAGCTCTTTTCTGGGAATTTAATGGAAGGAGAAGATATGGATGACTTTAGTGTTGTTCTGGCTGGTATCAAGTGATTATTTTTGAGTTTGTTCTCACCTTTCTGACTCTAGCATACTTTTACTTATTATGTAGTTAGGTGGCATTGGGCCAAACAAAAAGGGATTGAGATAGTTTCATAATTGCTGAAAGTTTATTCCATCATTCTGTCTCATGATCGTCTAGGCTAGCCTCAGTATTCTACTTCCCATTCTTTTCCTCTTTGTGTAATGGTCCTTTTAATTTTTGTAATGAGTGGCAGAGAATATTTTTCTGATAATTATCCAAATTTTTGTCCTTGTTGGTCTCAGGGATAAATGTAAAATCCTGTATCCATGTTAAAAAAATATCAAGTACATAACTAGAGAATGACACAAAGTGGTTGGGCATCAGTGTATTTTTAAAGAAGCCTGTTTAACAAAAAATTGATTAGAACTCAATTTGAGTGTCATGTAGCTACTAAGAGCATTAATACTTTCCTTGGCTGCTTATATAGGTGGGGAGTGACAAGGTCAAGGGAGGTTGTGGCCTCACAGCATTTAATGCCGTGCAGGGTCTAATTGACATACTGGGTTCAGTTTTGGATAGCATTGTTAAAGAGGGGCACTGGCAAACTAGATTGTGGACAGTGGAGGTCAACCAGAATGGGGAAGAATTGCTGGAAACTAGGTCATATGAGAAAGGGATGAAGAACTCCATAACTTTAGCCCTAGAGAAGAGAAGACCTAGAAGGAACATTGTATTTCTCTTTAAACATTTGTAGGACCGTTATGTGAAAGGGTTGTTTTGTGTTGTATCACACAGCACAATTAGCATCAGTGGGTGGAGGTTACAGAGAGGTAGATTTCAACTGAATATAAGGAGGAACTTTCTAACAATTAGAGCTGTCCAACAGGGAAATGGTCAACTTTGGGAACTAGTGGTTCCTTGCCATTGGAAATATTCATGCAGAGGTGAAATGACCCCAGATCAGGTATATTGTAGAAGGAAATACTCAGGTTGTGGGAAGCTGAATTAGACAATCTTTAAGGTCCTTTAAAATTCTAAGATTCTATGATTTTGTGATTCTAGTTCTCTTCCAATGTTATTTCCTCTAATTGATAATCCATAGTCAGGATATGTATGGCATATTTAAGGAGCCTCATAAGGACTTAAATATTGGGGATGATGAAATTTGTTTTCCATTTTAATAATAATGGCATAATAGATCTAGAGCTGGAAGGGAACTCAAATTCCATTTAGTCAAACCAATTTTACAGATGAGGAAACTGAGATCCTGGAAGATGAGCTGAAGATCCACATAGATACTAAGTCTCAGAGCCAGGATTTGAACTATTATCCTCTGATTCCCAATTTTTCCATTCCACCATGCCTTACTAATAAATTTTGAAGCATTGAAGGTGTTATTAAAACATATTCCTCATGTAATGTAGGAAAATTCTCTAGTCTCTTGTCTAAAAAGGTTGGGCATTAATAGATTAAAGACCTCTCTTACCTTCAGCAGCCAAAAGGAAGGGTAGGAACGGAAAGAAGAGAGAAGGTGTTGACTGGCCTCCAAGAGAACCTTGTAAAACAATGGTTATCTTGTGGTTTTCTTGGTAGTTTTTGTAAACATGTGATGACATGGAGTCTCAATGATACAGCATCATGATAAAGACATTGTTAGTCTGGTATTTCTTTTGTAGCATATCACAGCTCCTTTTATAGCTGTGTCATTGATCACGATCTTAATGTTTGTTTTTGGGGAAATTATTTTAGAAATTGTATGAACTGGCAATTGTTAATACTGCAGTAAGAATGTGGAACCTCAGATATCATAGAACGCCTTGAACAGAATGAGTTCAGTTTAGGAGGTGAGAGAAAGTAGCTTGCTTTTTCCTTCAGGAAAAACTTTAGCTGCTTAATGAACATGAACATCCTGCCAACAATGCATAGAGGGGATAAGTATAGAAACAGCGGTTGGGAAAACAGAGGTTTTGTGGTTCCCATAGAATGTTTGTTTCTTAGTCACTTGTACTTAATATTCTTGGCATTTAATTAGTGAATAAAGAAGGGGTCTAGTAGGAGGGTAGAGTTCATACCTCTATTAGTGCTATTGTTTGATAATCAAAAGCAAAAGGATACTGTAAATCTGACTAAATAAGGTAATTACCTTCAGAGAGAAGTTCATAAAATAGGATCCACATTTTTTTCTACTGACTGAAAAAAATCAAAAATAGCCACTGGCAATTATTGGAAGAATTTGTATGTATATGTATATGATTGAAAAATAAATCTTATGATTAGATCTGTAAAACTCAAGTGTAATTGAGGGCTATGCATTTATCAAATAAATCTAAGCTTTAAAGAGAGCCATTCTATACTATACTATTCTATACTACACCTAGCACATATATATGTATATGTATTAATGTATTGTGTGTCTGTTTATCTATCTATCTATCTATCTATCTATCTATCCATCCATATTTGAGTTGAATTAAAAGGTGCTACTATCTGATCCCAGGCAGAGATGCTGCCCTAATTTGACATATAAATGTTTACCACTTCAACTTGGGTGAAATGTTAACTTGGTTCAAATCAGCACATTTTGTTCCTTTCCATGGGCAGCACCTATATACTTTTCATTTGGAAGCATATATCCATATTTAGTAATTCTCAAATAGATTTCTGATTGCCTTACTGCCTTCACGTCACAAGTCCATGATGTACAAACCTAGTTGCATTTTGTACATTGACAAGTTATTTTTTGCCAAGAACTTGAAAAGAGTGTGAGATAAAAGTTCAATTAGATGATGACCACAATAATGAGGAGGTGCTGAATGGCCTATGTAATATATTTTGTGGTGATTTTATAATTTTATAACATTGTTGTAACTTCAGTCTTGTGTATGTATGATCAATTGTGAAATCAGTTTAACTCTGTTTCCTTCCCTCCCCCCAGCTGTAAAGCATTAACTGTTTCTCTCCTTCCCCCAGCTGTACTGTGTCTTTCTCTGCCCCAGCCTAGAGGTATTTCCTCTCAAACCATTAACTCTTCATTCAAGGTACTACCTCCTTTTGTCCTAGCAAACCAAACCCATCCACTTGCAAATCTGGATGGGTACATCTCATTTAATTTTACCTCAAATCTGACCACTGGTTGACCTTATGACATATCAGGACCAAAACCACACCTCTAAGCCCTGGCACCCTGCTGTTTGTCCCAGTGTATTATGGGCAAAACACATGCGCAGTTGATGTCAAGGGGGCATGTCCCTTTAAGTATTAACCACTCCCGGGTCCCTCCCTAAGTCCACCTTGTACACCTCATTAGCCTAATGAATCTGTGATTGACAGTTTTGTCTCTTTAAATTCTGTATCACTATCACCTGCCCGGGACAGGATTCTCCTTTCTCCTGGCCACTGACAAGTGAAATAAATTTTAATCTTCCAAGAGACAGCTAAGCCTGTAATTCTTTTCAGACGCGAACCTCGAAAGGATTTCTCATTAGAAATCCCCCCAAAACCTATCCCTCATCAATAATACCCTTTATATGATACTTTAAGGTAGGGCAGAGGGGGAGGTGGTGTTGTTGAGAGAGCTTGGGAACCAGTAGAGAGGAAGAGATTGAAAATAAATGAAAGAGTGGGGATGAGAAAGTGGGCAATCTGTTGGAGGAGATGGGATGGAATGGGATCCTTTGGACAAGTAGAGCAGTTAACCTTAGTAAGGAATAAGGCGATTTCATCATGTGAGACAGAGGTGAAGGAGGAGAGAGTGGCAGTAGGCACTTGAGTGATAGGAGATGAGAAAGAAGGGAAAAAAAAGAGGTCAAAGAAAATGGTCCCAATTTTTTCCATAAAGTATGGGATAAGGTTCTTAACTGAGAAAGTAGGGGGAGGAGGCATAGGAGGTTTGAGGAATGATGAAAAGATTTGAAAGAGTAGCTGTGGAGGGTTGGATAGTAAATTGATAAGGGAGGTATAGTAGGATTGCCTGGCAGCAATGAGGACCCAGTTGAGGTTGTATAATACAGATTTGCAGTGGATCCAGAGAAAACACTGCATGATTTTCTCCACCTTCATTCAGCAGCACTTGTGTAGGACCAAATGGCAGTAGTGATCAAAAACTGAGACTGGCTGAGCATAATCAGCTAAAGGGGCTAAGGATTTGAGAGAGGACAGAATAGAGTTGACTTGGTTCACATCAACAAGACAAGATGAGGAGAAGAGGAGAGAGAGGCTGATTTAGATGAGATGGCCTAAGAGAGAATTGAGGAGTCAAGGTATTGGAGGTCACTGTGTAAGTAAAGGCAAAGGGAGAGGTGAAAAGTCAATAGATTGTGGTTGGATAAAGATATTTCAGAAGTCTTGAACAGGGAGGTGGTACATTTGTGGGTGATAACAAGATCAGGGGTATGACTATGTGCCTAAAGTGGAGGAGCAGCTCATGGGAGATGAGTGGGTTGTAGAATTGAGTGGTTTGAGTATTGGAAGGTAGAATCAATAGGTGTGTTGAAGGCCCTTAGTACAAGGGTAGGAATTGGGGAGGAGAGAAAAATTGTAAAGTCAGGCATCAAACTCATTGAAGGAAGAAGGGAAATTACCTGGGGGGTCTATAGATAACAGCTATCAGGATTTTGATTGGTTTAGCATCAACCTCAAAGGAAGAGATGTTGCTGAGTAATGGAAGAAGGGGTAGAACCTGGAAGTGGCAATATAGAGCAAGGAGTATTCTAACTCCCTGCCTTGACCGGTAGCCAAGGAGAATGAGCAAATATGCAGCTAGTACTGAAAAGAGTAGCCAGGGAAGCTTTGTCATCAGGGAGAAGCAAAGTTTCAATAAGAGCTAGTAGATGGAAGGAGTGGGAGAGGAATAGATTTAAGATGAAAGGAAGTTTATTGTCTATGGAGCAGGCATACCAGAAGGCACAGTGGAAGGGCTGGGTGGAATTAGGATGAAACTTTAGAGTGGGAGGATTGAGGAATTGGGACTAACGAATTGGGTGCTGGGGTTGTGGAATGGCATTTGAATGATGATCTACAAGAGTTCAAAGGCACTGGGGCATGAAGGATGTTACCATGACTGAGAATGTTCATCATTGAGTGACAGGGTGGAGGAGAGACATAGCACCCTTAAAGGATAGGTGCAGCAGAAGATGAGAGACCTGAAGTCTAAGGGAGGGCTGCTCTTCTTTGCATGAATGGTTCTACACTTCCTAATTTGGAGATTAGGCTAGCAGCAGCAGGAGGTGACAGATGCCTTGTGCTGGCTACTTTGGGGTAGATGGAAGACACCCAGCCTAGCCCCTCATAGCATTTCCTCAGGGAATGTGGTGTGCCTAGTGGGAGATGGAAGGCTCAGGGTGTTGGTACACTCAAGGTCTGAGGTCTTCTTACTTGAGGAGTGACACCACACCAGCTCCTGGTTCTTGATAGACCTTTTCTCCCTTTGTGTATCCCCTTAGCTTAGGTGGAGCTCTCTGCTAGGCTCTCCTGAAGCTACTTTTCCTCAATGTCTCTAGTTTGTTCTTATCTTGTCTCTGGGCTCCCAATATTAATATTAAGTGGAATGTAATAATTTTGGGTTCCAAAAATCAACTGTAAAAGGACAAGATGGACAGTCATATCTGCTTATCTCATATGAATCCCCACCCCACCCCCTGCTTCTTCTTTTTAAGCAGGCTGCAAACTTCATGTGAGCCCACAAAGTGACGTAATAGATAAGCTGAAATGATCATCGGGTAAATGAAAAGACCCCCACCACCAAGCCAACGTTTGTTATCAGTGGATCCTGCTGTATTTTATCTTAGTCAGACCACATATGGCTTGTATTCAATTTTGGATGCCACTTTTTAGAAAGGGTGTTTATAGACTGGAATGTGTCCAGAGAATGGGGATCTGTAATTAATGAATTGGCTCAACTATATGAGGGTTGCTAGAAGGAACTGGGGATATTTAACATGGAGAAGAGAAAAGTTAGTGATGAAAAGGCTGTGTTCAAATATTTGAAGGAATTTCATATAAAAGGATTAGATTTGTTTTGCTTGGCCCTGTTGTGATGATGAGGAAAGGGTGCACAATTAGGAGGAATGGGCAGAAGTTACATTTTGAGGAGACTAGAACTCTTCAAAAGTAGAATGAATTGCCTTACATGGTTGTGAGTTCCCAGTAACTAGAGATTTTCAAGTGGATGCTACATGTCCTCTGAGATTCTTACTAGGAAAATCTCTGATTTTGAATATGAGTCATTGATACTTCTTGTGAATTAGTTCAATTAGTTGCTTTCCTTTTGGAACTTAGCTAGCTAATGTCAGGAGTGGGTAGGAGTTTTCTTTGGCCCCAGAGGAAACTAAGAAAGTTTGTATCATGAAGCATTGTGAGAGCACAGACCTTACTTCTTCCAGTAGGAATAGGGTACTATAAGGCCACTTTAATCCCTGGGCACAGTCTCACTGGTCACCTTGCCATCTGGAGCAGAGCTCATGCCCTGAAGGACTTTTCATTTCTGGAACTTTAACCCTTTTAGGTCTGGGATCCTAACGTCACAATTGGAAATTACCTCACATGTGGCTGCTATCTCAGGCCAGGCCCTCCAGCTCCCTTGATACCTTGTTACTGCCCTTCCACTCTCCCGACACCTCCTACGCCTTTCCAGTTTAATACATAATTAAATCAGAAACAGACTACCCTACTAGTAGTACTGTGGTTCAATCACATTATGAGTCTTTTATAGGCTACCTAACAGTTCTACACACAATATATATTATTATTTCTAAGGGAATATATATTCTGAGTTTCTATTTATGACCTTGGGGCAGCATAACTTTAATTACTGAACATGGAAATTTCTTTGGTCAAAGGAGATGAGTTAGGGGCAGCAAGGTGGTGCAATGAATAGAGCATGGGGCCTGGAGTCAGGAGGACCTGAGCTCAAATTCAGCTTCAGACACTTAACACTTACTAGCCATGTGACCTTGGGCAAGCCACTTAACCCCAATTGCCCTGCCTTCCCCCCTCCAAAAAGCAAAACAACACAAAGTAGATGAGTTAGTCATGATAGATTCATAAAGTTTAGAGCTGGAAGTTCTCTGATTTTCAGTATGACAGTCATTTACACCAGAAAGGGGCCTTAGAGATCATAAGAAACCTAAGTCACAAAAAATTGGTACAACTTTCCTAAGGTCACACAGATAGTAGTTTTCTGTGGAACCAACCAACCAGTACAGGTGGTCAGGAATGAAGAATGTACTATAGAGTAGGGCCTAAGATCATAGTTTATTGTGATTTTGCTATGACATAGAGACCTTGGGAATAGGGTGATTAACTATCATTCCATGACAGAAGAAAGGTCAAGGGACATGAAGACAGGGAAAACACCATTTGACTTGACAATTATGTCCATTAAGAGACCAGATCAGTAGAGTGATAAGGCTGTAACTTAGAATATAAGAGCTGAGAATGAGCAATAATTCAGCAAGAGATGTGACAGATTTGGCAGTGAAAGAAAGAATAGGGAGATGGAATAGTACATAGCTCAAGGGTACAGAAGAATCAAGTAAAGGTTGTAATTTAGGATAGTGGATATTTAAACATGTTTATAGGCAGATGAGGAGCTTAAAAGTTACTGCAAATGCAAGAGAGAAGGAATGATGGATGTAACAAGGTCATGGAGGAGATAGAAAGGGTTGGGGAATCAAGGGTACAGATAGAAAGGCTAGACTTGGAAATGATGGACACATTTCTTTGAGATGGGAAAGAAATAGAAGATAGAGGAACATATAGAGAAATTCTGAAGTAGAGAACAGGTAAATTAAGCGTTAGTTTTAATCTTCTTGAAATATGAAGGGAGCAGAGGTGTGGGTGGGGGATTAGGTTTGGGCGAGTACTATCAGGAACGCATTTTTTAGGGAGGGAGTAAACATGAGATGAATAAATGAACTGCAGAGTAACACCTGAAATTAGATAGCATGAATTTACTGTGGAACACATGAGCAAAAACTTCATGCCGTCCTTCAGTAATGTTTAGCAGCCCTAGAATGGTACCTGAGAGAGCTCTATGTGGGACATAGCTAAGAATTTATTTATTTATTTATTTTGTCCAAGACCTTTGATTTCATAGGTGTAGGGAACACCTGGATAGGAAATTCCCTCTGTTAATGCAGATCAATGTTTCTGACAACTCTTTAAGATGATCATGAATAAATTAAAGAACAGTTGCTGTTTTCCTTACCAGAAAAATCTTTTTTTTTTTCTTTAAGCTAAATATCACTAGATCTTTCAGCTCAGTCATGCATGGAATTATTTTTATTCTTCTCATCAAAAAATATGGTACAAAAAAATATAACCAACTAGGTTTTTTTGCACGTTTGCACCACTTTCTTGCTATATTTCTCCCATTTTATACTTGTGTAATTAGCTTTTTAAAAACATTTGTCAGACTTTACATTTATTGTCATGAAAATTCAATTTGCAGCTTCAACATATCTGTGAAGATGTTTGTGGATTTCAGTTCCATCATGAGAATCACTAGCTATCCCTCTGAATTTTATTTTAACCACAAATTCAGTAGGCGTGCTATCTATTTCTTCATTCAACTCATGAGGGAAATATTGCACAGAAGTGGAACAAGGTCAGAGCTCTGGGACACTCCTCTTGAATGCTTTCTTCTTGACCTTGACTCATGAATCTTTGGGTGAAGATAACTGAAGATTTCAGTATCCACATATCTTTATTTTTATAGAGTTCATATCTCTTCATTGTAGCTTCTAGGAAATGGTAAAGGATTTTGTCAAATGTCTTGCTGAAATCCAGTATGACATATCTTTTGGCACATTCTTCTCAGAAAAAAAAATATATATGTATATATATGAAGGGAAGATATTCCGGTACGAGTTATTCTTTGTTTTTAAAATCCCATTTTCAGACACAAATTCCTTAAAAAAATTTCTTTCGCTCTTTTTTGTTTATATATCACCTTAACTTACAAATGTATTCCTTTCCTTTTACTTCCCAATGAGTGATCCCTTGTAGCAAAAAAAAAGGGGGGAAAAGCATTTAAGCATAACTAGCCATCGTAGGGGCTGAATGTGAGGTCGAGGTGGGCCATTATAAATGTTCAGGGGTGTTTTCATTTTTTCCCCTCAGTTATTGTTGCAGTCATTATGTCTACATTTTTTCCTAGTTCTATTTATTTAATTTTGTGTTACTTCCTATGGTCTTCCATGCTTCTCTGAATTCTTCATAGGTATTATTCCTTATGGTACAGTCCTGTTCTTTTACAGTGAAGTTATTAATATTGCACCAGAGTTATAACAAGGCCTTTTCCTAGGGCAAATTTTGGTAAAAGAGTGGGAAATTTCCTCGGAGGTTGTGTATTGAAAGGATATTTGACAACAGTTATACTCTTCTAAGGAAAAAAGGGGGAGAGGTTTTTTTGATGGAAAGGGGGTACATAATTTAGTCTTGGTGGTAAATCACTTGCTAGAGGAACAGATTGTCTGAAACAGGGTTCCTTGGGCCTAACTTTTAATTTTTTTTTAAAGTTGCAAGTACTTAATGAATACATCTGAAAGAATATTAGGGCAGTCTATCGAATTACTCAGGGGATTCACAGTACATTTTTCACAATACCCTGAAAGGGGTTTGCGGAACCAAAAGTGTTGGGAACCACAGCATTATACCATGCTGCCTGAGATATACACTGTTTTGCTGTATTAGAATAATTAATTTAAATTAGCGAGAGTATATGGAATGGTTGACAAGGGGCCAGCACTTGAGTAGCTCTGATTCAACTGTGCTTAGTGCAGTGCCTGAGAGCATATAATAAGGGCTTAATAGATGTTATTTGACTGACTGACTGATTTATAAGGTGTGAGCCTCCCTTTTGAGAGGGAAGAAGCTGCATTCTTTTCTTGCCTTTTCCCTCCTGAGACAGAAGAGAGCACAGCAGAACAAGAATTGTGTTGGGTAGTGATAGGGGGTAACCTCTCCATGTACAGTCTTCTTTCTCCAGGAACTGGTCATGGGTGGTGTCTTGGGGCAGAAGTTCATGAAAACTAAATGTGTTTACCCACAACTTTCTGAGCACATTTTAGAGACTGGAGATTTGAAAGTTGACATTCCTAGACCAAAATGTGGCACCAGAGAAGGCAGTGATAGAGTTCATGCAGAAGTATATGGGAGAAACAGACCTGTGCTTTCCCACTTGGCCCAAGAGAGGAGTTCATCAACAGTGTTCTTGTACACCAACCTCACGTATAGAGAAAGAGGTCTTTTAATTCCCCAGGCAGCATGATACTGTAATCTAGTCTTATAGTCAGAGAATTGAGATTTCCTGGGCAATGCTGGTCTTGGGAATTGCTCTGATTATCAATAAAAATGAAATGTGGGTAGCCTTAAGTTCAGGAGTTTGGAATTCTGGCTTTTTAGAAAGAAGGAATGGGATTTCTTGAACATTGTGCTTCTTGGAGAAGGGAGAAGATCTCCAGTGTTGCTCCTTTGACTTGGAGAAGTTCATTGGAGGGAGACCTGGGACTTGGGGATTAGATGAACCTGGACTTTGCCACCCTATTGATAATACAGTTAGCAATTTGTACAAAGGAAAGTGTTGCTTGTTGAGACACCTCTTTCTGAGAGGAGCTTATGGGCAATTTAAATGCTTTATATGTTTTCTTTATAAGTTTATGGACTCCCATGAGTCCTCTACATTTTCTTTAATATCTGCATAGGGAAATACAGTTTGTCCTTAAGCGATTACTCATATTGTAACCTTGAGTGCTTGTGCTGGAGCTGGGGACCTATTTTATGCGTATGTATGGAAAGCTAGACAGGAGCTATACCTTAGCTGTATTTGGAAATGAACTGTAATAAGCTCCAAGTGAGAGCATAATAAGCCAAAGAGAGAAAATGACCCTCTTGGGTCAGGCCCCAGGCTTTGTATCTGGTTCATGTGAGCCAGAGTATTGGAAGAGTCCTAGGCCACTATTCACAAAAAACTCTTTTTTTTTTTCAAGGTGATTGAAAACAAAATAAAAATATTTTCTTAAGAAGTAGTTCAAGTGTGTAAGAAGACATTAGGATTTAGTATCAACTTCTTGTACTTATGATTGAAAATAAACTTCATTCCAAATGAAAATATTCAGATATTCAAATGGAGATATGACTTAATAGTTGTATAGTTCTGTGTTTCATGTCTTCTCATCTTTCTTCTAATATTATGTTGATTTTGACCTTTTGCTCTAAGGCATCAATAGTCTGTTCCCACAGATATAGTTCCTATACCAGTAACCAGTCATTTCCTGTCTCTTAAGATAATCAATTTCGTTTTTTGTCATGTTATTCTCACTATGTTCTGTTTCTTTCAACTTTTTCCTTGAAAAAAAGGTTTATGGTGTATAGGAATTCCATTTCTGAGTAATCTACAAAGCTTGTCCTCAAACCTGAACCATATTTCTCTACGTACTTTTTGCTGCCCTGTATCAGTGCCCAGCCTTCTTTCCTCTTCTTTTCACCTTCCTCTTGCCACCCCAAGTTGAAATCACTGAATATCAATGTATATGTTGACTTGATTTAGAGCATCTTATCAAGGTCATTGCATATCTATCTTGTTGGGAATGTGTGTGTGTGTGTGTGTGTGTGTGTGTGTGTGTGTGTGTGTGTAAGGATCACAGATTGAGAGTTAGGAGGAAATTTAGAGATACTTCTTTATTTGTCCTATGAGGGACCCCCAGTGCCTAAGTGATTTACCCAAGGTTTCATCGCTAGGAAGTGGCAAGATCAGGATTCAAGTCAACGTTTTCTGATTCCAAATCCATTGCTCTCTTAACTCTATCATCCTGTCTTTATTGTTTGTGATGGATGTTGAATCTTATATTGCGATTATTTTCAGGATAATCCTTTTGCATATCCTAGTCACAGGTTAAAGATTAGATGACCTAGTATCCTAGGAAGTCGTTTCTTTTTATCTTTGGGCATACTATGAAACCAGCTGAGCTGCTTCCTTTGTTAGTACCTGCAAGGAGAAGCTGTGACACATGCATTCCTTTACCTTATAACTTCCCCTGGTTCATTTCTTTGAACAATATGTCAAGTCATTTGTCATTGGACAAAGAACTTACGTTTAAAGTACTGTTAGTTTTTACATATAGTCTAAAAGCTGTATGGCTTTTAGCATCTTCTCCACCCCATCACAGTCATTATAGAAGCAGAAGAATTCTCAAGACAGACTGAGACCCATTAAAAATTGTTTTAAACAGATGTTTCATGGATTGCTATGACTATAGGATCCTCTCTTTGTGACCAGACTATTGGTGAGGCAATTTTTGTATTTTTATACCAAGTATAGATTTGGTATGTTCAATTCATTTTTTAAAAATAATCCCTAGATAAGATTTTGGTTAGAATTTATGGACAGAAGGCCTTGCAATAAAAGGTACATTTTTAGAATTGACTTCTTATATATCATGAATTTGTTATGTATTAGTACATTTTAAATCATGTAATAAGATTTTGAATTTATCATAGTTGTAATTTAGGGAACAAATCTCTTTTATAGCACCTACATCCTCAAGTGTGGGAGAAAAGGAAGTGGTGAATTTGTTGTCTTGCATTCTGGAATTCCCTGGGCAGTTGAAGAAATTAAGAGTAATTAGAAGGCAGATGGGCAGAGAGTAGTTTGTTTTCCATTGGGAATTTGAATAAAATGCAGAGCAACATATTATTTTGTGTCCAAGTTATATTACTAATGTACAATTTGAAAAAGAATCATTCTATACCTGGTATGCATCACACAAAAATAGTACATTGAAGTATGACTTGGTTTCAAATGAATACAGTTTTTTAAAGCTTATCTTAATATTGTTGAAGATTCTTTAGCAACATGT
>CM053581.1:446439598-446452103 GCA_028627135.1 Pseudochirops cupreus
ATATATACACACACACATATATATACATATATATATATATGCTATTATTATTATTATTATTGACTACATCCAACTGGAACTTGAGATACACAGGCACTGCAGCTGGGAGATCCATCCTACCCTACCAAAAAGTGACATAGGAGAGAATAGACTGGGGGAGGGGGGACACACTGGGATGGCTGTTTTGGGGCGGTGGGTGGGGGAAAGACAGGGAGAAAATATGTAACTCAAAATCTTGTGGAAATGAATGATGCAAACTATAACAAAATTTAAAAAAATAAAATAAAAAAAAAAGAAACATGGTATCTGTGATGAATGACTGATAAACTAGACTCATCTCAGCAATGCAGGGGTATAAGATAGCTCCAGAGGATTCATGATGGAAGAGGCTATCCATATCCAGAGAAAGAACTACAGAGGCTAGATGCAGATTGAAGCAAATTGCTTGCTCTCTCTCTTTTTTGTTTTGTTTGGTTCCTTCTTTCTAATTGTTCACTCCATTGGTTATAATCCTTCTTTACAACTTGACTAATATTTAATGTGATGGTATTTGTAGAGCCTGTATCAGATTGCATGCTGCCATGGGGGGAGAGGAGAGAAAGGGGAGAAAATTTGAAACTCAAGAACTTGTGGAACTGAATGTTGTAAACCAAAAGTTAATTAATTAATTTTTTTTTAATTCTTCTCCCATTTGGGCACTGTGCTGAAGAATTCTCCATGACAACAGTAAACACCTTGACAAATGTATGTTTCTCCGCTTTATGCTTCATTTGATATTAATAATTAGAAGGTCATCATACAAACATCCCTTTCATTGCATCTTTCAAAGAATCTTGAAAGATTTCAACATGTATGCAATGAGAAGACATATGAATTAATGCAAATCAAAGCAAACAGGATCAAGAAAAATATATACAGCTACTATAACAACAAACCAATAAAATCTGAATGCTATGAAATTATTGTGACCAAGTTTTGCCCAAAGAAAATAAATAGGAGGGCACCTCCCACATTTCTTCACAAAGCGAGGAGACCATGAGTGTGGAACACTACAGTCAGACTTTTTCAATGTGCTGCTAAGTTTTATTGAACTTGTTTTGTTTTTTTTCCTCTTGTATTCTTTGTTGAATTCCAGAAGGACAGAGGGGAAGGAGATACTGGGAAATGTGGATGGTAAAGAAACAAAAGCTCCAAATAGAAGTTTCCTTTTTTAATATGCTGCAATACCTTTTTTTGGATGAAAACCTTAAAGGAACCATTTTGCTTTTTCTAATCACGTGAGTTTTTTTTAATATAGTCAACAAACAATAAGCAGTAAAAGCTCTTGTTCTTCACACCTTTAAGTCAAAAGACTGTAGAGACATGGTCTGCTGTAGAACATTGTTTATTAAAGCCTACTTATTCCCTTCTCCTCACAACTTCATCAAAGATGACTTCAATATTGAGAAGTTACTATCATAAATTATAAAAACTTTGGAGAGATGGAAAAGTAGACATAGTGTTAGGTAATTAGGGATATCTTATTGATAACCTTAGTTTACAAGTAATATGCAATTATTCAAATGGATCTGAAATCCCACTGAGGCAGGCATTCCTGCTCATGATTCAGGTAACAATCGATCCATGCCTCTACATAACACAGGACTCTTGTCCACATCCTCCCATAAATTTGCCACTGAGGATCCATCCAATGTACAGGGAGCCACCTCTGCTTGCTGATGTTGGGAAGATACCAGGCTGTTCACCAATTATCCCTCACCCCCACAAAACCAGCCCATCTAGCATAGTAACTTAAGCACTTGAATGCTTAAATGAACACATTTCTTCCAGGCATTTGGTATCCTCTCCTCATTCAGATAGTATCAGGAACTATTTCTCCACACCTTCAAAATTGTGTTACATTCAGCCCAGACCTCCTTTGGTATAGAACAAGAAAAGCTCTAAAAATTGAAGGGGTCACCTAAAGCCAAACCTAATCAAAGTGTGAATCTTTTCTATAGCTTCCCTAACAAGTCCATACTCTTCTTAAATAATTTTCAAACAGTCCTATTAGGTAAGTTCTTCCTTGCCTTATATTTTTTCCAGTTCATTCCTCCAGAGTCATATAGAATAAATCTAGTCTATCTGGTTGAGAAGATCTTGACTTTTGATAAATTTCTCCTGAGAGGAAAAAACTATTTTAAGCCACATGGCCATCTCAAACTACATAAATGTTATTTTGTTAATGCTTCTAACCCAAAAGTATATGAAGATCCATGGATATTCTCAGCTAAAAGGACATCTCAGAGAGAGGCAGGAGTATTAGTAGTTCATGGAAACTTTTAAAAGTACATTCTTCTAAAGTCTTCCCAACAAGCAATTCCTTCCTCTTCAAAATACTTTCCAATATAAGGTAAATGTTAACAACTGAAATTATATTTGAGCCTACTGATACAAATAGAGGTAAACTGCTTGGATTCTAGAAATTTTGACGTTGCCCTAAAGTTGATATAGTGAGAATGTTTTCATTACATCAAAAGAATAGCAAACAACGAACCAATTGAGTAAATACCAACACTGAATAACTATAATTTAGAAGCTTGAAATATCAAAGTAATGCTTAAACAAACAGCCAAAGACCGTAAGTAAAAAAAGCAAACAGATAAGAGATAAGAAGACTCTAACTACCACTACACATCCCACTGAACAAATAACAGATTAAAACTTGTTTTAAGCTTATTGCATCTCAGTATTTATACAGTAAAACACAGCTTTGCAAATCATCCAAGATTCTTTTCCCCAAACTCCCAAAAGAAGATTCACGCTGAGTTTTCCCATTACCTAAAAAGTCATATTTGTGCATAATGTTTACATCTAGTAGAGGCAATACATACTGAAACTCATTCCAAAGAATATCTTTTCTGCCTTAGCCATTTATCTCTTCTTTGTTTTCCTTATGCTTTGTGGTTTATCATCTCTGTTTTCTTCTTTCAAACATAATTAATTGAAATTACTGATGCCTGCAGTAAAATTTCAGGATGTAAGATAAGTCTACAAAAATCATCAGCATTTCCATATATTTCTAACAAAATGCAACAGGAAGAAATAGAAAGAGAAATTCCATTTAAAATAACTACAAAATGTATAAAGTATTTGGGAATTTTATCTACCAATACAGACATAGGAACTATGTGAACAAAGCTACAAAGATTTTTGTGGAAATAAAGACAGACCTAAGTTTTTGGTAAACCATGAATTGCTTATGGTTAGGCAAAGCCAATATAATAAAAATTACAATATTACTTAATTTAACATTTATTCAATGCCAATCAAGCCACCAAAGGATAAACTTACAGAACTAGAAAAAATAATTAATCCATAAAAACAAAAAATAAAAAATCTCAAGGGAAATTATGCAAAAAAAAAACTGGGAAGAATGGAATCTAGCAGTTCTAGATCTCAAAATATACTACAAAGCATTAATCATCTAAGCCATTTGGTACTGATTGAGAAATAAAGAACCAAGATTAAAAATACAATATACAGAAGCTAATGAACACAATCATAGTATTTGGTAAGGTGAAAGACTACAGCTACTTGGGTAGCAATTCATTATTTGATAAAAACTCCTAGAAAACTTACGAGAGCACTCTGGTAAAAACTAGAAATAGATCAACGTCTCATACCACGTACCAAAATAAGCTCCAAACAGATACATGACTTGGATATAAAGGGTGGCATCATAAACCGATCAGAAAAGCAAGAAATTACCTTTCATATATAAAGAGAGGAGAAGCATTGATGACCAAACAAGGGATAGAGAGAATTACAGAAAACAAAATGTATAATTTTGAATACATAACATTTAAAATTTTCATACAAACAAAACCAGTGCAGCTAAAATTTGAAATTTAAATTCAAAACATTTGAAGTAAGTTTCTTTGATTAAGGTCTCATATCCAAATATATAAGGAATTAATCATGATGCATCAGTTCATATAAGTCTTCCCAAGTCTCTTTGAAACCATTCACTTCCATCATTTCTTACAGCACAATAGTATTCTATCACATTCAAATACCATAAGTTGTTCAGCTATTCCCCAAATGATGGATGTCCCTTCTGTTTCCAATTCTTTACTACCAAAAAAAGCTGCTATAAATATTTTTGTACATATAAGTCCTTTTCCTCTTTCACTGATCTCTTTGATCAATGCATAACCCTAATAATGGTATCGCTAGGTCAAATAGTATGCACAGCTTAGTAACTCTTTGGGCATAGTTCCAAATTCTTTTCCAGAATGACTGGACTAATTCACAGCTCCACCAACAGTGCATAAATGTGCATTTTCCTGCAACCCCTCCAACATTTTCCTTCAACAGTCTGATATGTGTGAAGTAGAAATTCAGGGTAGCTTTAACTAGCATTTCTCTAATTTCGTGATTTGGAGCATTTTTTCACTATTTGACAGCACTGACCTCTTGCTTTGAAAATTGCCAGTTCATTGCCTTTGAATGTCTATGGATTAGAAAATGGCTCATTTCAAGAATGATGATCAAAACAATGACTAATCATCACTCCAATCAAGAGGAAACATGCTACTCATCTCCTCAGACAGAGATTATGAGGTCTAGGTGCAAAAATGTGTGTGTGTGTGTGTGTGTGTGTGTGTGTGTCTGTGTCTGTGTCTGTGTCTGTGTCTGTGTCTGTGTGTCTGTGTGTATCTCTATGTGTGTCTGTAGAACATGGCCAACGCGGGAATTTGTTTAGACTCTGTATATTTGTTACAAGGGTTTTGTTGGGAGGGAGGTGGTAGGGAGAAAAAATGGGTTTTCATTCACTGAAAACAATAAAATTAAATCTATTCTTAAACAAAGAAAATTAGTAAAATAGATTATTCTAAGAGTCTTTAAGCTCAAACATTCTTTGAGCTAATGATTTCTGTGAAATCAAATTCACGCTTCAGAAAAACCACATCATATTTCCTTAAATAATATTCCAACATACGACTTTTGTACATGGCACCTCATTGTCCTAAAAAAGATTAGTCACATATGAAACATGAAGAATTTACTCCCAGTCCCATGTCTACATCACAAGTCAAAAGGGATCCACTAGCTGGCATTTTGCCATTGCAGTAATATGGTGGCTTTTTGCTAAGCATGTAGCTGACCCATCCAATCCATCCTGATAAATTTGGAAGTATGGAGGCTTCTCAGAGCACATCTCTGCAAATAGAATTGGATAGATCTGTTGTTGTTGTTGTTGTTGTTGTTTTAAAAGTAAAAGTAAAAAATTAGAAATCTTCCTCTAAACAAGTTACATTCCTAGAGACTTCATAATATGGACTTAAACTACTCCCAAACCCCTAAAAATTATTTCTCTTTCCCAAATTAAAAATAAAAATATCAACGCACATGTTTACTTCTTTATCCTACTAGTGATTCAAAAGCACAAGAATTTTAAATTTTAGCAAAAGAGACAAAAGAAGGCTGGATTTGGAATCAATCCTGATTCCAAATCCAGCCTTCTTTTGTGGCTGCCTACCTGTATTAACCTGGGCAAGTAAATTAACCTGTTAGTTTCAGTTTTCCAATCTGTAAAATAAAGCAGATAGACTAAATAATCTCTCAGTTCCATTCCAGCTCTAAATCTATGATAAAATCACCCATTTTATGGAAATTTTTGAAACACAAATTTTAAGACTTGGGATGGCTTTTTTCCCTTTTAGTGATTCTATCTCATGAAAAAAACATAGTTTAGTAATCCAAATCCTCAAGGTATGTATGTGAATATGTTAAATATGGGCAAAAAAAACCCTAACCTCCTCGATTACCACTCCCAACCTCCAAATTCTTCAGGTCAGTCTTTTCATTTCTGTTGATTTAACAGAAGTGTAATTTTTAAGGTCATCAGGGGATGACTCTTTTTATAAAACTCAATGCCTTTTTCTTAGTCTTCATCTCCTCAACTTCTCAGAAGCATTTCACACCCCTCAATACTCCTCTTTAATATTCTTTTTATCCTTACACATTAGACACAGACATGGTAGTCCCCTAGTTCTTCTTAAACTGTTATTTTTTGGTTACTTCACAAGTTCCTCACCTCATCTTGTTTCTAAGTGCAGATGTTATCCAAGTTTCTGTTGTCCGCCATTTTCTCTTCTCTTTTGACATTTTTCTCTCACAGAATTCTTATTCTATGCTCCTTATTCTACGCAAACAACACTCAACTTTTTGTCTTTAGCTACAGCTTCTTCAATGTGAGCCCCTAACTCACATTTCCAACTATTAAACATCTAACCTGGGTATCCCATCAGCACCTCAACATTATGTCAAAAATTGTACTCATTGCTTTCCCACAAACCATGCAGCCTAAGCCATCTGTCATGACCTCCCTTTTCTCATCTATTCCAAACCACAAAACTTTACATCATCCCCAGTTCTCTTCTCTTTGTTCCAGTGTCTGATGAATAGTTGGCTCTTCTTCCCAAGGCCAACTCTTCTAATTGTGCCCTTTATCTCATCCCATCCCTTCTCTCCATTCACACAGCTACCACCTTAGTTCAAGCCTTCATCACCTTTCCCCTACATTATTGCAACAGCCTTTTAATTGGTCTCCTGGTCTCAAACACCAACCCTTCTTACACATACCAGCCAAAGTAATTTTCCTTAAGGCAGATCTGACCATGTGACTCCCCTTCTCAATCAACTCCAGTGGCTTCCTATTGCCTCTGGGATAGAATATAAACTCCTCTGTTTAGCTTTTAAAGCCATTCACAATCTAGTCCCAACCTATCTTTCCAGCCTCATTGGACAATACTCCCCCTCCTATACTGTGAAATCCAGACAAACTGGACTTTTCTCTCTTCCTTGCACACAACACTCAATAAACTCTCTCTGTGTCTTTGCACATGTCCACATTCCTGGAATTCACTGCTTCCTTACAGAATACTTCTTTTTCTTTAAGATGCATCTTAAATACCATCTATTGTATGAAGTTTTACCTGATTCCTTTTCCTGAACTACATTGTATATATTTCTATTTGCTCACATTATAGTTACATTGTGTATATGTATATTATATATAATATGTATCTGTATGTATGTATACATATACATACTCACATACATTTATCTCTTCCATTAGTATGTAAAATACTTGAGATTAGGGATTATTTCATTTTTTATACTTGTACCCCCAACACCAATACAGTGCCCGGCAAGAAATAGGTACTTAATGGATGACTGATTAATCAACTGATTGATCCCCTCCCATCTCTCACAATTTGCTCCCTTGGCTATTCCTGCTTTCTCCAATCTTACATCTTTCCCTATTGAATCATTGCTTCAATACTTACATAAAGTTCCACATAGCCTTTAAAATAAATTTCATTTCACTTTCCCATCCCCTTTAGCTATCCTATATCTCATCTCCCTTTTCCAAAAAAATTTAGAGGAATGAGGGAGTGTGGTGGGAGGGGAAGGTACTTTCTGCATTAGTTGTTTTTACCTTCTCACTGTCTTCTCAATCCTCAAAATCTGGTTGCCAACCCTAGTATTTGACTGGAATTGCTTTTTCCAATGTTACCAATAATGTCTTGATTGCTAAATTCAATGTTCATTTCTCAGTCTTTTCCCTAATGGACCTTTATGAGCCATTGTACCCTGCTAAACATACCTCTTCTTCCTGAATATTATATCACCTCTGGGCTTTCATGACACTGCTCTCTCCTGCTTCTCCTTTTACCTGTTCTGGCTGCTCCTCGGACTCCTTTGCACATCCTGCCCTGTAATCTTAGGTGTTTCCCCAAAGCTCAATTCAAAGCTTCCTTCCTTTATATTCTCTCTTTCAATCAAACAATAAACATTGATTAAACATGTACTACATAATACTGTATATTAATCAGGCTGCTAAGTGATAGTAGACAGAGTGTCAGGTCTGGAGTCAGAAAGACTCATCTTTCTGAGTTCAAATCTGACCTCGGACACTTGCTAGCTTTGTGACCCTGGGCAAGTCACTTACCCCTGTTTGCCTCTGTTTCTTTATCTGTAAAGTGAGCTAGAGAAAGAAATGGCAAACTACTCCAGTCTCTTTGCCAAGAAAACCCCAAATGTGATCATGGAGAGTCAGACACACAGTTGCCTTAGTCACCTCTCTCCAACAGGTGGACCTATTCTAATGAGGAACTGGAGGCATGTAACTTTGATTATGTCATTTACTTCTAAATTGCCTAGCCTTGGGGAATTTATCCCCACCCATGCCAGTGGAGAGCACAATGGGTTTCTGCACCTGGGTGATGGAAGAAAAAGTTAATTCAATCTCTTTTTCAGTAATGCCCCTCAGATTCTGAACACGTACAGGTTTGGGGGAAAAAATTCTGATCCCAATTCAATAATTGATTGTTAATATGAGAGAGAAATAATCATTCTTCTACTGTATCCAACCAATGGGGTGTAAGCTCCTTGAAGACAAGAACTGTTTTGTTTTTATCTCTGTATCCCCATGCCTAGCATAGTGCCTGGTACAAAGCAGTGGTTTTTAAATGTTTATTAAATTAAATTATCAATTAAATGTTTGTTGAATTTATTAAATTAAACATTTGGTCAATCATTCTGCCTTTTCTGATTCTATTAATAATGCCAACATTCTGCAAAACTCCAAGTCATCATTAACTCTTTCTTTTCCTTTCCATCAAACAGAGGAAGTTCTACCACAGTTTTTATACTAAAACAATAAAATTCAGAGGGTGCAAAAAATTAAAATGAGATTGTGGTAGTTTTTAAATTTGCTACATTTACAATTTAACAGCATTTTCAGCAAAGAAACAATTTACTTTCACACTTAGTTTGCAAAAATAAAGTAGGAAGCAACCCCTTTCCTTTTGCAATAGAGCTGCTACCTTTCCTGAACCAGGCAGTCATTCATTCACAAGTGACCTCTCCCCCACTGAATTCCATTTTCATAGCAAATGAGACTGCAAGATGTTTTTAAAGGGGGGGGGGCACCAGACTGGAGTCAGAAAACCTAGATCTCAAGCTCCAGTTCTGCCCCTACTAATACGTTCATTTTACCCTGAACACCTCATTTTTACCTCCCTCCAATTCATCTGTTAAAAAAAGGTGATAATTGGGTATCTTACCCTACAGGAAAGTAGGGGAGGAGTGGGGGATGATAGCAGGGAGGGCAGATTGGGGGAGAGGGTAGTTAGAAGCACATACATTTGAAAAGGGACAGGGTCAAAGGAGAAAACAGAATAAGTAGGGGGTGGGATAGGATGGAGGGAAATATAGTTAGTCTTTCATAATATAACTACTATGGAAACATTTGTCATAACTACAAATGTACAACCTATATTGAATTACATGTCCTCGCAGTGGGGGTGGATGAGGAGGGAAGAAGGGAGAGAATCTGGAACTCAAAGTTTTAAAAACAAATGTTAAAAAAAATAGTTTTTTATGTGCAGCTGGGAAATAAAATACACAGGCACTGGGGTATAGAAATCCATCTTGCCCTACTAGAAAATTGGGGGGTGGGGGAGGATATAAGAGAGAGCAGATCAGTGGAAGAGGTATTCAGTAGGCTCGCTATCTTGGGATGGGGGTGGGGAAAAGTGTGGGAGAAAATTTGTAACTCAAAATCTTGTGGAAATGAATGTTGAAAACTAAAAATAAATAAATAAATTGAAAGAAAAAACAGGTGATAACAATGCTTGCAATTCCTATCTCCCAGGGTTGCTGTGAGATAGAAAAAGTACTTGTAAAAACATAAGGCATCATATAAACAGCAGCTAGTGGTAGTAATACCTTCCTTATGCACTTGTGCCTAATTTCATATGATTATATACTTCAAATAGTGCAAATTCAAATATATCAGACCACTGCAGATGATCCATTATTCACACTAATTGGGACCTAGCTTTGCTTTTGGTTTATATTTGTGCATATGTCTTATCTCCACTCTAAGATTGGAGTCCACTGGAGATCAAGTACTCCCTTGTTGGGTGTCATTTCCAGTCATCCTGATCTATATCTCACCACTGGACCCAGATGGCTCCAGTAAAGAAAGGGAAGCTCCTGACTTTGCACAGCTCTCTCTTGTTTAAATCCAATTCACTTGCAAGTCATGGCATCACCTTCCTGATGTCATGGTCCTCTTCAGGAACTCTCTTATTCCCACTCAGCACAGTACTTAGTATATAGCAAACCCTCAATCAATTTTGAATGCACCACATAAAGGAAAATGACGGGCACAGGGTTGTCCTTTTTCATAATAAGAAAGAGAGAAAAATAGAATCCTCACAAGCCACCCAGGCCAATCCATACAAGAACAAGATTCTTTACAACACCACAAACAAGCAGTAATTCAACCTCTGTCTGAAGATTTCTAAGAGTGAAAGCAGGTCCAGTACCTCCCAGGGCAGCTCATTCTACTCAGCAACATCTACTAATTATTAGGAAGCGTATCCTCACACTAAGTCCAAATATGCCTCTCCTCAACTTTCAGGCATTTCTCTTATTTTTTCCTTCTTCCACATGACAGCCCTTCAAATACCTAAAAAGTTGTGTCCTGGTGGAACCGAGATGGTGACATAGAAGCTGGGAAACTCAGTGAGCTCCCCCCATAACCACCTCAAATACCTATAAAATAAGACTCTAAACAAATTTTAGAGCTACAGAACCCACAAAGTGACAGAGAGAAACAAATCTCCTGCTGAAAGCAGCCAAGCAGGCAGACAGGAAGGGTCCATCACAGCATGCTGGAAGATGAGCCCAGCCCCACGTGAGCCCGAGGGTTTAGCTCCGGGGCAGCCCCAACCATCAGTGGCTGGAGTGCACGTCTGGAGAGTGGATCACCAGGAGCTGTGGATGTTTCCAGAATTATTAACCCATAAATGCCAAAGACAAAGTAAAAGGTCAGTGGAACTCTGTTGGAACCAGGGTGGGGAGGGGGGGAATCTGCGGCCTGCAGCTATACAGCAGCCTCCATGTGGCTGTATCAGGGCTCCTGGCCTGCAGATCATAGGGGGACCAAGTGACCATTCAGGGGGTAATCACTCTTACTTTAACCTGCCTGGATCCAGATCAGGCCTGGTCTTGGGTGTTGGTCCTGTGGTGTGTGACCAGTGAGCCAGAGCTTGTGGGGGCAGCAGAGAAGGCACCCAACAAATAGCTCCAGCAGCTGTGAAAACCCAGGGAATTTGGGACAAAGCTCTCCTCTCTGAAAGCAGAGTTCTACTGTGGCAAAGAGCTCAAAAGTCAAGTAATGGAGTGGCGACATGAGCAAGCAAAGGAAGCAAAGCATGCACAGCCATCCAACTTTAGATTCCTTTTTGGGCAACAAAAAGGATCAAAGCACAGAATGGGAGGAAGACAACAAAGTCAGAACTCCTGCACCAAAAGCTTCCCAGAAAAATATGAACTGATTACAGGCCATGGAAGAGCTCAAGAAGGACTTTGAAAATCAAGTAAGAGAAGTAGAGGAAAAATTGGGAAGAGAAATGAGAATGATGCAAGAAAATCATGAAAAGAGAGTCAACATGACTGAAGAAAATAACACCTTAAAAAACAGATTAACTCAAATGGCAAAAGAGGCTCAAAAAGCCAATAAGGAGAAGAACACCTTAAAAAAACGAATTTGCCAGATGGAAAAAGAATTTCAAAAGCTCACTAAAGGGAATAATTCTTTCAAAATTAGATTGGAGCAAATGGAAGCTAATGACTTTATGGGAAATCAAGATACTATTAAACAGATGCAAACGAATGAAAAAATAGAAGGCAATGTGAAATATTTCATTGGAAAAACCACTGACCTGGAAAATAGATCTAGGAGAGATCATTTAAAAATTATTGCACTACCTGAAAGCCATGACCAAAAAAAGAACCTAGAAATCATCCTTCAAAAAATTCTCAAGGAAAATTGCCCTGATATTTTAGAACCAGAGGGCAAAATAGAAGTTGAAAGAATTCACCAATCACCTCTTGAAAAAGATCCCAAAAAGAAAACTCCTAGGAATATTATAGCCAGGTTCCAGAGTTCCCAGATCAAGGAGAAAAATATTTCAAGCAGCCAAGAAGAAACAATTTGAATATTGTGGAAACGCAATCAGGATAACAAAAGATCTAGCAGCTTCTACATTAAGGGATTGAAGGGCTTGGAATATGATATTCCGGAGGTCAAAGGAGCTAGGATTAAAACCAAGAACCACCTACGCAGCAAAACTTAGTATAATGTTTCAGGGGGAAATATGGTCATTCGATGAAAAAGAGGAGTTCCAAACATTCTTGATGAAAAAACCAGAGTTGAATAGAAAATTTGACATTCAAATACAAGAAGCAAGAGAAGCATGAGAAGGTAAACGGAAAAGAAATCATAAGGAACTTATTAAAATTGAACTATTTACATGCCTACATGGAAAAATGATAATTGTAACTTATGAAACTTTTCTCAGTATGCGGGTAGTTGAAGGGAATATAAATGTGTGTGTATGTATATAAACATATATATACATATATATATATATATATA
>CM053581.1:446452203-446463810 GCA_028627135.1 Pseudochirops cupreus
ACATTTGTATACATACATATATATATCGCTATAAGAGGGTATATGAGCATATGAATACATATGTGCGTGTGTGTATATATGTGTACAGGTATACATAGACAGAAGGTACAGGCTCAATTGAATAGGAAGGAATGATATTTTAAAAATAAAATTAAGAGGTGAGAGAGGAACGTAATGAGAGGATATAGGGAGAGACAAAATAGGGTAAATTATCTAATACAAAAGAGGCAAGGGAAAACTGTTACAATGAAGAGGAAGAACAGGAAGGCAAAAGGGAATGGGTCAACCTTACTCTCATTGAATTTGGCTTAAGGAGGGAATAACATACACACTAAATTGAGTATCTTACCCTACAGGAAAGTAGGGGGGAAGGGGATAAGAGGGGGATGATAGAAGAGACGGCAGATTGGGGAGGAAGGGTAGTTAGAAGCACACACTTCTGAAAAGGGACAGGGTCGAAGTATTAAATAGAACAAGATAGGATGAAGGGAAATATAGTCAGTCTTTCACAATATATCCACTATGGAAATGTTTTATGTAATTACAAATGTACAAGCTATATTGAATTGCTTATCTTCCCAGTAAGGGTGGGTGATGAGGGAAGAAGGGAAAGAATCTGGAGTTCAAAGTTTTAAAATCAAATGTTTTTTTAAAAAATATTATTAGTATTATTATTATTTTTATATGCAACTGGGAAATAAGATATACAGGCACTGGGGTATGGAGTTCCATCTTGCCCTACCTGAAAGGCAGAAGGGGGATGGAAGAAGATATAGGAGAGAGCAGATTGGGGGAGGGGGTATTCAGTGGGATCACTGTTTTGGGATGGCGGGTAGGGGAAAGACGGGGAGAAAATTTATAACTCAAAATCTTGTGGAAATGAATGTTGTAAACTAAAAATAAATAAAAATTTTAATTTAAAAAAAAAGTTGTATCCTTTCCTTTTACCCACTCACCCTACCCACCCACCTCACCTTCAAGTTCATTTTTCTTTAGGCTAAACATTTCCAGTTTCTTCAACCCACTCTCACATGGTTTGGTCTCAAAACTATCCGAGTGAATAATGTTGGAAGTAGAAAGTCCTTTAGAAAGCAGCTAGTACAAATGCCTCATTTTACTGGTAAGGTGACTAAGCCCCAAGATCACATGGCTAGTAAGAGACAAAGCAGGTACTTCTTTCCTAGTTTACTGCCCTTTTTCAGTCTACATTGCTGCCTTATTTTTTTTTTTGAGGCAAGTGACTAAGTCACACAATTATAGTAAGGGTCTGAAGCTGGATTTGAATTCAGGTTCTCCTGACTCCAGGGTTGACAATGCTGCCTTATTGATGCCAAAAGAGTTAGGATTTTAACTTAGAACAATTTACACTAACTAGGTACCAAGAAGATTTCAAGTAACAAACAGACTCACTGGAAAAATGTAAATTCAGAAATGTTTATGTATTCCTTGTCTTCAGAATGGCTTTTCTATATAAATGAATTTTTCAAATAATTATATTTTATTCTTTTAGTCCTGAAGCTTTTAATTTTACAGTTAGTCAATAAACATTTCTTAAGCAACTAATATGTACCAACTACCATGAAAAGCTGTGGGGTGACAAAGAAAGCCAAAAGACAGTTCCTGACCTCAAGGAGCTCATGATCTAACAGAGTCTAATGGAGTCTGATTACAAACTTGCCTACCTTAAAATAGAATATATTGAATGTAATCTTTGCTTAATCACTCATGGCTTTTACTATAAACATCAATTATTACATGGTGCTCTAATACAACGATACTTTTAAAGGCTACTGGGATAGGGCTATGTCTCCCTATATTCAATGACCCAATCAATACTCAGTGACCCAGGTTCCAAGGCCTTTAAGTTTTTTGTCTGCTTGCCATAATTTTTCTGTCTTTTTTCTACTGGTCAAAGTGTCAGCTATAAATTCTTACTGTTTTCTCTTCATGTCAGCTGCTGTCACCTTCTAATTTGCTGCCTCCATTCTGTTGTATCCTGAGACACAGTTTGGTGCTGCTGGGTGCTGGGAACTCTATTAATATTATGACTTATTAGAACCCTATGAGGAACGAAACTAATTGACTCTGAGATATGGAAAGTCTTTCTTGTGAAATGAAAGGTTTCCAAAGCAGTTATTTTTGAGGCTGTTTTCCCCCATTTAATTCATAGCTCTAGTCCAAAGGACTGAGAGTTGCTGGAAGTTTGACCTCCAGGTAAGTGGGGCTTGAATATGTTCAAGATATAACTATAAAGTGAATTATCTAAATGAGTGTTATCTTGAAACTAGTGATCTTGGCAAACAAAACACTAATTCCAATGGTACTGCCATCGTTCAACACATTTTTGAGGTCCCTTCCTAACATCTCTTCCTAAAGATTCATTCCAAAAATATATTGAAGAATGGAAACATTATTGAAATAAGTAGTAGAGTTTTCCAAGATAATAACTTGGAAGGGAATATACTCATTTGTATATATAAATATATGTTATATGGGTTTATTTTTATATGCAAATACATACTAATATATATGTTACATGGATGTATTTGGATATATAAATATATGTAATATATATGTCTGTATATTCCTCTCTCTTCCATTTTAAAACCAAAATTCTAGAAAAAGTTGTCTAGACCCATTGCCTCCACTCCACACATCCCACTTTTCAATCATTTTCAATCTAATTTTGGTCCCAACCACTCAACTGAAACTGCTCTCTCCAAGGAAACCAGTGATTTCCTATTTGCTAAATTCAATAATGACCTTTTCTCAATTCTCATCCTTTTTTGACCTTTTGATGGCATTGTACTGTTAACCATTCCCTCTTCTTTAATTCCCTCTCCTCCCTGGATTTTTGTGATACTGACTTTTCCGCTTAACTGTCTCAATATACTTTTGCTGGATCATCATCATTCATCTTCTGCTCTCTTGTAAGGGTGTGTCCCAGATTCTATATTTCCTTTCTTATTTCTATACCTTCTTGGAAATATCATCACATATCACAGGATAAATTATCTCTGTGCAGCCCTAATCTCTTTTCTGAGTTTCAGCCCCACAATCACCAACTAAATGCCTCTAGACATTTCTACCTCTACAGCCAATAGGCTATGTCCAAAAGAGAACTTACTTATCTATTTCCCCTTAAACCTAACCCTCCACCTAACTGCCATATTTTTGTCAAGGAAATCACTGTCTTCCCCAGTCACTCAGATACAACTTCAGTCAACCCCATCTAATCACTCTCCCTCAGCATCTTATCTAAATGTTGCTGATTCTTTCTCTCCCATTGTCTCCTCTCTACTCACAACACTACCCTACTTCAGGCCCTCATCCTTTCTCTCCCAAACTTCTGCAGTAATAACTTTCTAAATGGTCTCCCTGCCTCAACTCTTCCCACTCCAATCCATCCTAAAACATAAGTCTAGTCACATCACTGTCCTACTCAATAAGTTTGGCTAGTTCCCTACTACTTGTAGGATAAACTACAAACTTTGGTTTGGTAATGAAAGTCTTTCACAATCTGATTTGAATAGATCTTTCTAGGCTAATTACACATTATTCCTATACTCCAGTTTCTTATTCTAGTTCCTTTCTTATACCCCATATTCCATTTTTTTAGAATAAGTTTTACTTCTGTTATTTTCAGCTTGACAAACACCAACAAACATGAACAGCTCTACTTACAAAGAACAGAAAAAGAGAATCTGAAACCACAAATCTCTATTACATAGGTTTTGTTTTTTTAATATACAGTATATTAAACACATTAGTTTTAAAGATCTCCTATTTGTATGACCTTCAATACTTCCAATCTTTTCTGTGTATTTTCTTGGGTTGTGTTTTTTTTGTTGTTTTGCATTTTGGAGGGGGGAAGGTAAGGCAACTGGGGTTAGGTGACTTGTCCAAGGTCACACAGCTAGTTTTTGTGTTAAGTGTCTGAGGTCTGATTTGAACTCAGGTCCTCCTGACCCCAGGGCTGGTGCTCTATTCACTGAGCCACCTAGCTGCCGCTTTTCTGTGCATTTTTAAATGCTTCAGTGACCCTCTTTTATTTCTTTTTTTTACTTACTTGGTGATCATTTGTTCCCACAGGCTCAATTATCATCTTTGTACAGATGATTTTCAGGTCTATTTATAACCAGTCTTCATCTTGAACTCCAGTCCCACACAACCAACTGCTTAATGAACATTTCATATTGGATGTCTCACGTTGAGCCGTTTCAGTCCAACTCTTCATGACCCCAGGGTTTTCTTGATAAAAATACTGGAGTCATTTGCCATTTCCTTCTCTAGCTCATTTCACAGATGAGCAAACAGAGGCACACAGAGTTAAGTGACTTGCCCAGAGTCACACAGTTACTAAAGGTCTGAGGTCAGATTTGAACTTAGGGAGAAGAGTCTTCCTGACTCCAGACCAGACACTCTATCCATTGTGCCACCTAGCTACTCCTGGATGTCTCATAGGTATCTCATACTCAACATGTCCAAAACTGAATTCACTATCTCCCCTCACCCATGCCCCCAAACCTTTCCTTATTCCTAACTTCCTTCTTACTGTCAAGGGTACCACCATCCTCAGTCACCCAGGCTCACATTCTAGATGTGACTCTCAAATTCTCACTCTTTCTCCTCCATATCCAATCAGTTGCTAAGCCTTGTCATTTCTACCTTCACATCTCTCACATATACCCCCTTATTTCCTTTGACATCCCAACTGCCACCACCCCGGTACAGGCCCTTATAGCTTCATGCCTGGACTCCTGAAAGAGCCTGCTAGTCATTCTCCCTTCCTCAAGTCTCTCTCCACTCCAGCCCATCCTCCACTCAGGGGTCAAATTTATCCTCCTAAAGACCAGATCTAACTATGTTACTCCTCATCCCACTCCCTATCCCCATTCAATCAACACCAGTGGCTCCTGATAGTCCCTAGGATCAAATAAAAAACCCTCTGGATTTTAAAATTCTCCATAACTTAGCCCTTTTCTACCTTTCTGTTCTTCTTATACTTTATACCTTCCCCTACTTCCCAAGGTATTTTGACATTCAAGTATTCTGAGATCCAATGCCATTGGCCTCCTTGCTATTCCTTGAACATGACACTCAACTCCAGGTATTTTCCCACAATGTTCCCCATGCCTGGAATGCTCTCCTTCCTCATCTTCCCTTCCTGGCTTCTCTGACTTCCTTCAGATCTCAGGATTTTAGTCCCACCTTCTGTAAGAAGCTTTTCCCAGGGGCAGCTAGGAGGTGCAATCAGCAGCCTACTAGCCCTAGAGTCAAGAGGACCTGAGTTGAAATCCAACCTCAGAAACTTACTAACTATGTGACCCTGGGCAAGTCACTTACCCACAATTACCTCCCTCCAAAAAAGAAGCTTTTCCAGATCACCCTTAAAGTTAGTGCCTTCCCTCTGAGATTATTTTCAATTTAGCCTGTATATAGTTTGCTTGTACATAATTGTTTGCATCCCATTGTCCCCATTAGACTATGACCTTATTGAGAATTACTACTGTTTTGTCTTTCTTTGTATCCCCAGCACTTAACATAATACCTGATATATAGTAGGTGCTTGCTGAAAAAATAAAAGCTTCCTCACTTGACTTATGGACTCGACATGAATATGAGTCACACAGGAAGAACATGCATGAATGAGTTACAATCTACAACTTTAGAGATCTCTGAGATCACAGACTATTAAAGTAAGTATTTTGTGGGAAATGATGCATGAATCACAATTATATCTATGTTGTCAAAATAATTCAAAACTTATTAACTTTGGGGGGATGGAGAAACTGAACCTGGGATTTAACTGACATAAGGATCTTCCTGTAAATAAGCTCCTTCCACCAATCCAAACTATTCCTATTTTGCAACCTGAAGTCTTAGAAATTGAGATACTCAGGGCAGCTAGGTGGCACAGTGAATAGAGAACCAGCCCTGGAGTCAGGAAAACCTCAGACACTTAACACAAAAACTAGCCATGTGACCTTGGGCAAGTCACTTAACCCCGACTGCCCTGCCATTCCCCCCTCCAAAAAACAAACAAACAAAAATGAGATACTTGGAATTTAAACAGCTAGCTCACACAGTATGTGTTGGATTAAGGACTTGAACCCAGGTCCTAATTCCAAGGTCAGCTTTCTGTTCACTATTCCACACTGATTTGCTTACCGAAATAAACTAGCTTTAACTTTAGTTTACTTAAATAATTTAAATTTTATCAGAATTAGCAAAATTTGTCATAAGTAATTATGCCATTTGACAGGTCTTTAAAGGCTAAACTGAAAGCCTTCATCTGCCAAGACTTTAGAAGTGAGAAGTGTTTCTCCTTTAACAGTTAAATATGACCTCATTTGCACTTATCAGTAAAGCAGACTCATTGTTCTCATGAGTTTAGAGGTAGAAAATAACTTCCAAATTATGGCAAACAAAAGAAAAGTTGTTAAAGTGCTTTTATATTTGTGTTCAATGTTATAGATATGATTTTATATTTTAAAAGCATTTTCATTTTATAATTTATTTGTTTGACTTAAAGCTTTACTTTATTATAACAAAAACAAAAATGTAACCTGTGAGGATATAACAATGCTCCTTTCCCTAATTTCTTAACCAATTTACAATGAATTAGGACAGTATTTATTCTTTTTGAAGTCATCAATACAACAGAAAATATACTAAGGAGGCAAATATTTAAGTGGCCATGTCCCTGTGATATTGGCTCTGACCTTGAACATGGCAGCCAAACAGAAGTCACTGTTCTTTGAATCATTAACTTTTTACTCTAGATACAGAATGTAACTAAGTTTGATGATTACAGATATCAGCAATTTCCAAGTCACTACCTTCAAATGATATTTTATGGTTAACCTAGATTCATATGGACATATTAATACTTTGAAAAAGTTAACATTAAGCATCTTCTAGCTGAAAATAAGCATTGTCAATACTATACTTTCACATGTCAGGTTTATATTTAAGCTATTAAAGTTTAATGGTGCACTAAGTCTTGTGGGGACATTTTGTATATAGAATTATAATACTTTAGAGATAAGAAGAATCTGATCTATCATTTCCTCAGTCCCTTTGCTGTTGAGTATGATGGTAAGAATACTATAACATAGTTCAAAACTATCTTCAATATTGCATATGCTTTTTATTTTTTGCATTTTTTTTCCTAGTTCTCTCCTGCTTGGAAAGATATCAAGTAATTCTTTACTTTTTCAATGATATCTACCATTTTACAACTCCTAAAATATTTCAAATTCTTAAAACTGCAAAAGTTCCCAATTCTTAAAGCAGATATTAGACAAGATGAACTTCATCTTTCTAATATGTTTAAGAAACAGCACTGTCCCTACAAGTCTATTCTGTTGAGGAAGAAATAACCCTACATTTGAGAGACTAAATTCACCAAGCTCAAATGCTGACAGGTTTCACCAATTAACAGATTGTGTGTCTCAAAGGCCAACCTAGGTAAATTCAAAGAGGATTATCAGCAAATGATTGATCCCAACAATTCATAAACACTATCTATGTAGAAAGTCGCCATCTCAGCGGAGGACAGCCTCCATACCAACGAAGTCATGTATCTTTTGAAATACTGAAGAAGCCAAAAGATACTCTTCAATTAATACAAATCATAATACTCAAAAACAAAAATGCTAAATGTATAAATCCCCCAAGTTTTAAAAATAAAAACTACAACTTACAATTCAACCTATTTTTATGGAATTTTTCTAGGGTCCTAATCTGATTTTTATAGAATTTTTGCTTGCATCCTAACCACTCTCTTATGTTTTACTTCAGTATAGTTTAATTTCTGGGTGATATGCAGATTTTATCTAAGGACAATCTCTGCCAAAACCTGCAAATGGTGGAAAGAGGCCTCTTCTTTGCTCCAGTCTCTTTTCCTCCCCAACGCCAACTCCTTTCCTTGTACCTTTTTCCCTGTTTACTCACATCTCTTTCTGTAATTTGTTCCCTCAAACATACCTTCTCTTTGATCTCTCTCAATATATTCCTTTTTGCCCATAAACATGCTGAGATGTCTCCTATCCTTAAAAATTTTTTCACTTAACTTTTCTATCCTCTTAAACTATTCTATATTTTTGCTTCCTTTCACAGCTCAACTCCTATAAAAAGCCTCTAGTTCTAGACACCTTGCTCCCACAAACAAAACAAATACACCCAAATCCTTGCAACCTGGCTTCTGACCTTCTTCTACTGAAAACTGCCCTCTTGTCAGCAATAATCTCTTAATTGCTAAATCCAATGGTGTTTTCTTTTCTCAGTCCCCTTCCTTCCTTGCTTCTATAACACGTTTAGCCGTGTTGACTGTCCTTCTGGGAAACTATAGGATTCCTGAATTTTCAGGACAGCTCTCTCTCCTGCTTCTCCTCCTACTTGTCCTTCTCAATCTTCTTAGCTGGATCACCATCCATGTATTTCCTAATATGCATGGGGCCACCCTAGTGCTCAGCTTTGGGTCCTTCTGCTTACTCTCTACACCTTTCTCTCAATGGTGATATCCATTCCCTTGGGTTCAATTATCACTCTTCTAGTCACCCAGCTTCACAAACACAGAATCAGTCCCGACTACTCTTTCTTTCACAACCTACTGAAAAATCAGTTTCTGACTCTTTATGTTCCTGCCTCCATCACATCTCTTTGTCATTTTCTTTTTACTTATACTGCAGCCCCTCTAGGTCAGACTCTCATTAACTCTCATTTGAACTACTGCATTTTGTCTCCTTGACTCAGGTCCCTCCCTTCTCCAATCCATCCTCCACACAGCTGCCATATTAACATTCATATAGAATAGATTTGAAAATGTCATTTTGTTGATCAAGAATTCACTATCGCCATGAGGATAAAATACAACTTCTACTTATCATTTACAGTTCTTTATAATCTGGCTTTTCCCATTCCTTCCAGATTGATTTCATGTTACTCCCCATCACCTACTCTACATTCCAGTCAGACTGCCCTGTTTGCTGAGGCCCATACACTACATTCCGTGTTCTGCCTTAGCACAGGCTACTCCCCAAGCCTCAAATGCCTTCTCTTCGCACCTCCACATTTTAGACTCCCAAGCTCCCTTTGAGGTTCACCTCAATGTAGGGCTACCCCCTACACAAAGTCTTTCCTCATCTCCCAATTTTTAATGCCTTCTCAATTCTACAAATTACTCCAAATTTATGTTGACCTATCCGTAGATACATTGTTTCCCTGTAGGCAGCAACTATATCTACTGGGGTGACTAACACATGTTGTCCCTTAATAAATGGTTTTTGAATGAGTGAATGGCCAATCTCGATTCTTGTTTCTCTATTCCTTAATCTCCATTCAATGCTGACAACAGAATAGACCCTAGTTCCCAAATCAACTAAAAATTTAGTCTTCTTCAATATCAAAATAGATATATATCTTCAGAATTCTAATTCTTCAATGTTTTCAACACACAATCCACATTACCTTGGTTTAGATTATATAGTATATTTTGTAATGTAATATATTGCTTTGGGTGTATGCAGGAATGAGTCACTTTTCCCAGATGATTAAAAAGTGTTTAAGTGACTTTATTGTGGCCACAAAAATCTCCACTAATTATTGAAGCAGGTCTCACACTGCCAATATGATTTGAATTATTTTAAGAAAATTAACAGGTAGTTTTAGAAATAATTCATTGCAATTAAGGAAATACCTTCTTATTCTCTCAAATTCTCGCAATGAAGTGATGAATATGTCTGTATTCTAAGGAAATAAATCTTTCAAAAATAAAATGGAAAAGGGAGGGATTTGTTGTTTTAATGGTCTACTTCTGAATAACAAAGTGGGTCAGCAACAAGGCCAAAATGATTCTGCAACTAAGAAGTCTAAATACATTGAATTGACAGCTTTTTAAATTTAGTGTTTTTTCATTTTATAGATAACAGACATTATGGCCAGCTCTGGTAAATGATCAAATTCTCCATATATCTTTTTTTTCAACTTTTGCATTCCTAGTAAGAGGCATTAAATTAATTGAGATAGAGATTTGTACCTGGTCAACGCAGGAATTTGTCTTGGTCGACTATGTATATTTATCATGAAGGTTTTGTTTTTTCTTTTTCAGTTAGGGTAGGAGGTGGGAAGGATCTAAAATAGGTTTTTGTTCATTGAAAAAACTAAATTTTTAAAAAATCACTCATCACTTCTCACAATAAGTAATCAAAACTTAAACCAGTGGTTCTCAACCTTCCTAATGCCAGGACCCTTTAATACTCGTATGTCGGTGTATCTGCATGTGGGCAGACCCGACTGGAGACAGATAGAGGAGCGGTGTCTCAGTTCCTAAAACCATCGGAAATATGTGTTTTCCGATGGTCTTAGGCGACCCCTGTGAACCCTGTAAAAGGGTTGATTGACCCCCAAAGGGGTCACGACCCACAGGTTGAGAACCGCCGACTTAAACCATTAGCGAACCTGAAAAAGGCATATAAGGTATAAAATAAATGAATGGATTTATTAATCATTAGTCATTTAAAGTTTTGCCATGAATATTCTTGGAAATGCTTAAGAAATTGTTGAAATCACACTCTAGTTTGATAGAATTATTTGCCAAAAATAAACTCCTAGAGGGCAGGGCACTTTTAACATAATTGGTGCTCAATAAAAATGTGCTTTTACTTTTCTCTACACTTTTCTTTCAATTTATTAGTGTTATAAGGAATGGAAGACAATGTCAAACCACAACACTACTGGTACCTTTGCTTTCCATGATCATAAATCTAACATGGTTTCTCAGTTCTAACGATAACGTAATTGTCCCAAATCAAATGTCAATATGCCAATTATATATAACACATTCCTGGGCTGTGGAGAATAAGAGCTCGGTAATCGTCTGTGATTTATTGGTGTAATATTGACAGGCCGCAATCAAGTACCAAAATCAAACTGATTTCTTCTTCATTTTTTCAAGTATGAAAAGATCTGGGTATTATGTAGTCCATTTCCAGTCTTGCAGTTGTACTTTTAAGTCCCCATTCTCAGGCTTCCAGGGAAAATTTACAGGCAGCCCTGGGAAAATCCTAAGGCAGTAGAAGACAATGGAGTTAAAGTATCCCTGATTACTCCTGCACATGTACATACTAATTTATATGCCCTATATTGATTGATGTCACTAAGGGAACTATAAGAATAGGGCACCCAACTCTCCTCCTTATACAGAACCTTGCTGCTTTGGCCGTCCTGTTAAAATGACAGAAGAAAAGTTGACCATTGGAGCTTCAAATAAGTTGTTTTTGTTTATATGTGTTTATAAATGTATATGTTTTATAAGTATTATATATATTATATATTTATAAGTAATATATATATGTTTATATGTTTTTTTTCTTTTTTTTTAAATTTATTTTATTAAATTTTTTTTGAGTTACATATTTTCTCCCCGTCTTTCCCCCGCCCACCACCCCAAAACAGCCATCCCAGTGTTTCCCCCCTCCCCCAGTCTATTCTCTCCTATGTCACTTTTTGGTAGGGCAGAATGGATCTCCCAACTGCAGCGCCTGTGTATCTCAAGTTCCAGTTGGATGCAGTCAATAATAATAATAAAAATTGCATATATAT
>CM053581.1:446464310-446482547 GCA_028627135.1 Pseudochirops cupreus
ACACCTCAGCCAATCCCCTTCTTCCATATCAACAGGGGAGTTCATGCCTTCTCAACAGTGGGACAGGGTTTGCCCCTTCCACACTTAGCACTTAGTACTAAGTGCTAAGTATCCTGCTAAACAGATTACTATTACAGTGATATTGAAATACTAAGTTATGCTACCTTGTATCTTTTATTACTTTCCAGGTACTTTTCCCAATCTAGCGTATTTTATTCAATGGCTGCTAACAGGCTCAAGTCTCAGTCATACCAAAATTATAAATTTCATTGCAACAGGAAACAAATCCTATTACTGGAAGAAACCTCTTTTACACCTTCTAGTCCAATTCCCTCATTTTATAGGTATGGAAACTGAGACCCAGATCAAGTAAACCACCCAGAGTACTAGGGCACAGTAAGCCTTAGAGGCAGGATTTGAACCCATATCCTCTTCATTCTGGATCCACACAGATTCAAACAATAATGGAACAATTCAGCAGACATTCGTGAAGTGCTTACTTTGTATGGAGCACCAGGCTGAACTCTGAGTGAATACAAAGTTTAAATAGCACAGGCCAGACCCTCATGGAGTCTGAAGTGGAAGGTAGGAGATGGAGTGGGTGGGGAGGGAGGTTGAGGTATGACATGCAAATGACCATGCTGAGTGCCTAATCCGCCATAAGTACAGCAGGCAACCTATTTGCCATCTGCTTCAGAGGCTTCTCAACTAACCCCACTCTGTCCCAGGATCCAGGACACCAGCTTCTGGACTGTCTACCTGAAGGCATTCCCAGGGACCTCTGCTTCAGTACTAGATCCAGGCCGCCCAGCTCCTGTCTAGGCCAGGTCATACATACATCACTCTGATCCTGCTTGTTCTGAGGTGGGTCTCTGGAGCCTCACAGGACTCAACAACACCATTTACCACAAGAGAGCGAGTCTGTTTTGAACAATTTGGGCACCCTCCTCCCTCAGTGAATCTCTCTCCAGCTACTGATACTCCACCTGGATTCATTCTTCAGTGGTAAACATACTCCCACCCCATCCTCTATACCCTAACTGCTCCCCCACCATTCAACCCTATCCCTAAATGTCTTTCTCCAGATCTACAAGCCCTTTCCACTGTGCTCTCTGAAATTACTAATCCATGTTTAAACAAACCTGCTTCTATCTTAAACTTCTTCTTCCCTCCCTCTCTCCATCTTCTGGCTCTCACTGTGACCTGGCTCTCTCCTGATGATGAAGCATCAAAAAGGCAGCCTGTCCAGTATTGGTGGCACTCACTCAAACTTTCTCTCCCTGACTCAAAATACATTCACTGGTTGTGATAAGGGGATCAGAGTACTCTGCTCTCCATTGCTATGACCAGACTCTCCCTCTACCACCGTCACTCAGTAACTTCTCCTTTGAGGTTCATTCAATCCAAATTTAGCACCTAATCAAGGTTCTGGTAACTGTTATCTATCAGCCCCCAAGACACTCTGCTTCCTTCTTCACTGAGGTTAGTGCTTCTCTATCTATCTCAATTCCTGCCTTCATACTAAAAGGTTTCAACATAAATTTGACTATTCCTTCAAACACCCTAACTTCCCAGTTATTAAATCTACTCTATTTCCCCCACTCCATATCAGCTTTAAATAAAAATCTCATATCCTGGATCTTGCCAATCTTGATGAAGCTAGGTAGTACAGTGGATGGAGTGCTGGGCCTGGACTCAGGAAGATGATTTCAAATCTGGCCTCAGACACTTACTAGCTGTGTAACCCTGGACAAGTCACTTAAGCACTTTTTGCCTCAGTTTCCTCAACTATAAAGTGGAGATCATAACAGCACCCACCTCCCAGGGATTGTGAAGATCAAAGGAGAAAATATGTGTAAAAGTGCTTGGCACAGGGTCTAGTACATAATAGGTACCATATAAATGCTTGCTCCCTTTCCCAGTCACTACTGTTCCATCACCATGTTCATAAACACCAAAATTCTTCATCTTTTATCATTCCACCTTTCACTTTGCCTTACAATCCCCAAATTTGTTACTCATCTTCACTATGACCTTCACTATGACCTTCAATCTTTCCACCCCTCGGTTCTTTCCCAGGCTACCTTCCTCGCACTCGCTACCCTCCCTTCCTTTCCCCATCTTGAGCTCTTGGTGAACCAGTTTAAATTTTCATTATCCTTTACAACTGAGTCCTTTACACCCTTATCACATCACTGATCATCCCTCCACAAGTCCAACCTTAGGTTACTCCTACCACCAATGCTTTCATTCCTCTTCACCTGATGTTAAACAGAGCTTGGGATAATAATGAAATGATGCTGAATGAGTCTGCTACAATTTTTTTGTAACACTCTCAATGGGCCCACACTTCAGCAAGGAAATGTTTTTGTTCCCCCTAATCAATTTGCCATCCCACTTAGCACAGCAGCTCTTCCAAACTTTTCATCTCTGCTCAAGCCTTCCACAGCAAACCCCTCTTTCCCACTCTCTTCATTGAATCCCTTCTTACTTCACCCCTCAGGGGTCTTCCCCCACTATCTCCTCCTTCATCTCTGTCTCACACAAAGAGTCAGCCCTTCTTCTTACCAAGGCAAATTCTTCCATTTGCACAACTGATCCCATTCCACCATATCTTGTCCAGCATATACCTCCCCCATTAAACTCACTCATTCATTAATTTCCATTGTCTCTCTACTGATGCTTACAAACAGGTCTATGTCTTCTCCATCCTCAAAAAAATCCTAGTTTGACATCACCATCCCCACTAGCTACTGTCCTAACTCTACTCTCTTTCATAGCTAAACTCCTTGAGAAAGCCAACTAAAATTGGTGCCTCTATTTCCCCTCTTCTCACTCTCTTCTAAATTCTATTCAGTCTTCCTTCCAACCTCATAAGTCTACTGAAACCACTCTCTCTGAAGTTACTAATGATCTCTTAATTGTCAAACTTAAGGGTTGTTTCTCAATAGCCATCCTTCTTGACCTCTCTGCAACCTCTGACCCCATTAAACACCTTCTCCTCTTGGATACTCTCTCCTCTCAGTATTTTTGACACTGCTCTCCTGTTCTCTTCCTACCTGTCTGACTGCTCCTTCTCAGTTTATTTTGTTTGATCTTTTGCCATGTCACACCCACTAATCAAGGGTATCGTCTAAGAATCTTTCTTGAGCCTTTTTCTCTATATATATTAAGTGTTTTTAATCCAGTTTCCATAGAACCCTTCAAGTTCATAGATAGATTCAAGGAATCTGTGAATTTAGGTTATTTTTTTAATAATTATTATTTCAATACAATTAAGCTTCTTTTGTAATCATGCCCTTTAATTTTTGTATTTAAAAACATTACATTGATCCTTAGGTTTCATCAGACTGCCAAAGGGATCCATATGAAAAAAGTTAGGAACCCTAGCTATATACTGTCTTACTTGGTAATCTCAGTTCACATTTAGTTCTCATGAATTCAATTATTATTTCTATGAACAAAATTCCTAGATCTACAGATCCAGCTCTCATCTTTCTCATGAAGTCCAGTCTCATGTCGTCATCACCATTATCTTGAACTGGGTATCTTCAAGACATGTGAAACCCAATATGTCCAAAACAAGCCATTATCTTTCCCCAAAAAATCCTCCCCTCTTCCAAACTTCCTTATTACTGTCAAGAGTACCATCATCCTCCTAGTTACCCATTTCTTGCAACCTCTGTGTCATCCTGGATGCCTCAGTTGTACTGACTCCACAGCCCCAAACTGTTGCCAAGACTTGTTTCTACCTTTACAATATCTTTCCTACATATCCTCTTCTTAGGGGCAGCTAAGTGGCACAGTGAATATAGCACAAGCCCTGGAGTCAGGGGAACCTGAGTTCAAATCTGGCCTCAGACACTTAACACTTACTAGCCATGTGACCTTAGGAAAGTCACTTAAACCCAATTGCTGCCCCACTTCCCCCTCCAAAAAAAAAGCAGGTGAAAAAACAAAACATATCCTCTTCTTTCCACTTATATAACTGCCACTATGACACAAGCCCCTCATTACCTGGACTATAGCAATTATCCTCTGGTTGGTCTTCCTGCCATAAGCCTCTCCCCACTCCAGTCCATTCTCTAATCAACTGACAAAGTGATTTTCCTAAAGCATAGATCTGATTATGTCACTCCCCCTACTCAATAAGCTCCAGTGGCTATTACTTCCAGGAACAAATATTAAATCCTCTCTTTGCCTTTTAAGGTCCTTTCCAATCTTCTTGGACTTTAATCTCTTTCCACTACTATAAAATCCAGCAACACTGAACTTCTTGCTGTCCTCACACAAGACACTTCATCTCCTGACCTTATGCCTTTTCATTGACTGTCTTCCATGACTTAAATACTCTCTTTTCTCACTTCCAGTCTTTCCTGACTTCCTTCAAGAGACAGTATAAATTCCCCCTTTCTTGAGGATTTTCCCCTTCACCACTCCCACTCCGCAAAATCCATTCCCAACCTGGTCAACTGGTAGTGTTTTCCATTTATACTCTTTATATCTTGTATCTATAATTTCTTACATGTTGTCTCTTCCATTAGAGCAGAATCAGGAGAACATTGTACACAGAAACAGCTACATTGTTTGATGACTAACTTTCATTGACTTAGCTCTTCTCTGCAATGCAAGGATCTAAGACAACTCCAAAAGACTCATGATGGAAAATTCTATCCACATACAGAGTCTGAATGCAGATCAAAGCATACTATTTGCTCTCTTTTTTTTGTTTTGTTTTGTTTCCTCTTTCTCCTGGTTCTTCCTATTGGTTCTAATCCTTCTTTACAACATGACTAATGTGAATATATGTTCAATAAGAATGTATATGTAGAGCCTGTATCAGATTGCATGCTGTCTGGAGGAGGGAGGGAGAAATCTTATGGAAGTGAATGTTCAAAACTAAAAATTAGTTGATTAATTAATTTTTTTTAAAGGAATGTGAGTTCCTTTCAGCACAGGGAATATAATTTTGCCTTTCTTTGCATTCTGATCACCTGGCTCAAAAGTAAATGCTCAATGAATGTTTTTTGACTAACAGAAGATGAAGTGCCTTGTGTGAGGACAACAAGAAGGTCAATGTTGCTAGATTTCATAGCAGTAAAAAGAGATTAAAATCCAAGAAGATTTCATTTTTCATAATTTTTTCATAAGAACTTAAATAGGCAATAGGGAACTACTGAAAGGTTTTCAGCAGACGGATGACATAAGTATATGGCTAATGTGTGGCATTAATGTGATGAATGATATAGGATGAAGGGTAATAGAAGCAATAAGATAGGTGATTGGGGCTTGAAATAACAAAGGCTTTTTACTAGGGTGTTAGAAATGGGAACAGATGAAAGAGAGATCACAGAGGTAGACTGGGTGGAACTTGGTGATTGGTTGAACAGTGATGTGAGAGAAGGGAAGAATGGAGGATAACAACCTTCCAGTCATCCAGGTGTGCAAGTCTGAAGTCATCCTGAGCAATTTTGACTCTCATGCACCCTCAACTTCCAAACAGCTGCCAAACCTTGTCAACTCCACATTTCACATTTGTCCCCTTTTCTCTGCTAACATGAGGATCACTCTAGTTATTGCCTCTTGTCTGGACTATTACAATAACCTCCTAATTACTCTCCCTCTTTCAAATCTATACCTTTCCAATTAGCTTCCAGAGAGATGCAGAAGTGAAATTACTATTAATGCAGAAGTCTGACCAGGTTGTTCTCCTCCTCAAAAAAGTTCCAGTGACTCCCTTTTACCCATTGGATTGCCAAACTTTTTCACTTCACATTTAAAGATCTTCACAACTTGGTGTCTAAGCCTACCTTTCTAGGTTTATTTCACATTAGGCTTCACCTCGCTTTCTCACTACTCTATGTTCTAGTCCCAAGGTGTGAAACACTCTAGCAACACTCCTGAGTGTGGCACAAACCATGTCAAAATGTCTGAGAACTATTTAACAAAATAAATTAAAATATAATAGAACATAGATAATATCCATGACATTCCATCTCAATTAGCATTGCTTTTGGAAAGACTTTCCCTCCCTAACTTGAATGTACTCTCTCCTCACTCCCAGCCTCCTTGCAGGTTCAGCCTAAATGTCCTCTCCTATATGATGTCTTTCCTGATCCCCCTAGCTATTAGGGACCTGCCCAATTCTTTGTATTTCCTTTGTGCTTTATATTTACTTATATGTGTACACATCCCCACCCTACCTCCCCACTAGACTATAAGCTCCTCATGGAGAGGGCACTGTTTTATTTTTATCTTTATATTTCCATTGCCTAGCACTGGAATATAATAGGCACTTAATCAACACTTACAGATTAACTGACTGATTGGCTGGATGGTTAGTTAGTGACACAGACAGAAATAGTGACGTCACAAGAAAAAGTTGGTTTTGAGAGAAACCGTAATAACAATAATGTAATAAGCTAAAGTAAATGAAGTAACAAGCTCAGGCAGATATGGAAGCACAACTTTTTATGTTATGCCTAAATAACAAGCAAAAATAATACTGCAGTCTCTCTCTCTTCTTCTAAGACGCTATTTGGATACCATCTTGTACATGAAAACTTCCCTGATTCCTCCAGTGGCCAGGGTCCTCGGAGTACCCTGTATTTAACTACTTTGCATGTGAATGTATTCACATGTATTAACTTTCCAGTTGTGATATATTGTATTATGGTATATTATTTGAAATCTCTACCATTAGAATATAAGCTCCTTAGGAGGAGGGATTGTTTCATTCTTTGTAATTGTATCCCCTGAACCTGGCTTGTTGTTCAGTTGTGTCTGACTCCATTTGAGATTTTCTTGGTGGAAATACTGGAGTGGTTTGCATTTCCTTCTCCTGCTAATTTTACAGATGAGGAAACTGAGGCAAACAGGATTAAGTGACTTGCTCAGGATCACAAAGCTAGTAAGTGTCTGAGGTGGCATTTGAACTCAGGTCTTCCTAACTCCAGGCCAGGTATTCTATCCACTACATGCCTAGTTACAGAGTAGATGCTTAATAAATGTTTGTTGATTGATAGATTAATTGATTGATATCACCCTTCTTCCTGGATCCTATTTTCTGTCTGCCTAAACTCTCCAAACACTTTCATATCCAGACTTAGGGATGACATGATAGTTGTTTTCTAGTATTTACCATACTGTACCATAAAATCATTTATTTGGAGCTGGAAAGGGAAAGGACATAAGCACTTTTATGGCACCTACTATGTGCCAGGCATTGTGCTAAGGACTATTTTTACAAATAGTAACTCATTTGAACCACATACAAAACCCTGTGAATACTATTATGATCCCCATTTTACAGCTGAGGAAACTAAGGCAACCTGAGGGGAAACGTCTCCCCCAGGGTTAAACAGCTAGTATCTGACCCTGGATTTGAATTCAGATCTTCCAGAGACCAGGCACAGTGCTCTATCCAATTCACCTCTAGTAGCCTAAATTAGATTAGATCATCTGGAAAGCCAATACCATCTAATCCAACCACCTCATTTTACAGATAAGAAACTGAGGTCTGCAAAGGTAAAGTGAGTACTCAAGGTCACACAAATAGTAAATATTTGGACTAGAATTCAAATCCTCTGACTCAAAAGACAGTAAGAATTTTTTCAACTAGGACTCCTAAAACCTGTCACGTCAAAGAGGGATTATGCTTGTTCCTCTTGGCCCCAGAGGGCAGAGCTAGGAGTGAAGGGCAAAAAGACGTGAAGGCCGAAGCTTGATGGAAAGGAAAGCTTCCCGGGAAATAAAACCACCAAAAGTGGGATGGGCTGCCCCCAGCAGCCATGGGCTCTGGAGTTTAAGCCAAAGCTAGGTGTGCACAGTTAGGAAATATTAGAGTGGATTCTTGTTCATATACTGGTTGGACTACATGGTCTCTGGGAATGCTGGTTCTGAGATGAAGAACCTTCCCCCCACACCCTCTCAGTCTAAACTCAAGTGGAGAGTTGTTCTGGTTTTTTTTTTCTTCTGTAACTATACAATCACCTGTTAGCTAAGAGCCCCAGTTGGTTTCCTGAGCCCCAAACCAGTGGAGTTGTAATAGGAGTGGATTCTTGTTCATATACTGGTTGGACTACATGGTCTCTGGGAATGCTGGTTCTGAGATGAAGAACCTTCCCCCCACACCCTCTCAGTCTAAACTCAAGTGGAGAGTTGTTCTGTTTTTTTTTCTTCTGTAACTATACAATCACCTGTTAGCTAAGAGCCCCAGTTGGTTTCCTGAGCCCCAAACCAGTGGAGTTGTAATAGCTCTAGGATAGGTTCTGAGTAACACACATAGAGTCTCTCTGTCTCTATCATTGGGTGTCTGTCTCCCCCTTCTCTCTCCTCTCTCTCTATTTGTTTCTGTTTCTCTCTCTCCCTCTCTCTCTCTCTCTTTCTCTCTCACTCTCCTCTCTCTCTGTTTCTGTTTCTCTCTCCCTCTCTCTCTCTCTCTCTTTCTCTCCCTTTCTCTCTTTCTCTCTCTCTCTCTCTCTCTCTCTCTCTCTCTCTCTCTCTCTCTCTCTCTCTCTCTCTCTCTCTCTCCCCCCCCCCCCCCCCCCCCCCCCCCCGTCTCTTGTTTACTCTATGCAATCCAGACCAAGTTTCAACTTCAGTTTCCTTACTCACTTTTTTTGGGGGGGGAAGTAGTGATAATCATAGCACCTATCTCAAAGGATTGTTGTGAGGATGAGTCAATAAAACTAAAGTGCTTTGCAAACCTTAAGCGATATGCAAATGCTAGTTATAATAATAATTACTATTTTTCCCACACTGACTTCTGACAACGAAAGGAACCTATTTGACTGAAGTCTCCTAATATTTCAACTGTCCCAGTAACTCCTGTTATTGATAATCATTGATTAAACACAATCTGAAGTCATTAAATATCAGAAGTTGTGATGGGAGACCAAAGAGGGCTTGGGTTAACAGGCAAGTTGATAAGAAGAGAAAATAATAATAAGCACTCTAAATCATAATAATGACGCAGCTAGGTGGCACAGTGGGTAGAGAGCTCAGCCTAGACTCATCTTTCTGAGTTCAAATCTGGCCTCAGACACTTACTAGCTCTGTGCCCCCGGGAAAGTCCCTTACCCCAGTTTGTTTAGTCTCCTCAACTACAAAATAAGCTGGAAAAGGAAACAGCAAACCAATGGGATCATGAAGAGTCAGACATGACTAAAACAACTGAACAACAAAATCATAATAATAACTAAAATTTATATAATACTTTAAAATTTTCAAAAGGTTTTATAGAAATTATCTCATTATAGTAACCCTTTTAGATTGATACTACAGCTATTATCATCATCTTAAAAGCTAAGGATGCTAAGGATCAGAGAAGTTAATCAGAGAAGTCACAGAGCTAATAAATACTGAACACAGAATCAGAGTCCAGACCATCCTAATTCCAAGTCTAGAATTCCTCCCACTAGAGCCTGTTACTACAACACACTGCTAGGAAGAAGGAAACAAGAGAGGAAGAAAGGGAGGAAGGGAGGAAATTCAACTGTAGAATGAATTCTTCCCAAAAGCAAAATCTATTCATCGATTAATTTATTTAGCATTTGCCTTAATCTGAAAGGATTTAAGATAGCTTCCTATTTTTTCCAATGTAAGAATTTTCCAGGAATAGTCTTTTGGGTCATTTAAAACTCAGCCAGAAAAAAAGGCTAGAAAAGAGAACACCACATTAAGACCCTGGGGGAAATAGGAGGAAATAATATTTCTTAGTTTGTTACAACTGTAATTCAGAAATCCTGGGTAACAGCTGTTAAAGAATAACTGCAAAGGAAAGTTATGTGTAAATTTTTACAAGCAGAGCATTCAAAATTAGGTAACTGAAATTCAGTAGACATAAGCAAAACTACTGCCAGCCCTAAAAATGGATGAAAGAGAACAAAGAGTCAGACTGAAAAACTGGGTTACATTACTTAAGAGGAAAATTTTTCCAAACTGATATCAGTCAATAAACTGGAACAATGCAGTTTTATTACTAGAGAAAGTCCTAACATCATTGTAACTGCACAATTTCCTAATCAATAGTCTTACACTTATTTACATAATTATGTTGTACTGTACCACAGACAAAGTCAGTTTTCATGGATGGTGACTATAAGCTTAATATGAAAAAACAGGCAATTTATGAAGAGTAGTCAAATGCATGGAGAACAGGAATAGAGCTGAAGCTTTGTATTTTATTCTCTTTCACTGACTTTGCTTTGAAACTGAACCAATTCAGGTAAACCTTACTGTAATAAGTCATAATTCCTTTAATTCACTTCAAACTATTGAGAAACATAATCACAGATCACAGAACAAACAAGCTAATGAACACTGTACCCAATCCTCACCAATCTCACACACCTCTGATAAAGTGTAATTATGCACTGGATATAAAGCAATTATAATTGAATCCATAGAAGAAAAAAGAGAGAATCCTGACAAGGTAAAAATCCTTGGAACTAAAATGGGAAAACATTAATCCTTGAAGCACTAACTCAGTGCACCCCCCTTCTACCAGCCTCCCTGCTCCCATAGCATGAATAAACAAACTAATCTGTGGGCTTGTTTCTTGGATCCATATTTGCAATTTCCTACTAGTAGAAGGACTTTGGGCTGCTAGGTTGGTTCAGTAGATAGAGGACTGGGCCTGGAGTCAAGAGGACCTGAGTTCAAATGTGGCCTCAGACACTTACTAGCTATATAACCCTGAACAAATCACTTAATCCTGTTTGCCTCAGTTTCCTCATTTGTAAAATGAGCTAGAGAAGGAAATGGCAAACCATTCCTGCTATCTTTGCCAAGAAAATTCCAAATGGGATCACAAAAAGTCAAAGTAAATAAGTACAATTAGGAAGGAAAGAGTAATGAAATAAATTACTCCATAATTAGACTTTTTAATGAAAAAGAAAAAGCCAAACATTACAGTAGGAAAGAAGGAAGGAAGGAAGGAAAGAAGGAAGGAAGGAAGGAAGGAGGAAGGAAGGGGGAAGGAGGGAGGGAGAGAATCAAGAGGGATCATCAGGAAAAAAATTTTTTAAGCACACAAATGGAAAAAGCAGAATTTAAAGGAATAGAAGTGACAGTGGAGTCCAGCAAAACTGAAGCGCACATGGATCCCCACAATCCCCTTAGAGGTGAATCAAGGTGTCTTTTGGGGACAAAACTGCAGAGTGGAAGGGGGAGAGAGAAGAGGTGAAAGAGGAAAGAAACCAAGTGATATATATTTAATAAGACCATGGATGAAGAGAGAATAGATGACATCTGCTCCCATCTCTCAGAAAGAAGAGATGCTACATGAGAATGGAAGAAATGGCAGAAGGAAAGGATTGAAAATGGAGAAATGAAAGGAGTTTCTCAATCCGATGGAAGAGAGAGTTGAGCTGAATGAAAAACACTCCCTGGGAAAAGGGAAGGTAGATGCCTATGATAGGAGATGGGAGTCTTATGATAGGTTTAATTTAGGGAGAGTTGGTACATAGGGAGATGGTGACCTTCTCTAAGAAAGCACTGTGCCTTCAAAGACAACATCCTGCCAAAGGAGAAGGAATATGTGAACTCCCAGGGTAAGATAACTCCCTGAAAGATGGAGGGAGGAGAAAGAACATGTACCCCAAGATGAAAAGTCATAATCAAAGAGAAGGAAATGACCATGAATAGATCAGGGGATAGAATTAAACTTCACCATTAAGGATAAAAGGTAAATTCTACCATGAGACTCTGCTTCTATCCATATTTACTTCCCTCATAAACTGATACTTCTACAAGTAAGGCATTCATCAGAAAAAAGGCAAGATCTATAAAATCAGTAGTATTTATATTGATTAGAAGAAGGTGCTCACATCTAATACCTCAGAATTTTTAAATCTCTGAGAAATACAAAGAGATTAAAGAAAGAATAAATGAAGACACTTAATAAGTGAATGAAATTACAAAATAAACAGGAAGGGAAGAGATTTAAGGAAAGAAAAAAAGCAAAGAAGTTCTTAGGGAAAAAAACAGAAATAACTAACACAAGAAGTAGAAAAGAAGGATAAGCAGAGGGGATTTTTAAGTAAACATTTAATCACTGGGAGAAAGAGAGGAAGAAAGAAATAACTAAATAAAAGGGGAAAAGAAATCGGCAGTTTAAGTAAAATCTGAAAACTAGGGAAAGGGTTGAGAAATGGGGAAGGGGGAGGGAGTGGTGAGGGAAAGAAGAGAGCCTGTGGGAATAGGACTGCATCAAAGTAGTCTTGCCAAAATTAATCACAGGGACAAAGTAGAGACTTAAAGAAAAAAAAAGTATAAAAAAAATTTTTAATTGAGACACAAATAAACAAATCTATCCTACACAAATTATTCTCCAAAACTGAGGAGATACTCTATTAAACTCCTTTCATGAGACAAATATTGCCCTAATACATAAACCATGGAAGGTTAAAGCAAAGAAAGAATTTGTATAAATTTGTATCTGTATCATTAATGAATATTGATTCTAAAATTCTAAGTAAAATCCTGGTAGGAAGATTATAGCAATTTATCCAAAAAAATAATTCACTGTGATCAATCTGTATTTGTATCAGGAATCCAAGGATGGTTCAACATTATAAAAAATTAGCATAATTAAACATATTAAAAACAAAAAATATCCAGAACTACATGATTATATCAATAACTGCAGAAAAAAGCCTTTGACAAAATGTAATAATTACTTGTGCTAAAAACCCTACAAAGCATAGACATAGAGGGATTTTCTTATGTATGATAAAATGCATCTATCAAAAACCAAAAGTTAGTATTACATGTAATGAGGAAATAGACACTTTGCAGTAAACAAAAGTTAAAAACAAGAATGTTCTCTTTCCCTGCTTTTATTTGACATAGTCCTAGAACTATGCTTACCAAAGTGATAAGACAGGAGAAAGATAAGCAAAAAGGAGACAAAAATTATCCCTGTTTGATGATGACTCTTAGAAAATCCTACAAAATCTGTAAAGAAATTGATGCAGACAACGGATAGCTTCAGTAAAGTTGCAGTCTACAAAATAAGCTGACTTTTAAAATCAATAGCATCTCTGTATGATAATGACAAAATTCAAAAGACCGTAATAGAAGGGAAAATTCCACTCCAAATAAATGCAAAATGCATAAAATATCTTGGGGTCAATCCACCAAAGCAAATTCATTTCCTTTCTAGAATTATAAAATGCTACTTAAAGAAATAAAGAAAAATTTAAGTAATTGAAGGAATATTCAGTGTTCACGGCAGGGCTATGCCAATATAATGAAAATGACAATATTACTGAAGTTAATTTACAGATTTGGTACTATACCAATCAAACTATCAAATAGATAATTTGTAGAGCTAGACAAAATGATACTGAAATTCATTTAGAGGAAAAATAAGCTAGACTTTAAAAAAAAAAGAAATAATGAGAAAAGGTAAGAGTAAAAAGGGAATAAATAGCATTTTCAGTCCTCAAACTACAGAGCTCACTAAGTAGCTTAAAACAGAAAAGAAGAAGAAAATCAGGAATAACTAAACTCCATAACTCAATATTCAATGAACCAAAAACATAAACAACCTAGGAAAGGACTCCCTGTAACAAAAATTTCTTGGAAAACTAGAAGGCAGTCTAGCAGAAATTGGGTTTAGAACAGCATCACATACCATATACTAAATCAACTTTAAAATTAACATGGGAAATAAATATCAAAATCAAATCATAAAAAAATTGGGAAAAAAGCAAATAAGCTATGGCAAGAGAATGAACTCTTTTTTATAATTTTGTTGATATCTTTTGTTTTTCTACATCATCAAAAGTTCTCCCAGTATCTTTCCCTCTCCCTCTACTCAGAGCCATATGATACAGCAAATAATATTTTTTAAAGAAAAATGAGAGAATAAATCAGCAAAACTGCTTGATAAATCTAAATAGCCTGAAAATATGCACAATGTACTTCACCCATGAACCTACCAGTGTCTTCTCATAATTTTTCTTTAAGGTCATGATCATTCTTTGTAATTTTGCCACAGGGAATGGACTCTTAGCCACACACAAAAAAAGAGGATAGAGGTAATTATAGTAGGTAAAATAGATAATTCTGATTACATGAAATAGAAAAGTTTTAAAATTAATGCAACTAGGATTAGAAGGTAAAAGGCCAACTGGGAAAAAAAAATCTTAGTATCAAATATTTCTGTTAAGAGTTTGATATTCAAGACAAATAGACAACTAACAGAACCATGTAAGAACAAAAGAAATTCCCCAATAGATTAGTAGTCAAAGAATATGAATAAACAGATGTCAAAGGAAAAATTGCCAACTATTGATATCTGTATGAAAGAATATTCCAAACCACTAAGAGAAAAGCAAATGAAAACAACCCTGAGATTTCACTTCATAACTAGCAACTGGGAATAGATGATGAAGTATGGGAATAATCAGTTTTGGAAGGATTATAGAAAGACAGGCACACATACTTTGTTGGTGGTACTATGAATTATTCTAACCATTTTGGAAAGCAGTGTTTCCTGTTCTCTGAATAACTCAAAATAGCTTTCCAAAATACAACGTAACCTAAAATATTGGTGCTGGCATCAAAGAACTAAAAACAAACTAGATGCCCATAAATGAGAGAATGACTAACAAATATTGGTATGTGAATGCAATGTAATATGACTATGCTGTAAGAAAAAAGTGAACATTCATCATGAATTCATCATGAGAAGCATGGAAACACTTGTATGAAATGGCATCTTTAAGAGATGGCTCTCTGAAGAGGATAGAGAGAAAAGGAAACATTGGGAAATGTAGGTGATATTAAAACAAAAGTTATCAAGAAAATGTATTTTTAAAAAGATAAAGAAATATAAAGAGAGCTTGGTCTTCCATAGTATCTCTCTTACTAAGAGGTAGCTAAATGTATAGAATATTAATGTTGCAATTAGAATCCCTTTAGTACATCCCCTTATTTTATAGGCAAAGCAGCTGAGACCAAGAGAGGGTAAGAAACTTGTTCAAGGTCACACAGTCCTGGAAGAGCCAGGACAGGCCCTCAACTACCTTGACTGCCAGGTCAATTCTCTATAATATAACACAATCGAATTCACTTTCCCAATATGCTTATTATGGGAGGGCAGAGATATTTATCTTCCCCATTCTTTAGAAGCACAAGTTCAAACACAGAAAATAAATTGTCTGTCCTTATCTAATTTACAAAAAATCCACTGCAGTTTATTAGATTGTGAGCCCTTTGAGGGCATAGGGGTATAGACTTGTTTGGTTTGGTTTTTGAATACTCAGAAGCATTGAGTGCAGCAGAATAAATGCTTGTTGGATTCAACTGCACAATTAAATAAAAAATAATGAAATAGCATGAAAATTCAACAGAAATCTATAGCAGTGCCTTTTTTTTTAATCAATCAAGTGCTGGGGTTGAAGGGCGGAGAATTAATGGTTGAACAAATTGTAGTACAAAGATGTAATGGAATATCATTGTGCCATAAGAAATGATGAATACTAATTCAGAGAAACTTGAGAAGAATTTTACAAACTGATACAGAGTGAAGGAAATAGAACCAGGAGAAGAATTTACTCATGCCACAACAATGAAAAGGAAAACAACACTGAAAGACTTCAGAACTCTGATTACTTCAAGGGACCACAAACAACCTCAGAAGATTGATAGTGAAGCCTGCCTCCTACCTCTTGGCAGAGAAATACTAGAAACAGAAAATAAGGCATTAATTTTCAGACATAGTCAATGTATTGATTTATTTTGCTTGACTACATTTATTTGTTGCAGGGAGGAAGAAGTGAATGAGGAGTCAATAAGAAGTGATGATAATTATATATGTATTAATATAACATTGTTTAAGTCAACAGGAAACTCCATTTTTTGTGTGCTTTGGCTTCCTGGAAATATGAAAAGGTATACAAAAAAGACAAAGAAAACATGTATCCAAAATACTTCAGGGTTTGCACTAAAGTCAAGTTAAAAAATGGAAAACCTACCAAACGTTTCCATGATTCTTTTTTTTTTTTTACTTCTACTACACCCAAAAGAAGTATTAAGTAGACAATGCTAAAAAGTCATAAATGGTATTTTCTGTGGCTTATATTGTAAATTTTTTATTTGATTCATTATTTCTGAGGAAAAATTGTAGAAAGAAACAATAACAAAACACTAAGGAGGAAGGGATCAAGATAACAAAATTTCCCTAATCTATTTCCAGCATGGTCATCCACAAAATTGAGTGATATCTTAAACAATTAGGATTGTGTTGTTAAATATTTAACAATGGGTTCTTTAGGAGGAAAATGTGTGTAAGACACATTTTTTAAGTTTAATTTTCATTATTAACATGTTCTTAAGTCTAGACAATCAATAAAACAAAAAATCAAGTCCTCATTTATGCCATTTGCAGATGTTCAAGGTGTGAATGCTCCCAACAAAAATTTAACAATGGTTCTCCCCAGTCTATTCAGCTGGCTTCCACATACTCCTATAAAAAACGTGTCTGTTCCTGAGTTCCTCTAGCATCAAACAAGGTTAATCTCAGTTGTGACCCATTTTGCAGAAAGATGAAAGAATAAATAAAACAATCATTTTTACAAATCAAGTCCAATTTTGCTCAAGAAGGGTTCTTTGATAGAAACATATAGCTATCTATATGTAGCATATATTGCTACATGCATTAGGAGTCTTTATTCAAATGAGTTTTTTGAATACTTTAAATTTTATTTCTCAGAATTGAATACTCCATTTAAAAAAAATAGGCCAGAGTAGTTGTTTAAAGGACACAGCTTTTTAATTTCAAAACTTACTAAGAAGTTATGTAATGTTAGAGCTAAAAGGAACCTTTCAATTTACTCAACATAAAAATAATAATAACAATAATGGCAATGGACATTTATATAATACGTAACCCCATTTGGATCTCAGAACACTATTAAGTGGGTATCACAGGTACTATTAGGCACCCTGTACACATGAGGCAGGTAGGTGGCACAGTGGATGGAACAATAGGCCTAGAGACAGAAAGACTGGAGTTTAAACGTAGTCTCAGGCTCAGACCCTGGACAAGTCACTTAACCTCTGCGAACCTCAATTTCCTAAACTATAAGTGGGATACTATAGATAGAACCTACCTCATAGCCATTGTTGGAAGGATCATGTGCTTAACAAGAGCTTCCTTATGAAGTTCAAAAAACTTAAAGCATTTATCCACAATCACACAGCTAACAGTCAGAGGCAGGATTCTAATTCTAGTTTTTTCTGACTCTACTTCTAGAATTCTCTTTGAATATAAAACTTGTGCTTTTTAAGACGTATAATCCCAGAACACTGACATTTAAAAGATTAGATAGGAAAATGTGAGCCAGCTACTATAGCATATTGATATGAATCTTATTTACTATGACACAATGAAAAAGAAAAAAGAAAAACACTCACAACTCCTAAATTTAAGGCAATGCTGAAGAAAGAAAAGATTAGAAGCACCTCTAATAACCAAGGAAAAGATGACCTGGAGCTTTGAGATAGAGTAATCACTAGTTCTCCTCTTTCCTAAACCCAGTTTCCCCTACAGCCTACAGCAAAAATTTCTATAGGACTCCATTAATTATTCAGCATTTAAAAGAGGAAAAATGGTATGTCTCCTTTTCCCTTTGGGATATATCCTATTAAAGTGGTTACATGGAATGTGTTGTTTTGAACAGATTCCATTATGTTACTTGAGTTCATTGTTGTGCATTTTTGCAAAATTATGTACCTATGTAACATGTAGCAGACTCCAGAAAACATTAATTTAAAAATAATAAATTATTGTTTTTGATAGGATTTAGAGGATACTAGATTTGTCTTTGAAAGTTGTGTTATTATTCTTGTTGGTAAACCAGTTTTATTCTGGATTTCTTAATAGTAGAGAACTATTCTAGGATCTAGGATGATATCACATCATTCAGCGAAGGACCAGATTATTAACAAAATGACACCATTATCATTCAGTGAGACTCAACTAAACCTCTACAGGACTGTATTTTAAGGCAGATTTCACAAGGTGATACACGAATCCCAGAACTACATTATTGCATACAAATGCTAAGAAAGTTGGCTGAAGGGCGGAGCCAAGATGGCAGCGTAGCAGCAGCAACATATCGCAGCTCTCACATAGCCACCCCAAAATACCCATAAAATAGGACTCTAAACCAATCCTGGAACTCCAAAACACACACAAAGATACTTCCCACTAAAGTCAGC
>CM053581.1:446483047-446528411 GCA_028627135.1 Pseudochirops cupreus
TAGGAGAGAATAGACTGGGGGAGGGGGGAAACACTGGGATGGCTGTTTTGGGGTGGTGGGTGGGGGAAAGACGGGGAGAAAATATGTAACTCAAAAAAAATTTAATAAAATAAATTTAAAAAAGAAAAAAAGAAAAAAAAAAAGAAAGTTTGCTGAACTACAGAGTGGTCCATCTCAAGGCAAGAACATCTAATCAATGAAAGTTAAACTCCAGCCAATATAAGCATTTTTAATGACCTTCCTTACCACAGAATCCAGCTACATAAAGATACCATCACATCATGCATTGTAAGACTCAGTTCATTAGCAGGAAAATAATACATTGCACAAACATACTCTGAGGATAACACAATTTCAAAACACAAAAAGCAAACAATATCAAATATTATGTAAGTGTTCAAAGAAATTTGTTTCGGACCATAGCAGAAACAAGCTGAAGAAAGTCAAATACTCCTCCTAAGGGGACCTTAGAGGACATAGAAATATGGACTATGGAGTTGACATGCTTAATTTGTTAATAAATAATAAGGGTAAAATATTTTCTTAATAAATGAAAATTTGGTGATTATAAGCTTCAATTCAAAAATCTCATTAAACTTATCTACTTCTATGGAGAGCAACCCCAACCTTCCTATTGTAGAGTCAATTTCAGCCTGGACTCTTCCCTCTAGCTTACCTTCCATATGCAATCAGTTAGCAATTCTTGACCCTTCTGGCTGTATTACATGGGGTTAAGTGACGTACCTTGGGTTACATAGCTGGTAAGTGTCTGAGGACGGCTTTGAACTCAGGTCCTCCTGACTCCAGGGTGGTGCTTTATATACTGTACCACCTAGTTGTCCCTTGCTGTTCAATATCTTTCTCTTCCATCGCCTTCTCTCCACTCACAACTACCATCCTGGTTCTAACCCTTATCATCTTTTGCCTACACTATTTCAATAGCCCGTAATTGGTTTCCCTGTTCTATCCCCAGTCCCATCTCTATCCTTCTATGTATTTGTCAAAATAACATTCTAAAAGCAAAGAACTAAGTCATTCCCATGCTCAAGAATTTTCAGTGGATCCCTATTAGCTCTAGATTAAAATACAAACTCCTGAGCTTGGCATTTAAAGTACTTTACAATCTAGCTTCAGGCTGCCTTTCCAGATTTATTTCATACAACAGTACTTCCCTTCATGCATCCTGAATTCCATCCAAATTGGCCTCCTCAAAATTCCCTGAATTTAGCAGTGTATCACCTATCTCTGTCCAGACTTCCTCATGAACGTCACCTCACCTGCTATTAGTATCTGAAACTTTCAAAAGAGTTTAACCTAGATGTCACCTCCTGAAAAAAAGTCTTTCCTTATCCCCCTGCTTGCCACTCCTTTCTCTCATCTAAGTTACCTTGCATTTTCTTTTATGTTTAGATGTTGTATCCCCCAGTAGAAAAGAAGCTTCTCAAGTAAATTTGGAAGCTGAATTTCATTTTTGTTTCTGTGGTTTTAGTGCCATGCACCTTGTTTAATAACTGTTTGTTCCACTGACTCAAACTTAACAAGATCCTATCTTTTTCTTAAACAAAAATTTGGTCTGTTCATTCTCCACAGGTATAACAGCTAGAAATCATAAAGCCTCCTTAGCCATTTGTGGGACCAATCTAAGGAATGTAATGGCTATCTCATGATGGAAATCTGGAAGTTTATGGGGAGTGGGAAGGGGTAACAGGAGAGGAAGATCACTTGGCAAGACTTTGTTAGGATCCAAAATTTAAACTTTCTTCATTCTTTCTGCCAAAGGCTACCATCTCTCACAAAATGAAAAATGTGCAAACCAAGGTTCTTGACATACATAATTTATTTTCTACAATACTACAATTTAGTAGGTACTGAACACTGCTTGTATAAATACCCATTGGAGGGCAGGGATTGCAATGGGACCTATATAAGTACCATGGCAATTAGATTAATCAGATTTTAAATACTGAGGGCAGTAGGACTGTATTATACCATGAATTATACATATTCAAATACTGTGGATGTTAAATAATGTGACCACAAGCACAATAACTGCATACAGTCACATCCTAAAAAGTGCTAAGATTGGTTCCACAGAATTAATAATCCTTATTTTATTACATAAGTGCTTAGAGAAGTATAGACATTTCCTTTTGTACCATATCAAAGTTTAACCCATTAAAAATTAAACAATAAGTTATTCATCTAAATTAAGGAAGCCAGAAAACTCTGACTGCTTTAATCATTATTTAAAGCACTTCTAGCATGAGCGCTATTCTATTAATGCTTTATTTTTTTAATTCATAAATCAATGGTGAATCTCAAGAATTTTGAATTTTGTTTAAAACGAAATTGTTATTAAGCTGTTTAAAAGCCCAGAGCCTGAAAGGTTCTAAACTTTATCTGAGTTCCAGAAGCAACAGAACAGATGTAACTGCATCATAGTTTCGGGAAGAGACCTTAGGGGCCACCTAATCCAAACCCCTCATGTTTTATAGACTCTGAAGCTGAGGGCCAGAAAGGTGAAGGAATCTGTCTAAGGTCATACAGGTAGATGATAGAATTTGAACAATGACTTTGACTCCACAGTCTGCGATTTTTCCACTGCACCACGCTGCCTCCCTTGGACGGCGTAGACTTAGAGGAAAATCTTGGAACTATTGGGAGCCCATTATAAAATCCTCAGTTTGACGTTTAAAACCATTCGTCGTCCGGCTCTCTTCCTACCTTTCCTGACTTCTTACACCTTACACCCTGGCACACGCAAGATGGGCCATCTAATGACACTGGCCTTTTTGCTCTTCCTCGAATAAGGCAGTCCATCCCTGAATTTCAGGTATTTCCCTGGCTGTCTCCATGCCTGTAGAGCTCAACCTCCCCATTTCCACTTTAAAGCCCGAGAAGCTTCCTTCAGGTCCCAGCTAAAATCCCCTCCTCTGCAAGAAGCCTTTCTTGATCTTGTCTTGATATTGTCTCCCTCATTAGAGTCTTCGAGGGCAAGGACTGTCTTTTGCCTTTCTTTGTATCCCCAGAGCTTGGCACAGTGCCTGGCATATAGTAAGTGCTTATTGGCTGTCAGACCCTTTAAGAATTTCAGCATAGAATCACCTGGTCTAATCCCAAAGGCTGCGGGGATTGGCCACCTAGCACGGGCAAACGGAATTGAGCTGGGAAAAAGGGGAAAAGTCCAGGCGGTGACTCTGAGTGTCCTGAATACTTTCAATGCATCCTGAGGTCACCTGAGAAGCTAGGGTAAATTGAGTGCTACTTCAGGCATCAAATAGATGGGGGTGGGGGAAGGAGGCGGGATTGGGAAAGATAGGAGGAGAATTTTTTTTTTCGTCAAAAGCCAACATTTTCGTCAAAACAGCCTTTGGAGAAGAAGTAATAGAAGGTGAATTTCTTCTCCAGGCCTGTTTGAGGGCTTCTGAATCACTTCCTCCTTTGATCTGTCTCTCCACATGAGATTGTGGAGTTGCAAGAGAAACAGTACTCCCCAAGCAGCTTCCTGTGCGCTCGGGCAAAGCTCTCAGTCCTCAGCTTGTCAGATCCGCGGGTTCCTCAAGTCTGGGGGGCAGGGAGTGTAGTAGAGGGCGGGGCGGTGCATACAGTCTGGAGAAGATCCCCCAACCCTGGGAAAGCCCAAAGAAAAGGAAAGGAAAAGAGAGAGAAAGAGAAACTGAGACTGCGTTCCCCAGCCCGAGCCCCTCTCCTTACCCCAGGGTGCTGATGAAGCCGTTGACGGAGCCCTCCGCATACAGGGACACGATGTCCCCGATGTAGAGAAAACTGGACATTTTGTCAGACATGCTGCCTCATCTTCTAAAGTGGGTGCTCTTTTTTAATGGTTTTGGGGAGGATCCCCAGATACCCTTCGACACTCTCTTTCCAAATAGCCGTGGCGTGGCGGAGAGGGACCAGCGAGGAGTGGAAAGGTGGCAGGCGACCCAGCTAACGCGTCCGGGATGACCAAACTGCCTCTGGGCGTGGAACTCGGCCCCCAGTGCCTGTACCTCCCGGCAAGCCGTGCATGAGCCAAGCCTGGTGCCTGCCCCTCCGCAGCTGCTGCTGCTGCTGCTGCTGCTCCTGCCACAACACAACCGAAAACCGCGGGCGCAGGCAGAGCACCCGGCTGCAGTAGCGCCTCCCGGACAGGTTTCCTCTTCCTTTCACAAGTTCTGCTGAGTTTTCTCTCTTCCCGCACCTTTGCTCCTCCTCCTTTCTCTCCTCCCTTCTCTGGCTCCCCTCCTTCTCTTCCCTTGAACCACGGCAGGAGCTACCTTCTCCTGGCTTCTGCCAGTGTTCCTTAGTGTGCTTGTGTCTGTGTGTAGGTATGAGTGTGTGTGCGTGTGTGTGCGCGCGCTCGCGCGTGTGTCGCTTTGCCTCGGGCGAAATTTTTGACCAGGTTGGTTGCGCCCATTCGACAAGCAGGAGGAGGGGGACTCCCGACCAATCAGAGAGAGGGGCCTCAGGAGGAGCTGGATTGAGAGATGGGGGAGGAATGGTGCGGAGTGGGGGGGGAGGGCGTTGGAAAGGGGTGGAGACTTATATGGCCTGGGGGCGGAGTAAACTGGAGGGCTGGGATAATTCTTGCCCCTACCCCACCTCTACCCCGCCCCTTGAAAAGTGGGGAACCACCTCCGTCGCCTACCCCATCCATCCCCCACCCAGCCCCGGGTGCTTCGGACTGGCCCCTCGTATCTTCCTCTAGGTTTCACGGAAATTTCAGCCTGGAGAGGACGGGGAGTGGCCACCCCTAGAGAGACCAGCCTGTAGGAAGTTTTCCTTTTCCCCTCCCACCCCAATGTCGCCCCACTGCGGCCTCCTCTCCCGGCCTCCCCATTCTTCCTCCCGGTGGCTCCTAGGACTCCCTTGCGTGCTGGTGACTTGAGCCCCTGCGCTTCCTCCCAGCTCCTGGGGAGGGAAGAGAAGGGCAGCTGAGAGCGAGAATAGGAGGAGGGAGCTGTGGGAAGGTCCAATATAGATGGAAAGGCGTTTGGGGGAAGAGATAGGACGGAAGAACTAAAGAGTTTCTGATGATGAAGGAAAGGAAAGATCGAGGTGAAGAAATGAGAGTGGTAAAACACAGAAAGATGTGAGGATTTCTGGGCCTCATTTCATGTTCAGAGTGAAGCATGGGCCAATGAAACTTAATACTGCCGATCTTAGCATCAGCAAACTCGAGCTGCGACAGACCCATGCTGGCGCTTTTTGCCTGCACGCGGCACTACCTAGTTACTTAGGGTGTCTGACTGTGACTGGAATTCGCAATGTCATGCACACCGGGTAAGATGTCACTTTTTCCTCCGGCTAGCAAGTTAGCCCCTGTAGCAAGAAACAGTGGGGAAAAAAAACTGGTTGCGATGAAGTTTAAATTCTGACTCTGACGTTTGTTACCTGACTGACAGTGGGCAAATCGCTTAACCTTTCTGGGCCTCAGTTTCCTTATCTGTAATAAGAGGGAAATTATACGAGTTTCTGAGGAGCCTTCTCAGTCTATTTCGGGGAGTCTTGAGCTTTTTTTGTGCCATGGACTCCTCAAAATGTTTTCAAATTTATAAAATGCATAGAATTTCGAAGAAAACCAAGGATATTTAAATCAATTTATCAACATATTATCTTTCAATTCAGAGGCCCCAAGTAGCCCCTGGCTAGATCAATAATCCCAAAATCCTGAGATGACTCTCAGTGCCTAGCCCCATTAAGGGCTAAATCCCCAGTTTACTTTTTCACCCTTAATTCACCAAGCACAAAGTCTTCTCTTGACTACTTGCTTTTGTTTACATTTAAAAGTGCTGACTATTATAGTTGCAGTGGTTATGAAATAAACTAAATCAGCTATAGAAAAGAAATGGGAAGCTAGACAAGTTTCCCCCGCCTTTGTTAGTACTGGACTCTTCACCTTATATCATTTATTTTAAAAGTGTTTCCCTCAGGCATGCTAGCACACTGTTGATGGAACTGCAAGCTGTTCCAATAATTCTGAAAGACAACTTGGAATTACAAGAGAAAATTCACTAACCTGTTAATACCTTTTAAACCCATGATGCAACCCATGTACTAAGCAGGTCAAAAAGAGAACGATCCAATACATACATACTAACATATTCATAACAAGAGTGTTTGTGGTAGTGAGGATAAAATTGTCTAAAAGCTTAAATTAATTGATTTCTCAGGTTGCCTTGGAATGAGACAGTATTTGAACGCATCCTGGTATGAATCTCCTGCCTCTGATTCTCCAGGGCAACCCAGGATCCAGATGTAAGAGAAGGATACCATTTTTTTTAAGTCTAAATATCACCACTGTATAAATATATTTGTTCTTCTCTATATTTCCCCGAGTTTCTCCAGACCCAAATCTTGGTCCCTGTTTTCTTTTAACCTCCAATTCATTTACAAAGTACTAACATAGCTTCATGAAAAAATAGGTGATGCCAGACTAACCTTAATTCCTTTTTTGACAGAGTTACTAAACTGGTAGCTCAGGAGAATGCTGTAAAATATCCTTTCTCTAGATTTTATCAAAGTATTTGATTAAACATCTCACAACTATTCTTGTGGAAGAGATAAATCACAGGCTCATAGATTTAAAACTGGAAGGGCTTTTAGAGGGTTTAGAGTCTGGTCTTCTCATTTTATAATTGAGGAAACTAAAGCATAGAGAGGTCAAGGGACTTGCTCAGAGTTCACACAACTAGTCAGTGCCTGAAACAGGATTTGAACTCAGATCTGCCTGGTGCCAATTCCAAATACAATGAGATGCATTCAGAAGCAGACTCAAAGAAAAATAATGAATGCTTCAGTGTAGGTTTAAAGGGATGGAAAGAGAGAACAAGTATTTATTAAACATCTGCTATGTGCGAAGCACAGTGCTAAGCACTTTACAAATATTGTCTCACCTTGGCAGAAGGTCTCCAGTTTAGCACCTCAAGGAAGTATGGTTGGCACTACACTGTTCAATATTTTCATCAATAGTTTGATAAAGCCATAAATGGCATTCTTATCAGATTTGCAGATGACACAAGATGGTAGGGAAAGCTAACATTGGATAACAGGTGGTAGCATATGTGTCTTTTTTCTATACATTTTGTGAAATTCCTTTAAATTTTCTCCTATAGTCAACAAGCATTTATTAAATGCCTGCTATATGCCTGACACTATGCCAATTCAAAAAAGAATTCCCACTATAACACATACCCAACAAATGGTCATCCAACCGCTGTTGGGTCCTGTTATTCCAAATTGTCTTCCAGAATCATTGGACTAATTTGCAGCTCTACCAACAGGAAAACTAGGTAGAATGGGGCTAGACTTGTGCCCATTTATAGAGTTCCTTTCACATGTATATGGTGTGCTTTTCTTGAAAAGCACTGCATGTGGTAGCAGAGGCCACACAAACTCCAGTAGAGTGATTCTTGCCTCTATTACCATTACAATGGGGTGTATGGGATGTTCAAGAAGAACTAGCACCTTTGGTGTGAGGGCTTACCAAGCCTTTTCAGAGATGTTCATCTACCTTTGGTATCTACTAGACATTCATATCTTGTCTGGGACTCCAAGAAATTGTAGAATGTACAGTGGTCACACCCTGATAAACACTCTGGGCAGACGGGCTAAACCAGGTTGAGGCTAACGGATAGGGCTCAAACCCTTTGGTGAGTTAGGGGTTATGTGCTCTAAGAATGTGAAGATTTCCCCTGCATGGAATGGGCAGATGAGAACAATTTGTTCCAATAGCCATGGAAGAAGCTGAAGCAGGCACTGTGGAGAGCATAGAGCTTGGTCAGGCATTGAAAGCACCAAGGTCATCCACTGCATGCTAGGGCCATTGTCAGTCATCCTTACTTTTGTACTTCAGTGGCTCTTGAAGAGGGTGAGGTTAATGATTTTGTGCAACTCTGTCACACTTAAATCTAATTCATCCACAAATCTGTGATGTCATTGGTCGTCTTGGAAAAAATGAAGGACAAAAACCATTTCCATTAGAGTGGTACATCAGGAACAAGGGTGGGGAGCTTTTTAACCCTCAGTATTCATCTTTATCTGTATCCTTAGCCTTATGAAGATAAGGATAAATGTAGAGTCTTGTAGAAGTTCAGTAGGGTGCCTTTGCAAGCAGGAAATGGGGCAGAGTGAGAAAGGGCATGATTGAACAGCCATTTATCTGAAAAAAATCTGGGGGTTTTAGTGAACTGCAAGGTCAATATGAGCCAGGAATATAATGTCATCTCCAAAAAAGAGCTAGTGTAATCTTTTTTTTTGTTTTGTTTGTTTGTTTGTGGAAAAAGATATTTAATTATAAAATAGAAAAGTAGATCAGAGTACAGTTTTAGGAGTAATTTCTTTCTTATACAGTATAGGTTGTCTAGAGCATTTTTTAGGTTTAGATAAACATTTTCATAAAGCAGTGAAACAGAAAAGCAAAGAGAGAAAAAAAAGGCCTGAACTTAAGTTTTACCAGAAAAAAAAAACAAAAGTGAACAATAAAGTCAAAATTTAATCATTTGCCTATCACAGAACTTAACAGTTTTATGATAAAGCAAGTCACAGCACAGACAGAGCTAATGTAATCTTAAGAGAACCATAGATTCTAGGAATAAGTAATTGATAGAAATGCCTTGATCAATATGCATTCTATGGGAGTTTCTATATTTCTCATTTGCGAGATGAGAGCCAAAGTGGAAATTCAGGATGTCTATGCTGAACTGAAATGTTTTGCCCAGAAAGAGGAATAACTGAAACAGTAGTTGTAATGAAGAGAGCTAGCCTCAAAGCTAGGAAGACCTGGTTTCAAGTGTTGCCTCTGACTCCAAATTTATGTGACCTTTTGCAAGTGTTTAAGGCTTAAGCACTTAAGGCAATTCCTTCAGACCATAAATTGCAGAGAAGGGGCTGACTTGCATTGATAAAGGGCATTTTCTCACCCATTTTCTCATCTATAACCAATGAAGTAAGAACCCCCAACCCTATTCCAGGTCCTTTTGTATAAAAGAGAAGTCAGGCAAAAAAAAAAGATTAAAATAGAAGAGGAAAAGGAGAAGCATCATGATATAATGGATAGAATGCTAGACATGGAGTCAGAAAAAAATAATAAATATAGCCTCTAATATTTCTATAGCACCTACTATGTGCCAAGCACTTCATAATTATCTCATTTGATTCTCACAACAACCCTGTAAGGTAGGACCTATTATTATCCTCACTTTAAGGATGAGGAAACAGAGGCAAATAGAGGTGATTCAACTTGGCCAGAATCACACAGCTATTAAGTATCTGAAGATAGATTTGAACTCAAATCTTCCTGACTCTAGACAGTGCTGTATCTTCTGCATCTCCTATCTGCCCCCATTAAAAAAAAGGGAGAGGGGCAGCTAGGTGGTGCAGTGAATAGAGTACTGGCCCTGGAATCAGGAGGACCTGAGTTCAAATGTGACCTTAGACACTTGATACTAATGAGCTGTGTGACTTTGGGCAAGTCACTTGACCCCAATTGCCTTGCCTCCAAAAATAAAACAAAACAAAACAAAACAAAACAAAACTTTTAAAAAGTCCAAGATCCAATCCTGCTTCATAAGCTGAATGGGTAACCTTGGTCAAGTCATCAAACTCTCTGTACCTCAGTTTCCTCAGCTGTGACAATGCCAAATGCCACAAGTTGAAAACAAGCTTTTTCTTCCACCTTTTTCTTTAAGAGGATCAAATATGCCTGCATAATTACTAAGAGTTGAAGAGCTCCCCACCTCCCTCCCAGATACATCACTTTAATGGTGATAGAGGTAAGAATTCATCCTCTGGAATTTAGGTGGCCTCTACTACCACATGCAATACTGTTTTGTCTCTCGAAAATCACACCATGATTACATAAAAGGAACTCTACTAATGGTAGCAAGGTTAGCCCAAGGCAAAATTGGGAAGTAAGCAATATTTGTTACTCCCTCCCCTGCCCATTTCTCAGGACAACCCCTGCCTCCCCCAATATGTTGCTATCCTCCCTTTAAGTATCTTCTTCTCCCCCAAGTCCCCTAGCTGCCTTCATATATATATATCAACTCACTAGGGTCTAATCAAACAGGAAAAATACCCCACTCTTCCTCCATCCAACCAAATTTACCTGAGTTTTGTCCCATTCCCTCAGAGCTCCCCTAGAAAATGTGAAAACCTCATTTAATGACCAAGTTTTTATGCTTCCAAATAGCTTCCTAATAGGAACCCTCAACACTTTAACCCAAAGAAATGACTGAGAGATTTCAAAGATCAACAGTCTAGTAAGAAAAAGCTTTGGACAAGGTAGCTTTTCCATGACTCAAATTCTGCCATGTGAGTCATACCACAAATCTTTCCACAGTCAATGACTTTACATACATGTATGACTAGCCCTGACTGAGAGAACATTTGATCATATGTACTCTTTCTGTTCTAAACAGCTAAGGACAGAAGTCAGTTGTTCAGTTGTTTTTCTGTCATGTCTTTGTGACTCCATTTGGGATTTTCTTGGCAAAGATACTGGAATGGTTTGCCATTTCCTTCTGCAGCTCATTTTACAGATTAGAAAAGGGTGGCAAAACAGAGTTAAGTGACTTGCCCAGGGTCACACAACTAGGACGTATCTGAGGTCAGATTTGAACTCCAAAAGATGAGTCTTCCTAACTCCAGACCAGGCACTCTATTTCCTGAACCACCTAGTTACCCTGGGACAGAAAGCATGGGGCAATTTTATACTGAGCTGTTCTAGCATCATATAACAAACATGCTTCTCTCAGAATGGCCACTTTCTATCTTCTGTAAACTCATTTTAAGTCCTACCATAAAAGGATTAAGAGTAAGGGAAATATTAAAAAAAAAAAAGTGGAGGTAAACTCAGGTACAATACCATATAGTTAAAATTCTTTTTCTTTAATAAAATTTTAAACCACTACAAACTTTATAACTATGTTTGAATAATGTTTTATGTTTCCCAGAAAAAGCATTATAATGTTAAGCCACAGATTAGGGGAAATTGTATGTTTAACAACAAAATAAAATGTTTAAACATCATAGAAGGCCTTTTACTCTACCTATATCAAAGGTATGACCAAGATGTTCCTTCAACTGCATTTTCAGAACATCCGGTACAGAAATTTAGCCATCTCTTTCTAGACACAAAATAAATACTCTATGATTTTTTTTTCATTTTTATTGGTATCTTTGTTTTTACATCATTTCCCAATATATCTGTCTCTCTTCCATCTTCCAGGGAAGATTGATAGAAAAATATCTATGTCATGAAACAGTTATTTTCTATTATAACTGCACCCTACGTATTATATCCTGGGAGCATGAAATTTGCTTGGCCTACTTTAAAAAAAAAAAAGCAATCTGCCCTCTGGAGACCCTGGGGACAAATGGGCTTTGGTTCCTGCATTGAGGATATTATCTACCTATCATCAGTAGCAGGGAAACAGCTCAGAGCAGCAATTTTTCTAGGAATAGTGATATGTTACTCTGAACTAGTCACATTATTTTGTGCATTGCCCATTGTAACCCTATAACAGTTCTCTGTGTAGCCAAATAGCCAACATGGTTAGAGTAATAATACATCTTTATAATATATAACAATAAATAAACATAGACTTAAAAAGTCATTTCTGTGGGTGCAGCACTTTGCTGAATAACATGGAAAAGATAGAAAGGTATGGTTCTTTTCTCTCAAAAAGTTTACAATAATCTAGTTGAAAACACAGTAATAATATAAAGGAAATAATTAGGAAATAATTTAGCCCTAAATTGTATGAAACCAACTATGACTTCAGAGAAGGGAGAGATCAATTAAAGAAGAAATCAGTAAGGAAACCTGAGAGCAAATCACATGGTAGACAATAGCTGTGAAGCCATGGGAAAATTTCCCAACTTTGGTGAACCTGAGTTTTTATAAAACAAGGAAAATCCTAGTTTTATTACCTATTTCATAGCATTTTTTATACCTTAAATATGAATTACTATTACTTTTCCATTGCAGAAGTTTTTATGATGACCTTGAAAGACAGCGTGGAGGGTTTTCCATCTAAGATTAAGAATATAAGAAAAAACAGTAGCAGATTGTCTCTTTGTACAGAGGACAATTAAAAAAAAAACTAGCCCTATTGGAGTATAAGTTAAATTTTGAAAAGTAGTTGGAAATATGGTTGGACAGATAGAGTGGGACTAAATGATAGAGGTCCTTGATAGTTTTCTTAATTTCAATTTTATTTATCTCTCCTTTGGTTTTCAGAATTTCTAATTTGGTATTTAATTAGGGATTTTTAGTTTGTTCTTTTTCTACCTTTTTCAGTTGCATGACCAATTCATTCATCTCCTCTTTCTTTATTTTATTCATGTAAGCATTAAGAGATAAAAAACTTCCCCTAAGAACCACTTTGGCTTCATCCCATAAGTTTTGGTATGTTGTCTCATTATTGTCATTGTCTTTTGCGTGAAGTTATTGTTTCTACAATTTGTTGCTTGACCCACTCATCCTTTAGGATTAGATTATTCAGTTTCCAATTAATTTTTAATTTATCTTTTCATGGCCCTTTATCACATGTAATTTTTATTGTTTATCCCCCAAGCCTCCTGGGCTAAAAGATAGCACTCTGTCTTTCTGCTGGCTCCCCTGTTCCAGGTTTTCTCCTGAGGGCAATATTTTCTGAGTTTTTAGAGGTCAGTAAGGGAGAGTGAGAGCAGCTTATTGCTTAATCAGCCATCTTGGCTCCTGGAACGACAAAGGTCCTTGAAAGCCAGGCAGAGTAGTTTGGATTTGATACAACAAACAATAGAAAGTGATTGTGTATTCTTCAGTAAGAGAAGGATTTGATGAGTGCAGTATTCTAGAAGGATTAATTTAGAAAGAGTGTAGGAAGGATTGGTTGGAAATAGAAAAGTATGTTAAAGTAACCTATGTGTGGGAAGATAAAGGTATGTATTAGAGAGGAAACTGTATGAATGAAGCTAAAAGAGCAAAATTGAGAGCTAGTTCAAAATAAGAAATAACCAAACTTAGTTTGATTGGTTATAGGGGAAGAGACGAAAAAGTCAGAGATGTAGTTGCTAGCCTAGAAGACTATAACCAACTAGCTTAGCTAAGGAAGCACTCACCACCAAGTTGGCCATAAGGGATGAGTTTTTCGGATACACCAACTCACAAAAACCATATTAGTACAGCTGTAATCTGTATCACTGAAGGGAGCCAAACCCAGGGAAATAATGGATACTTAATATCCTGAATTGAGGAAGTGAGGTGGTGCAGTGGATAGAGTCCTCTGGCTTTGAGTTGGGGAGACCCTATTTCAAATCCAGCCTCGACACTTACTGTCTATATGACACTGGGCAAGTCACTTAACCCTATATGCCTCAGTTTCCTCATCTGTCAAATGAGCTGGAGAAAGAAATGGCAAACCACTATAGTATCTTTGCTAAGAAAACCTCATGAACAGTATTAGTATGCTGTGGTCCACGGGGTCACAAAGAGACAGATGTGACTGAACAACAACAATGCCCTGAAATAAGAAGAAAGGAAAATGGCTCATATGTAGGAAGCTATATAGGTTAGGGGGCTCTTTATTCCTAACAACTTTGTGAGATAATTGAAGTATCTTTCTTCATTAGGCAAAAGAGGAAACTGAAACTTAAACTGAATTGCTCACAGTCACATGGCTCACAGTCACATGAAAGAGTTTGGACTCAAACCCACTCCCCTTGGACAAGCCACTTAGCCTCAGTTTCCTCATCTGTCAAAAATAACTGAGCCCTGATAAGCAAGTTACGTTCATTAAGGCCACACAGACCCACATTGTGCCTGATACAGTGGCAATATGAGGATTTTAATTTGGGTCTTCTGACTCTAATTTTAGAAGACCACTTTTGAAAAAGCGGGTACCTTAGTAAATTCCTGCAGATTGATTTCTCTGCTTTCTCCAGGAAGAATGTAGTCTCTAGGACACTTGTCGTGAAACCCTGTCTCCATTGTGCTAGTCATACACACAAGGTTTTCTCAACACAAAGAGACTGGCTTCTTTGGCTTCTTTGTCATTTGTTTCTTTAAATCCATAAATATAGTTTATATTGTCTTCTTTTAATTACTACTAGCCAATCCCCCCTCTCCAACCTAGAAGGGCCCTCTCCTCTGAAATTCATTAAGGCAGTCCATCAGTGCATGAACTTGCTCCCTGTTCTGTTCCTAACATCAAGGCAGCAAGACTGCAACCTCTCATTTCCTATGAAAATCCTACCTAGAACAGTTGTTGTGAGGCTCAAATGAGCTAATAACTGAAACTTTTAGCACAGTGTCTGGCATAAAGTAAATGTTAGTTATATGTTAGCTATTCTTACTGTTATTATTACCCTTCCCTTCTGATTGGATGGCTCCTCCATTTAAAGATGGTGCCAAGAACAACTAAATCTCACTCCTCTCCAGGCTGTACTTTGGACTTCCTCTACCATTCTTGCCCTTCCCTTCCCCTAGCCAGATACCTTTGCCCACTCCTCCCTTTTTCAGCTTCCTTTTATGTGTCATCTTCCCCATTAGAATGTAAACTCAGTAAGAGACGGGATTGTCTTTCTACTTGTGTTTGTATTTCCAGCAATTAGCACTGAGTCTGCCATGTAGTAGATGCTTTATAAATGACTGTTGATTTGACTTAGCCAATAGAATAAATTGTTAAAAAGATCTGAGCCAAAAAAAAGAATAAAATGCAAGCAAAATACAGCTTTCCTATTTTGCTTTAATCCAACATTCAACCCATGAATTTAGGCTCTATGGGTATCCCTAATCTTGAAAACCTAGGTTCAATACTGTATCTTGGTAAATTTTTACTGACCAACCCACTCTCATATAAGCACTTCCAAAAAATCAGAATATATTGACTGAGCATACAAAATTAAGATGTAAATTGATTAATTTCAGGAAATTTTAGCTTAAAAGCGATATTCAAGTAATTTGTCATGAAAAATGGGAAGTTAAATTAACCCTACTTCAATTCATTTAAGGCATAACTGTCTGCAAGGAAATGTGCCAAGTACTGAGATATGAAGAGGAAATAAGAGGCTGTCTTCAGGGAGCTTACAGTTTAGTAGAAGGGAGAAGCTACATATCCAAATAATTACAAGACAAGGAAGAAGGGGGTAAAGAAGTACAGATTCAGTTCAGTTCAATCAATTAATGTCTATTGAGCAGCTACCATATGGTAATCCCAGTCTTACAAAGACAAAATCAAAATAATTCCTGCCCTTGTAGAGCTCACATTCTATCGGAAAACTAGTCAGAGAATTTGGAGAAGTCTTGTATGAAATGATTCACAGTAAAGGGAGCAGAACAAGGAGTACAGTTTATACAATGCAGAGAAAAACAAAAGAAAGACTTTAGCACTCTAATCAACAAAATAGCCAAATATGAATCAAGAGGAGTCATGAATCCATACCAACATGAGAGTTGAGAGAAGGATCTGTGAAAGCTTAACCGACAGCAGAAAAGATGCAGTGGGGGATATGATAAATGTATTCCAGTACATGAAGGGCTATCTTGTGGAAGGAGAATTAGATTTGTTCTGGTTGGCCTCGGGGAGTACAACCAGCAATGGTGGAAGTTGGAAAAGAGGCAAATTTAGACTTGATGTCACAAAAATCTTTCCAACATTTAGAGCTCTCCAAAAGCAGAAGGAACAATGTTGAAGCATGATGAGTTCCCTTCACTGAAGGGTTCTTCAAGCAGAAACTAGATTTCTCCTTGTTGAATATTTCATAGTGGGTTAATTTTTTTTCACAAATTGGGCTAGATAGCCACTGAAGTATCTTCCAGCTCTAAAATACCATGATTCTGGGGTTCTGTAATGGGAGGTCTATGTTCAAGTTTGGCTAGAATATCAAGTATATAAAAGGTTATTGTTGTTTGCCCTTTGTTTTCAAGGAGGACCAATGACATCACGAGGGTGATGTCTTGACTTGTGTGTGAATTGGATATGAGTGTGGCAGAGCTGTGCAAAGTTGTCAGCTTCACTCTCTTCTCCGGAGTCATCCAAGTCCAGGGCAAGACTTGACATAAGAAGTTATGTAATGTGGAGTAGGTTTGAAAAAGCCAGAGATCCAGATAATGAAGGCTCTTGAATGTCGTGATAAGGAATTTCATTAACCAATGGGGAGCTACTGAAGACTTTTTTCCATAGAGAGGTGACCTTACCAGAATAGAGCACTGGGAAGTGCTCACCCTGTGACATGAAGAATGAATTTGAAAGGAGAAAAAACAACGAATGAATAAATGAAAGAATGGATGAAAACACATTTATTAAGGACTTACTAAATACCAAGTATTGTGAATGTAGATGCAAATGCAAAAGACAAAACAGTCCCTGTCCTTAAGGGGCCTAAACGTGTAGCAGCCTACCCAAGTGGGCTTGGTCCCTTGAAGGACAGCCCTGAGACATTGTCTAGAGGTAAATGAGGGAAGTATGACTCTGTTGGTGGAAGAGAGAAGATGGGGACAGAGAGAAGGAGAAAGATTTTAAATGTCTGATGGGATGCCCCAAAGCCATAGTCATGTGCTAAGTAGCCAGCATACCAACATGCCCCCTTTATTTCCCAGCATCAGTACCCCAGAGACTGCTTAGAGTGTATGAAATCATTACCTCATTCCTGAGTTACAGAACATCCTGTTTTATATTCTATCCCCTAAACTAATCTGTGTGTGTGCCCTAATTACTGTTTTACTACTTGCTTTGATAAATGTTTGCTCTCTATCTATGATTTTAACCCATGAGATGGTTTTAGGGAGCCAGTGGATATAAAGCTGTTAGCTTCACAGTCTGCAGCAGGGATACTTCACTTTCCCCTTCCCTGAAGTAAAGAGAAAAAAAATTATTTTTATTCTGATTCCCCCCAAAAGAATCATGCCCCAGTCTGCAAATATCTGATATGTGATGAAATAATTCTAGCTCAGTAGTCCTCTTGAAGATCAAAAAGCAAAGGAATGATCCCCCAGTCATTGCCATCCTCCTCCACAAAGATGGAAATCCCATCTCTCCAGAGAAGGGGGGGATAGAAAAGTCCAGATGATATCTATCTAGAAATACAACCCATGCTACACTGAATATCGCCTTACAAGATAAGCTACCAGACACTGAAGTCCTCTATTGTGCTGACCTGCCAAGCATTTAGTCTCTACTGCAGGGAGTATAACTCCAATGGGCTGGCCACATAGCCTGAATACCCAATGTACATTTACCTAAAAGACTATTTTATGGAGAACTCACACAAAGCAAATGCTCACACAGAGGTCAGAAGAAGTGGTACAATGACACTCTCAAGCTCTCTCTGAAAAACTTCAGTATCAGTTGTGAGACATGGGAGATGCTAGCACAGGACTACCCAGCCTGGTGTGCCTGCATCAAAGAAGGCATTAGGCTGTATGAGCAAAACAGAATCACAGTAGCACAAAGGAGACATGAGATGTGCAAATCTAGAGATATCTCCATCGCAAATGTTCAAATGGACTATTTGTGCCCAACCTGTGGTAAAGCCTTCTGAGTTCATATCAGACTAATCAGTCATAGTCAAACACACTGTACCTTGATGTCATTGATCCTCTTTGAGTAGGAAGGATGAACAAATAATTGGATGTAGGGAACTACATTAATAAATCCCAGCAACCAATCATGCAACACAGATGTGCACACAGAATGTGGGTAGATGAAGCTATAAGAGATCCCCTTCACACACACACACACACACACACACACACACACACACACACACACACACACACACACACTGTATATTGGATACTAAGAAGAAAGTTCACTTCTCAAAAACTGAGAGCATATTGATGAGATGATAGAGTGGCTAAAGGGAACCACATGCCTTCTCACTTGCTTATTAAATAGGTACTGGCTCAATGCTTGCATCTCCATTAAAATGACAGATGATTTCTTTTCCTTTTAGAAAAAAAGGCTGAGTTTAGGAGGGAAAAAGCTGACTACCTACAAGCTGATTCTTGGAATTACTCTTGTTCACTTATTTCAGTCATGTCCAACTCAATATGGCCCCATTTGGAGTTTTCTTAGCAAAGATACTGGAATGATTTTCTATTTACTTCTCCATCTCATTAGTCAGATGAGGAAACTGAGGCAAAACAAGGTTAAGTGACTTGTCCACGATCACACAGCTAGTAAGTAAGTGTCTGAGGCTAGATTTGAACTCAGGTTTTCCTGATGCCAGGTCTGGTGCTGTATCCACTGCTGCCCTCTTATAACTAGCTATATAATAAATTATAGTCCCTTTGTCTCTTTTCCTACACTTTCTGAAACAAATGATCAATTATTTAAACATTAAGTCATTCTGTGAAGGGGTGATAGAGATACCTGGCTTATATTCTACCACATACTGACCTATAAAATATAGCTCTACCTTTGATAGTGTTTATATGATTTTTTGATTTGTGTAACACATTCTCTAGGCTAGTTTACGCCCCAACTCCCACTCACTTTGGCAGGTTGGGTCCCAGAAAGAAGTTGACTCTGATTCTTCTTGTGGTTTTAGGAATAATTCTGAGGGGATGGGGTTTCTAGTAATGTGGCCTGCAAGTCCTCATTAACAACTAGCTAGTATATAGCAATTAACTTTTAGAAAAAGGATTTACTGAAAATGTAGAGTATAAACAATTGGTACTAAACATCTTCCCCCAAAGTTGGGGCAAACTTTCCCCTTGTCCCTGGGGAGAGCGGGTTCAACCTTAAAGTACAGTATGATGGTCATGAGGAATGAATGACCAGAGGACACATTTACAAAAATGGTATTTCTGACTCCTGGCTTTGGCTGTCCTTTTCTCCCTTTGTAGAATAATTGTGAAGTTCCCCTTATGTATTGCTCCCCATTGGACCATCAGTCAAATTGGGCCCCAAGAGACAGTGCTAGTCACGAGTCTACAGCCAACATTTCTTTCTACCACAAGAAGTATCACCCTTTGAAGGTGTCATAGGCCTTAGGCCTTTCCACATTTATATACTGGAATTTCCCATGTCATCAACCACTATTGATCCAGGGGGCCACACTGCTAACTGTCTCAAATTGTTGATGGGACCCCTGATGGGACCTCTGGATTTATCATACTCATCAGGTCACCTGGGCACTCCCATTTCAAAATACTAATTTTGCCTAAGATCAGAACAAAAATAAAATAAACAGAGGTACCATGTGCTCAGGACACATGGCAGCTGGATCAAGGAATGCGGTCAAGTACCCCTTTCCCTCAGGCAGCCAAAACATCAAGGAAAGAAATTGGAGAGATAGGCAGTCCATTCCTTTTGTGTATACACTCAAATTTCAGCTTAGTTATTCGGAATCATCTGTTTTTAGCGTTTCCAAGTCATTCATGCTAGAAAAACAGCTTCTCAAAGTTTCTATCTTATTGAACTATAAGTAGGCAGAAAATATCTGTGCATGCTTCAAGGATTATCCCCAATAGACCAGCCCACACACGCCACATAAATCATGGGTGGTTCTTAATTATTTAAGAATACTTATTCATACATTAGGGACAGTTATGTGATGCAGTGAATAGAGTGTCAGGCTTGAAGTTGGGAAAATCCGGCCTCAGATGCTTACTAGTTGTGTGACCCTGGGTAAGTCACTTAACCCTGCTTGCCTCAGTTTCCTCATCTGTAAAATGAGCTCTGGAAATAGCAAACACTCCAGTGTCTTTGCTAAGAAAACCCCAAATGGGGTCATGAAGAGTTGGACACAACTGAAAATGCTTTAATAACAAATTCATACAATTATCTCTTATGGATGGTCATGACAAATAGACAGCCAGAGTACTCCACTGGTAGCCTCATGAGGGCAAGAAAAAGCAGAGAAGGTCTCCAACATACTGGGTGGACTGCCCGTGATGAATTTTTGGAAGAACATGGACAAGAGTGGGATGAGAAGGATAGGAAGGCGTGGAAGGATTGGGATCTTCATTACTAGAGGAAGCTACTGAATTAATAAGACCACAGATCATTTGATATTCTAACACAGTCCATCTCCATGTCTCTACAATACAGTCTAATTCATTTTGTTCTTCTTTCTGTTAACTAGCAGTGTAACACATGAACCTGTTATCAAGCAGGTTGGGAAGAAAGGGAGACAGATGAAATTAGCAGAGTACTACTAACTGACTAAAGAGAAAGAAATTATTTGAGCTACTCAACAAGTGCTGCCTCTCTATTGACTACTTTTCCATTTCTTCCTATTAGGTCTGGTTTTCAATCGTGTGATTAAATATAGACCCTTTAAAAATTATCAATTCAGTATCCTTAGAATCCAGTACTATGCTGGTCAATGTTTAACAACCAGCTCTCCAGGAGAGGAAAAATCCCCACAACAAACTTTTAAGTTCAAGATGCACTATTTATTAACACTTTCTTAGGTCTATCCAGTGAACAATAATTGGCCCTCAGAGCCAGCTTGAGCACATCTTGCCTGACCCCACCCCGTTCTCCCTTCTCTAGTCCCCAGAAAGCAGTCTGCCAACAAAACCTAATGAGGTCCAGAAGTTATTCTTGAAATACCTCGCCATATTTCCCTTAATTTGGTTCCCTCCTCCTTATGAATTTCACTTGAATTACATTATCACAGATTCTATTCTGTACTCTAGTTTTCTGATATGCATGTCTTGCCTCTCAGTTAGGCTAAGTTGTCAGAGAAGAGACTCTGTGTCTTATGCTTCATTTCATCTTTAATAATGCCCAGTATAGTAAAGAGCATACATTATATATTCCATAAACACCCTTTGTTTTGCTGTTATTACAGTGAGCACTATAATTACCTTGCCATTTATGCTCTTTATGTGACAGATGAGAATGAGGGCTCTTTCTTTTTATGGTGGCAAAAAACCTCTGGAAATTAAAGGGTACCCACTAATTGTGGAATGGCTGAACAAATTTAGGGGTATGAATATAGTGAAATAAATCCATGCCATAAGGAATAATAAAGGAGAAATTTTCAAAGAAACCTGCAAAGACTTGTATGAACTGTAGTAGATTGAAGTGAAAAGAATCAGAAAGGCAATTTATATTATAATGATATTTTAAAAGGAACAAGTTTGAAAGACACAAATTCTGATCAGTGCAATGATCAATAAAGATTCCAGAGGAGCAATGATGAAAAATACTACCCTTCTCCTGACAGAGATGGACTTGGGCTTTTAGCTCCCATGCACGGAATAGGATTAACAAAACAATGAATATGGGACAGGCACATACTTGTGCCCGTGAATTGTCAAAAAATAATGCCCCTTCCTTCTCTTGTGGGACTCTGCCTAGCTTCTACATAGCCTTCCAATCTTACAGTGATGCCCTAGAGTTGAACTGTTGTAATGGCAACCACTCTGGCACACCCAGGATGGCTGCTAGCACAGGTTCTTAGATCTGCTTTACTAGGAAAGAGAGCTGCTCAAGGAGTCAACGATCTTTTTTTAAATTACATTCATTAGTTAGGGGGGAAAATCAGGACCCTGAAACTTCAGAGAAAATCCGAACAAGGAAAATGGAGAAAATACAAGCAGAGAAATAAAGACCAACAAATAAGACTTCTAACTATCTGAGAAATTAGCACAGAACAACAGACAAATCCAACTGTCTGACCAAGGCAATACATACATAGTTACCAGAGAGAGAAGCACCAACATTTGGGTTTTTCAAAAACAGGGTGCTCCTTAACCACTACCCAGCATCTCATCTGGTCTAATCACAAGAACACTCTTTCAGTGAGTTAGCCTCAAAGCAAAATGTTAACCTCAGACTACATATATATATATATATATATATATATATATATATATATATATATATATATATATATATACACATACCCTTTTTAGAGCCAGAAGGCATCACAACCCTCTGTGACTCAATGCCTAATTAGAAATTAACAAAAGGTGTGAAAGTCTTCCTCCAAGCAAGCCTCCCCTAAGCAAGCTTTCCTTAATGAGCTCCATGTGAGGCCTATTAATGGGGGGGGAAGATTTTATATCCCATTAACATTATAACTGTACCCAAAAGCAGGAAAAGAAATATAGGTTGCTAGAAAGAAGTCTCACCTTACAATGAGAAGTCTCCAAGACTGAACCCAGTGTATGTGAACTTAAAACTTTAGTATGAGTTATATTGTGGGCACTTTCTGGGATCGTTGACTTTATTTAGAACCTAAGCTTTCTATACCAGCAGTAATTAACTTTAAACTGACCTTTGCAATAAAGGAAGACATGAACCTAAAAGGACATTATACAATTTGTATGTTGGGGGTGAGTGGCTACCATTACTTCTGAGTTATTAAAGACTCACTAACAGGTATGGATCCTATCAAAAGATTTTATCTGAGAGGAGTTCCTACAGACTGACAAGAGTACCACTGAAAGTCCACTGCTGTCGGCTCTCTAGACTACTGTAATCTAACATGAGTGCCTCAGGGATACAGAGAAATATACTATGGGAGTTGACACTGAACCTCTAGAAATGCAATGATGACTCAGAGGGTGGAAAAACGGACTTTGATCTGAAAAGTTTGATGGTAGTTGTTCCAAGAGGAACAATTGCTGTAATACAGTATGATGGCTTTCTGTGCGATATTCGGAAGAGAGGGACACTACTAGGAGACACTTTGAATGGGAACTCCATCCAACGAAGTGAGATGGTTTAGCTCTCTCCCTCTTTCTGCTTGCTGATCTATCTTTTCAAATGCCCAAGAGAAATGTTATAGCTGGAGTGGACTGGAGCTGAACTCAGCAAAAAGGAAGATGAATTCTTAACTCACTCTTCCTCCTCTGCTATTGTCAGCAGGCATTTTCCACACACTGTTTCCTTTTCATGAAGCTATTCTTAATTCTTTGTTTTTCAAATAAAATTACAAGCAACCATAAAAATCACGAGATCTGTGATCTTTTTTAATTGCAAACAAAGGACTACAACAGAGGAAGCCAGTATATGGCTCAGACTTGGTACAGAGAAAGGAAGACAGAGGTCTAAGCCTCTGTCTAAAATAGCCAGAGTTTTGGTTTTGTTATTATTTTAGCTTGTGGGTTCTGAGCTGTAACTAATGAGAGAATATTATGGTTCTGATTTTTTTTTATTAATGACTTCTGATGTATTTTCCAAGAGCAGATTTTAAATTGCAACTGAATCTTCTTCCCTTAAGGTTAAATCCATAAGCCAAGTATCCAGGGTGGTCTGGTAAGGGAGATGGAAGAATGTGTGAACCATCTTGTCTTCTCTCCCCCCTGTACCCTAGAGTTTGTCCAGTAGAAGGCTGGAACTGTGACTTTATAGTTCAGCCTTATGGGAGCAGGAAAGCATAGCTGAGAAAGAATGACTATGCCCCCAAATTCCAAAGTCGAGGATCCTGAAGAGTATCTCTTACTTTCTGTTTCCTTGTAACCTTACCAGATAGCAGTACCCACTAGTCACAGTAATATATTGAAGAAGACATTTTAGGAAGCAAGACGATGCTGTACTGAGTGGGTTGCCTGATACTATCAAATCTCTTCAGAGGGAGGTTCAAAAGGAAGATAATAGGCCAGGATGCCCAAAGATACTCTGGTGTAATTTTTAGGCACAGCAAATTTTTTGACTGAGGGAGAAATAGTGACTGTGCCCAAATATACCCCTAGAGGAGCCCTCAGTCCTCTACTTTCTCCTGAGCAAGGTGTGAAATTTCCAGAAAGAGGTCAACTGTTTGATAAGACATTAATTCTTACTTTGTTCTAATTAATTGTCTCACCAACACCACATTGATGATTGAGTTCACATAGTTCATTTGCCTGAGTTTCACTATTGAACTTGGCCTTTAAAAGAGAGTACATCACAGACTCCAAAGACTGGAGATCTGGTAAAATAGAGGCAGGACACAGAAAAAGGAGGTTGGATATAGAGGAGAGTGGGGCCCACACAAATGGATACCATTCCTTGGATGGAGGTCTGTACAATCACAATGAATTATGTGGATAGTGCAGGAGTAAGAAGAGGGGTTAACTCTCTGGCAACCCTGGGTTCTTTGCCTGATGTGGGGAAGGGAGGAGCTTAGCCCAAGGTGGTATAATCAGCCTAGAGCAGTGACAAAGGCCCCTGAGTAAGGAGGGGAATACTGTAGAAGTAGATTACTCATCTCCCTAGCAATCCAAGTGTTTTTCCACACCAAAAGTAGTAGGACAAGTCGGAATGAGAGTATAGGTCTTCGGGAGATGAAAGTGAACCAGTATGGTTGGTTGCTTGACTGCTTGGCAGTCTGAGTTCTTTTCCTCTCACAAGTGAAGCTCACCCAGGATAATACTATATAATTCAAGAGGATAGTGTTGGATCTCCATTATGGATACTTGCCAACTTCAATAAAACCAGTCATATTCATTGTGTGTGCATGGGAGCTAAGGGTCTTTTTCCTTTTGGGGGGGAAGTTCTAGACACAAGCTAAATGCTTATGTTCCTAGAGGAAATTCTGGGTGGGAGCAAAAGCTAAAGGTTTGATAGACAAGAGAAAAACTCAAGACTGAACATAGTCCTAGTGAGCTCAAAACTTTAGTAATAGAGCAAAGGTTCTACACAACTGCCTCCTAAGGAAATTTGTTCCATTATTTGGACAACTCTAATTGGGTTTTTCCGGGGAGAGGTGTTGGTTTTTTTTTTTTAATTTTTGGAAGTGGGGACATGGCAATTGGGGTTAAGTGACTTGCCCAAGGTTACATGGCTAGTAAGTGTTAAGTGTCTGAGGTCGAATTTGAACTTAGGTCCTTCTGACTGCAGGGCTAGTACTCTATTCACTGTGCCACCTAGTTGCCCAACAACTCTAATTGTTAACAAATTCTTTAGTGTATCTCTCTCTGCTGGTCCTAGTTCTCTCTGCTGAGGACTAGCAGACAAATCTAATTCCCTTGGTCAGTCAGAAAAAAAAAACATTTATTGTACGTATTGTGTGCCAGACACTGTGCTAAGTCCTAAGTTATGTAAGAGACTGACTAAGACATATATAGTATCCATATTTGCTCAAGCAAAGTAACAGGACACCTGACATGACAAAATATTTTTCAATATCATTGAATCACATCTTCTGAAATATTTACATGTGGTTTACAGCTACAGTAAACTAGATATTATTTAGGTATAGGGAAGGGATCTATAATTTCATTAATATATAAGGGAACTCCTTCTACCAATACAAACTGACACATACTCAAACACTTAAGAGTCTTTAGATTCTAAGAAGGTAGGTAACAGGCCCAGTATCAAACACACATATGTCAGAGGTAGGTCTTGAAACCACGTCCTGTCTCTGAGGACAGTTCATTATTCATTATGCCACACTATTTCTCTCTTTAGGGATCCATATTATAAGTAGTAAGTAAGTTTTGAAGATTATCCTAAGAATTCTCTTTCGCACTTACAAGAAAAAAGTAGAAATAATGGAAGAGAGAAACAATTCCTTTATGGGATAAACCAAGATTTGAGAATGTTTTGTTTGGAGTTTTTGTGGAGGGAGAAAAGGATGGTGGGAGGTAGCAGATGTCTCTGGAGAGAAAGGCCCAGAAAATATAAAGACAGGAGGATCTCTTACTTTTCAAAATAGTAACAAAAACCCATATTCTTAATGTGAGGTTTATGAGAGTAAAACTCCAAAGCCATAAAAGCTGGGAAAGTCAGAACTAGGTGTTGAGAAGCTTTGATAACCTCTTCCTTGATTCCAGAGTTTGTACTAGGCCTCTCTCTGCCATGCGCAAAGAAAATGTTCACTTTGCTCTGGAAAAATGAAAACCATATACAAAACACTTCCAGCTTTAAAGTATCTTGGTAGTTTATTATGGTCTGACAGTGGCTCTTTACAGAGGAGGACCTAATTTTTAAAAACCCTAAAAGATCAGGATATACCTACTGTGATAAGAGCAGATCAAAGATTATAATGTTGTTGCTTTTTTTTCCCCCATGACAACCTTATCAGTGTTTGGGGTCTGCAAAATTTTTTGTATCATGCTTGTATATTCCAAGACAATTTTGCCACCAAACTCAAGGTATAGTCTGTACCTTAGTCTTAGGCCTTAGGCTAGGCAAGAGTTTGTCTATGTTAAGGCATTACAAAGCTTTTACCAAATTTTAGTTTGCACCATATCGAATAAACCATGATATAAATGACACCAAAATGCTGTTTATAAGATCATGGATCTAGAATGAGATCTGCACCAAGAAGAGAGTTGAGAGATCCTTTAATGCAACCACCTCATTCCACAGATTGGAAGACTGAAGCCCAGGGAAGTTAAATGATTTAGAGTCAGCAGTTTAGAGCTAGGAGAGACCTTAAAAGTTACCCATTTGGGTGGCTAGGTGGCACAGTGAATAGAGCATTGGCCCTGGAGTCAGGAGGACCTGAGTTCAAATCCAGCCTCAGACAGTTAACACTTACTAGCTGTGTAACCTTGGGCAAGTCACTTAACCCCAATTGCCCCACCTTCCCCCTCCAAAAAGGAAAAAAAAAGTTATGCATTCCATTCACAGAAGAGAAAATTGGGGCCCAGGGTAGGAAAGTGAATTGCCCAATTTCACATAGATAACTCATGGCTTAGTAGGATTCAAACTAAGATCCTTTGACTCCAAAGTCAATATTTGTTCTACTGCAGTCAGTCAACTACTATCTGCCAGGAACTGTGTTAAGCACTAGAGATACCAAGAAAGTCAAAAGGCAGTCTCTTCTCAAGGACCTCACAGTCTAATGGAAAAAAAACAGCATAAAAATAACTATGTGAGAACAAGAAATAAAAAGGATAAATCGGAGATGATCAACAGAAGGAAGGCACTACTAGCATTAAGGGGGATCAGGAAGAGCTTCTTGTAGAGAGTGGGAAATTAGCTTGAAAGAAAGCCAGGGGAGGCAAGAGGAGGAGATGAGGAGGGAGAACATTCCAGACATGGGGGGCAATTAATGAAAATGCCCAGAGTCAGGAGACAGATTTTCTTGTGCAAGGAACAGCAAAGAATCCAGGATTACTCAATGGCAGAGTATATGAGAGGGAATAAGGTATAGGAGGACTGGAAAGGTAGGAAAGGGCTTTGAATACCAAACAGAGGATTTTATATTTGATCTTAGAGGTGATAAAGAGACTGGAGTTTATCAAGAAGAGAGATAATACTGTTAGACACTTTGGTAAAAAAAAAATCTCTTGGACAAATGAAGGGAGGATAAAAATGAAGAGAAAAATCTTTAAGCTCTTCTTAAGCTAAACCTAAATAAAACAGCCTAGAATCAGCATAACAAAACTTGCTCAAATCAGTTTTCCTTTCCTAGCCTCAAGGACTCCCAAAGAAGAGTTGTGTGAACATCTCTGAAAGTCCCAGGTCTCAAATTCCAGAACTTCTGCATCTATATGAAGAGCTATTGGCTTACCTGATGAAGGCAAGTGGGGAGGCTGAAAGTGTACATAAGCATGTATGGTCATTTCAGCACATTTTGACACGCTAGAGGCTCAGTCACAGTGGTTTACTTAAGAGACATGAAATCAAGTTTTCAATTCTAAAGGCTCCATTCTCCAACCGATAAATGGCCAAACGATATGAATATATAAACATAGGCCTCAGTAAAGGAGATCCAAATTATCAACAACTACATGAAAAAATGTTCCAAATCACTAATAATTAGATAAATTATATTTAAACAACTCTGAGGTTCTATCTCACACCCAACAATTTGGAAAAATTGACCAAAATGACACATGTTGGAAAGACTGTGGAAAAATAGGTGCATTAATAGATTGCTGGTAGAGTTGTGAATTATTCTAGATCAGGAGTGGGGAACCTGTTGCTTTGAGGCCACATATGGCCCTCTAGGCCCTCAAGTGTAGCCTTTTGACTGAATCCAAACTTCACAGAACAAATCCCCTTAATAAAAGGATAAAAAATAATAAAAATCTATAAAACTTAGATTTAGTCAAAAGGTCACACCCAAGGCTACATGTAACCTCAAGGTCACAAGTTCCCCAAACCATTCCATAAGGCAATCAGGAACCATGTCCCCAAAGTCACTACACTGTATAGACCTCTGATCCAGCAATAGACTTCTACTAGGTCTAGGATCTATATATACAAAAAGATTATTAGCAGCTCTTTTTGTAATGAAAAAGAGCGAAAACTGAGGGGAGCGCCCATCAAGTGAGTAATGGCTGAACAAATTACAACATATGAGACATGACAAAATGGATGGATTCAGGGAAACCTAGGAAGACTTGTATAAACCGATGCAGAGTGAAATGAGCAGAACCAGGAGAACAATTTATGCCACCAATATTGTAAAGACAAAGAACCTTGAAAGATTTAAGAGTTCTGATCAATTCCATTACCAAGAATGATTCCAGAGCAAGACATACAATTTGGAGCATGGACAAAGTGGTAATTAGTTTTGCTTCACTATGCATATGTTTACAAGGGTTTTGTTTTTCTTTTTTTCTTCAAAATTAGTAATAGGGCAGGAGGAAGAGAAAAATAAATAATTACTAATTGAAAAATAAAATAAAATGGAAAAAAAATCAATTCTAAGAGGCCACTTGATAGGAAAGCACCTTAAATATTACCTACCTCACAGGGTTGTTGTTAGGAAAGTGTTTTGTAGATCTCAAAATGCTCTAGAAATGTTATTATTAACAGTCATAATAGTAAAAATAAGTTCTTGAAATATAAAAGAGCTATAGGGAATAGGGACTGGCCTATGATTTCATTAACATAAGGAATTCCCAGGTAAGGGAATCTACCAAGGCAAGTTGGCACCTTCTCTGCAACTTATTGCCTTAGACTAGAGCTGTCTAAAAGACAAAGAGCTTACTTCATCCTCACACAACCAGCACATGTGAAAAGTGGTTGAACCCAAATTTTCGTGGTTCCAAGATCAGCTCTCTATCTATTACCCCACACGAGCCTGGAAGAGAAGCATGTAGAGACTTTAATCCAGTGTTTTGTCTACTCTTGCATGAACCGGTACTATTTTTCAATGATTTGTCCTATAACAGCTGTTTTTCACAGACCTTCATTTCTCCAAAAGGATAGACACCTGCTGCAGAGTTCACTTCCTGCCCACAGAGTTTGTATATAAAATAGGGTTACACAAAACCAAGTTTTGAATACTTTTTCTCACTTCCTTGTAGGCTACATAAGAGTCAGACTTTGTACCCCAGAATTCCTATGGTAATGTACAAAAGAGTCAAGAGAATGAGGTTATGGGAATTCGGGGGGGGGAGGGTGGGAGAGGTGGAAACAATACTTTGTTAAGATGCTACAAAAGTCTTCAGTGACTAAGAAGTCATTGCCTCTGTGGGAGTTCTGTCAGAAGACAGGCACCAGAATAAGTGTTCCATTAGATTCATTCACAACTCCTACCCAAGGCAACCTGATGTCTACCAGTTTTCATTTTTTCTAGTTTGAGTCTTATTGTATTCTCTTCAACCATGACCAGGTCAACATGTGCCTGACCAGATACAATAAAACATAATTGTGTTGTCCTCTACATGATGTTTTTTTTTAAAGATGGAATCTAGTGGCACTCCTATCACAAGGAACAAAATTATATATATAGCTGTTTTCTAATTCTCTGTTTTTGTTGCTCTAAGGCACAGGAAGACATGGCATAAATATTCTTTTAGAAATATAAATATTCTTACTGTTGTTGAAAATACCAACATATCAACAAGGCCTAAAATCTATTCAGATTTTTTTTCATGGGGGAGAGCACAAACACAGTCCCCAGCTACTACAAATAATTCAATCAAGTTCCCCACATTTGTGGAAATCTCAGGAGACGGACCATCAGGAGTGCACTGAGTGAGCCCTATCCTGAGGAAACCATCTTTGTGACCACCCCTGCCAGATGTGTATTGTATTTCAAGGGAAAAGATAAATATTTGCAGCCAGTATTTCTGATAAAGGCCTTGTTTCTAAACTATATAGAGAACTGAGTCAAATTTATAAGCCTAAAAGTCATTCCCCAATTGATAAATGTTTAAAAGATATGAACAGTCTTTACATGAAGAAATTAAAACTATCTATGGTCATATAAAAATGCTATAAATCACTATTGATTAGAGGAATGCAAATTAAAATAATTCTGAGGTACCACCTCACACTTATCAGATTGGCTAATATGACAGAAAAGGAACATGATAAATATCGAAGAAGATGTGGGAAAATTTGAACACTAATGCATTGTTGGTGGAGTTGTGAACTGGAGAGCAATTTGGAACTATGCCCAAAGGGCTATAAAACTATGCATATTCTTTGATCCAGCAATACTAGGTCTATATCCCAAAGAAATAATAAAAAAGGGGAAAAGACCTACATGCACAAAAATATTTATAGCAGCTCTTTTTGTGGTGGCAAAAAATTAGATATTGAGGGATGCCTGTCAGTTGGGGAATGACTGAACATGTGATATATGAATGAAATGTAATACTATTGTTCTATAAGAAACGATGAGTGGGTAGATTTCAGAAAAACCTATAGAGGATCTGTTAAACACACACACACACACACACACACACACACACACAAACCTGCTAAGTGAAGTGAGCAGAACTAGGAGAACATTGTACACAGTAACAGAAACATTGTGAGATGATCAAGTATGATAGACTTGGCTCTTCTCAGAAATACAGTGATCCAAGACAATGCCAAAAGACTTGTGATGGAAAATGAATGATAGAGTCTGATTGCAGATCAAGGCGTACTATTTTCACTTTTTTAAATTTTTTTCTTTCTCTTGGTATTTATCTTTAGTTCTGATTCTTCTTTCACAACATGACTAATGTGTAAATATGTTTAACAAGATTATACATGTATAACCTATATCAGATTGTTTGCTGTCTTGAAGAAAGGGGAGGGGGGAGGGAGAAAAATTTGGAACTCAAAATCCTACAAAAATGGATATATAAATATTGAAAACTATCTTTACATGATCTTTTACATGGAAAAAAATACTATGAAGTGGAGGTGGGGAAGATAAATATATGTATTCACCTTACAAGTTTTTTGGTAACAGAACTCCATCTGTTAGGAAATGCTCCTGTGTACATACTCATATAATCAAATAGATCTGTAATCTCATTGAAGTGAATATTCCCTCCAATAATACAGATTATAATTCATTCTTGCCTGACTAGCCTATGTGACTTCTGCATATTTTCCCAGAAGTTTGTTGGAAGGGATCGACCGATATGGAATTTCCTGTCCTCAACAAAATCTCATGTCATGGAGAGTTTAATACCAAAACTTTGTGATAGCTTACTGTATGCTATGAGTGCTGAAGGAAGCAACATGAGAACATGAAATACACCCAAAGGAGTCAGAGTATGAACCAAGATATAAATTGTAGAGTTTAAATTTTAATATTTTATTTCATCTCTTGGACTAGATTAAACTTGGCCAGCCAGGAGTTATTAAAAGAAGAAAATTATAAAGTCACTTCCCCATCAGTTTTGGATTTATTTTACTAAGTTTGGGGGAGCAGCCCAGGTATTTTCAGACTTGAATACCCTCTGGTGGCCAGTGGAAATACTTCAGGCTATATTCAAAAGTGTCTATACTAAATGAATGTGCCTTGAGAGACTAAAAGATATCCTGACTGATAGCTCAGATAAGACATTAGCTGATGACTAACTCAAAACTAAGTCAAACTTTTGACTAGATAATTAATCCAGTGACGGCTTTCTTCCTGAATGGATAAGGAAACCGTACAGAGTGTATGTCACACACATTTAGCCTAATTCAGCTGCTTTTATAGATTTTATTTTCTTTAATAATATTGCTATTTCCCCCCCACTCCTCCTCCTCCTCCTCCTCCTCCTCCTCCTCCTCCTTCTTCTTCTTCTTCTTCTTGTTCTTCTTCTTCTTCTTCTTCTTCTTCTTCTTCTTCTTCTTCTTCTTCTTCTTCTTCTTCTTCTTCTTTTCCCTCTCCCTCTCCCTCTCCCTCTCCCTTTCCCTCTCCTTCTCCTTCTCCCTCTCCCTTTCCCTCTTCTTCTCCCTCTCCCTCCCTCTGCCTCTCCCTCTCCCTCTTCCTCTTCCTCTCCCTCTCTCCCCTTTCTCTCATGTTTAGTATGAAAATCTTTGCAGATTTTTTCCCCTAGATTTCTTCTGTTGTCCTTCCAATTTCATCCTTAAGTGCCCTTAGGATTACTTGGCTTAGTTGGATCTCTGATCCAATTTTCTTCAAACTGGTTTTGCCCTCCATTGCTTCTCTCAGCGGTGGAGGGAGGCAATAATACTCATAATCTTCCATCATCATTCTCTGTAATATATGAAGAGCAAGTCCATATTCTAGATCTGGGTTGCCCTTGGCCACCATATCTCTCTGATGACAAGTGAGGGACGGCAGACTAGAGCCCTTTTTAGGTTCTTATTTCTCTTTTCCTTGATTTCATGAAACATCTATTAAACAGATGATTTGGTTAAAATTATTGCTGTCCATGTCTATGCCCTTTTCTCTGTCTGTATCCAATTTTTCATCATCCGTAGATGAGAATAATATTTTTATTTCATGCCCTATCCTTTTCTCATTTCTAAGTTTTGTACTTTTTTATCTTTAATCTAAGCCTGTGGTCTGAGTAATATACACTGACAGTTGAATTAGGAACAACTCTCACTTTGGTAACAAGTAATTTCCTGTCAGTTAAATTATAATCTTTCAATTTTTTGATGATATTCTTCAATGCTCAGCACAGTCAGCTTCTTCAGATTCTTTTCTTGAAGAGAATTATTTGTGATACATATGCATGAGGCTTATGTGTTATCTACAAGTGTTTGTTAAGTCGTGTTCCTTATTCTTCTACCATATTTTATAGGCTTAAGCCAAGCTGTTACAGTGGGTAGAGTGCTGAACCTGGAGTTGGGAAGACCTTAGTTCAAATCTTGCCTCAGACACTTACTAATTCTGTATCCTTGGGCAAGTCTTTTAACTTCTTCCTGCCTCCATTTTCTCATCTATAAAATGGAGATGTAATAATGGCGCCTACCTCCCAAGGTAGTTATTGAGAATAAAAGGAGATATTATTTGTAAAGCTCTTTGCAAACCTTGAAGTACTATATTTTTCCACATTTTTTTACCATTCCCACCTCTACACTGAAAATGTTGAGTATCCATTGATTTAATCTGGAGTGCCTTATCGAATTCCTTATAGATTCTCTCCCTCATCATCCTCCACAACAAATGTTGGTAAATAAATAATTATTTTCATGGTGGTCTTTTGGCAAACACTTATAATGACCACTGCGATATGAAATGACCAAATGTCTCATGAAATTATGTTTCTTGTTGCTTTTGTACATATGATTAAATCAACTCTCCCAACTTTTAAAATTTGGTCTTCCAAAGAGAACTTATAGGTCATTCTTCCATTTAGCTGTGATTTCCTTCTTTTAGTCTCATTTAGAATAAAAATATCAAGATTTATACTCTTTGGTTCCTCCAATAATATATCCATATATTGGTCATGTGACGTGGAACTTAGTAAGATCTATAAACAACAAAGAATTCTACCATCTATGTATATATTATACTAGGATATAAAACTTTATTCCATTATTTATCCTAAATAGAAATATATCCATATTGTCATTTCTCTGAGTAATGTATGGTGGTGGCTGTCCTTTGCTCATGAAGAAGACCAAAATGACATCACTATGTTGGAGTCAAGGTACAGTGTGTCCAACTGTGGCTGATCAGACCAATATAAGCTGAGAATGCTCTACCACAGTTCATACACAAATAGTCCATATGAACATTTGGAGTGAAGATGTCTCTAGATTTGTGCATCTCATGTTTTTTTTAAGCTACTTCAATTCTGCTTTGCTCATAGAGCACAGCACCTTTTTTGATTCAGGCATACTATACTGGACAGTCCTTTGCCAGTGTCTCCCATGTCATAAATCGATTCCAAGGTTCTTCAGAGAAACCTTGATAGAGTCCTTATATTGCTTCTTCTGACCTCCATGTGAGTGCTTGCTTTGTGTGAGTCCTCCATAAAATGGTTTTTCAAACATATGTTTGGCATTCAGGCTATGTGGCCAGCCCATTAGAGTTGTGCTCTCTGTAGTAGAGTTTGAATGCTTGTCAGTTCAGTTCAAGAAAGGATCACAGTGTCCAGTACCTTGTCTAGCCAGGTGATCTTCAGAATCTTCCTAAGACAATTCAAATGGAAGTGATTCAGTTTCCTGGCATGACATTGGTGTACTGTCCAGGTTTTATAGTCATGCAATAATGAGGTCAGCACCTCTTAAGTTTGGTAGACAGCATAATACCTCTTCTTTCCCACACTTTCCTTCAGAGCCTCCCAAACATAGAGCTAGGTCTGGCAATGCATGTAACAATTTCATCATATATGTGGACATCCCTGGAAAGTATATATTTCCAGGGTAAGTTAACTTATTTATAGTATGCAAAATTTCTTCATTTGCTGTAACTGATGATTCCATGGATAAATGGTGTGGTGATGGCTGTATTTTCTTGGTGTTTGTCGTTAGACCAAAATTAACACAAACAGCAGAGAATCAATCCATACTTTGTTGCATCTCAACCTCAGAGGCTGCATTGAGTGCTCAATCATCTGCAAACAAAAAATTGTGCACTAACTCTCCACTTTAGTCTAGGCTTGTAGCCTTTCCAAGTTAAATAATTTATAATCAGTGTGGTAGCTGACCTTGATGCTATTTTCGTCCTTGCTGAAGGCATCTAATAACATTGCTGAAAACATTATGCTTAAAAGACTGAGAGCAAGCACATAGTCTTGCTTCATTCCATTGGTAACTGGGAAAACTTGAGAGCATTGTTCATTACCCAGAACCAGTGCAAGCATGCCATTATGAAACTGATGTATAATACAATGAACTTCCCCAGGCAACCAAATTTTGACGTAATTTTCTAAAAGCTCTCGTGGTTGACAGTATCAAAGACCTTGGTCAGATTAACAAACACTGTATACAGACCTCTGTTCTGCTGCTGGCATTTCTCCTAGAGTTGGACAACAAACACCATATCAACCATTCCTTGGCCCTTTCTGAAGTTACACTGGCTTTTAGGTAGATGACCATCTTCCAGGTGAAGGATCAGAATATTAAGGAGGACTCTGGCAAGAATCTTGCCATTAATAACTGAGAGAACCCCTTGTGATTGTCACAGGACAATCTATTTCCTATACCTTTATAGAGTTGGATAATGGAGGCATCTTTGAACTCCTGGAGGATAACCTCCTTTCACCACATGACCCCGAAAATTTTGGTCGGCTTTTGTATGAGCAGTGGAGCCCCTGCCTTGTAAATCTCAGCTGGAATAGAATCTCAGCTTTGCCCCACAAGAGGAGACTAATGACATTAAAAAATCTCTTCTTCAGTTGGAAATACAGCTAAAGAGGGACTAACTTCAACCTGAGATGATATGGTCAGTGGCTTCAGCATTGATTGATGTTGGTCTGTTGAGAACACTATGGAAGTGTTCACTCCATCTCTCCAGAATCATGTTCTTATCACTAATCAATGTGGCTCTCTCTGCACCAAGTAACTATGACGTACCAAAGATCTTTGGCCCATAAATAGCCTTCAGGGCATCATAAAAGCACTTTGTATTGCTAATATCAGCATAAAACAAATTGTTCTCATTCTCTCATTCCTCCAGGGAAAGTCTTCTTATGCTTGGGGTAGATACCCCCTAACTCACCAAAGGGTTGGAGACTTCTCAGTTACCCTCAAGCTGGTTTAGCCCATCTGCCAGAATGCTTTACTGGGTTGTGGCCACTGCGCATGATACAATTTCTTGGAGCCACAAATAAGAGTTGGGTGAATAAAGTGGATACCAAAAGTAGAAAGCAGCCCTCACACCAGAAGTAATAATCTTCCCTGAAAACACCCTGAGTAATATGTATTTTATATTAAAATGGCATTTTATTGTTCTTGTTCTATTGCTTTAATAATTCCAGAATTTCAGGTTAAAGATACTGAATTAACTTGCTAATTTCTTCATTCTATAATAGTGAAAGTCTAGTGATGGTACTATGCTGAGAAATACTTGTACTTTTTTTCTTTTGGTGTACTTTTTTTTCTTCTGTTAATGTTTAAAATGGACAATTTCTCTATCATGTAATAAAAATATTAGAGCCTTCTAAAAGTGGAATGTGCCACCTCAGGAGGAAGTGAGTTTCTATCACAGGAGGTCTTCAAGCAGAAACTTGAATGACCAACTTCTCATTTGGGGGAGAGGGGGTAGGCAAGGAGCAGGTCATATTGCTCGAGTACAAGCAATTCTGCTCAGGTAAAGGTTGGAGTATATATCTGTACTCCTCTTCCAACTTCAGATTCCATTTCAATGAATAAGCATCCTTTTTAAAAAGACTCATTGATACTCTAATTTTTTTTTTTACAACACTATCACTTCCCAATGACACCTCCATCCAATATATCCTTCCCTTGTATACATAAGTACAGTCAAGCAAAGGGGAAAAAAAATCCAAACACATTCACTACCCCCAAAAAATGCTTGCCTCGTTCCATACCAAGTGTCCATGACATCTCTGCTAAAAGCTAGGAGGAATGAATAAACATTTCCTAATGAGTTCTTGGTAACCCTAAGGAAGACAATATAAAATCAATTCACATTTGTAAAGCGCTTCACGTAAGAAAAAAAGAACCTGGTTGTCATAACCACCCCACGAGGTAGATAGTACAGAAATTTCATTTTATAGATGAAAAAAACTGCGTCTTAGAGAGATAAAATGTCTCCCTCAAGGGGATTCAGCTGGTAAATGGTAGGGCTAAAATTTTTAGCCCAGGTCTTCTGGGCATTTGAATTATGATTTCCATTACATTATCTACTTTTTCTCTCCCCATTTCTTTGCTCTTTACCTGATTTTCTCTCCCCTACACCTCCCCACCATCCAGGAGCAATATCAGCTTACATGAAAAGAGCACAGCAGTGGGAGATGTGCTTGCCTAAGTGAGATTGTGGCCTTCATTAGCACCTCTTGCTTTTCTATTTCTTTTTATGAACACAGATCAGAAACTAACAATACTGAGGAAAGGTAATTCCCGGTTTGGCAATTGCCTTGTGAGCTTAAGAGTTCCTTTGTTAGGTGCTGACGCAGTCATATGGACTTCATGAATGACTTAGACAGCACAGGTCTGAAGGGAATGTGAAAATATTTGATCCACAAAGGATCTTTACCTTCTGGAGGAGTATAATGAATATGAGAGGTCTTTGGAGTGTTTTATGTTTTCTATATTTGTTCGTGTATATTTTTGCATCCTTTATACCTTATGTGGGGTTGGTTTTTTTTGTAATGAAGGAAATAATAGTTATCCTATACCTGATCCTCACATTGTATGAAAAGCAACCTTTCTAGAGGAAACCCTAATACCCCCTATTTTGGGGGAGATCCTAGGCATGAGCCATATTTAAACTTTGTTTTAGAGATGTCATTGCATTTTACAACAGGGTGAGAACAGAGTAAAACAGAGAACTTGGCCTCCTAGAAGTTAGGGTCTTTAAGATGGCCCTAGTCTACACATTCTTGTTGAAATACACAGACATAAATGAAATAGCCCTGCCCTCAATAAGCTCACATTCTATTTGGGAGGAGGGAGTGGGATATAAGTGCACATAAAAGTACATACAAAATAAATATTTTAAAAATTCAAAGTAATTTTGGTAGGGAGGCACTGATAGCTGAGGGAATCAGGGAAGGCCTCATATACTATTGTCTACCCATTATACTGTTGTATACCTCATGTTGGAAGTGGTGTATAAGTTGAACTTTGATTCTAAGAGGAAGCAGTGAGAAAGGAATGCATTTTATGCTAGGTGATAGAGGAAGAACCAGACTATGTGAAAATGAATAATGTATAATGTAAGTGAGGGAGTTTGTGATTCCTTCCCCTTCCAAATGAATGGATGTATGCATAGAATTTAGTTATAGATTATGAGGTTTTTAATGTGATAGCATGGTGTTGATTGTCAACTGTGGTCAAGACCAATGATTCCTTTACAAAGTAAGGACATCTCTGTGAATTAGAAGGAAACAATTGCTGAGCAAAAAAATTAGCCATATCCCTGGACATTTTAAATAGCTAAGTCCTAGAGGGTCAGAAGGAGTTCAGACTCAGAAGCAATTTGTGGAAGGTGGGGGTTAGTGGAGACAAGAGGAAATTTTTCTCTCCTCTCCCCATTGGCCATGGCTTCTAGTAGTGACTTGCCTTAAGGGAGATACTCCATTCAGCAATTAGAGCAGTGGTTCTCAACCTTCCTAATGCCTCAACCCTTTAATACTCATATGTGGGCGTGTCTGCATGTGGGCGGACCCACCTGGAGAAGGATAGAGGAGCCATGTCTTGGTTCCTAAGGCCATGGGAAATATGTGTCTTAGGCGACCCCTGTGACCCCTGTGAAAGGGTTGTTTGACCCCCAAAGGGATCGTGACCCACAGGTTGAGAACTGCTGAATTAGAGGATTCCTAAAGTCAAGAGAATTTGAGAAACAATTGAAGGAGTGGAGACACACTAGAACAATGTGAATAAAGAAAGTCACTTAAGGGAGAAAGCAACTTCCAGGAATGGAGTCCTAGCAGCAAAGAAGAGAGCTAGATATAAAGTCAAGAGAGAATTAGGCCTGATCTTTGAAAGTAGAGCTGTGAAGCGGAGAAGACCCTGGGAACCCAGCTTAGCAACCTGCCCAGTTGAGATGGTATAGCAAATGCTTTGTAAATGCCTTTGCTAAGAGCTAATTTTGTCTACTGGTTGACTATTAATGTATAGCACACTGGTGGGGGCTCATGAGCTACAATAATAAGAGTGGTCATTCATAAGATACACCTACAACTTCAAGACAGCAGCCACCTGATGAGTGCCACCCAGCCTACAACTACAAATATAAATTATGGGAGTAACCCAGAAGGAGAATTACAATAAAAACATTGGAAAGATAGATTGGAGCCAGATGATAAGGAGCTTTAAGTACCAAGTGAGGGTTGCAGAGAAAGCTAAATCAACTCCATTGTGTCTGAATTTCCTCTGTCTTGCCCCTGACCCTGTTTGTATTGTAACCCCTACCCTGTCTGGCCTTCCTTACTGCTGAAACAATAAGGATAGTCCTATTTATTAGAAATAGCTAACCTGAAGAAGACCCCTTCCTGTTACTAGCCCAGCAACAGGTTATCTTACCACAAGATGCAACATTCCCTATTCCTACCCTGCAAACCACCAGTTTCAGTCTTTTCCAATCTAAAAGTCCCCCATACCCAGTTCACCTCCTGCCTAAGGCCTGAAAAATCTGATCTCAGACACTAGCTAAGTGACCCTGGACAAGTCACTTAATTCTGTTTGCCTCAGTTTCCTTGTCTGTAAAATGAGCTGGAGAAGGGAATGGCAAATGATTCCAGTACCTTTGCCAAGAAAACCCCAAACAGGGTCATAAAGCTTCAGACACAACTGAACAGCAAGATAAGCTTTGTCCTTTTGTTCCTTCCGGGACAGATGGGACTTCCTGGCAAACTGAATAAACCTTCATTGATTCCTAAATATATGGCAAAGAGTTTGGTTTTGGATTTGGTTTTGGTTTTGGTTCTAGTTTGTTCTCTCACTGACATTTTTACCTACACAAGTGATGCAGAGAATGAGGTATTCATCAAACCAACAAACATTTGTTTAAAATATGATTATACATGATATGTCAGCAACTTTCAGTTTACTACCTATTTACTTGGACTCAAACTATATACAAGATGAGGTTGAAAAAATTCTATACTTCATCTCCTAAACCCTTAAGTTGTCATGTCTCTCCATACAATGGAGATTTGATGTCAAAGTATTAAAATTTAATCACATGCTTTGGTCATGATATTTTCCTAGATCTGATCTAACCACAGGACGTCAATCATGTCAATGAACAACTTTTCGATATAGCTTTAGAAATTGAAATTTTTATCTCCCTCAATTTTTGACACTAAATCTCGTTGGAGTCACTATATCTTCAAAGAGGATAATGGCAAACAACAGGAACAGAGGTGGAAAAAGTGGAGAAGAAAAGAGAGAAAATGAATAATGGCACACATCTCAATGAAAAAATTAAACTTTATTTTACTTATTAGTCATTGTTTTCTTGGAAATCTTTTTAGAAGATGATCATGAAATTTCATCTCTTCTTCAAGTTTATGAAAATTCTCATATCCCCATCCCTGTTTTCTACCCTACATTTTTTTTCTGCCGTCTTTCAAGTGAAGGGTGTGTAATTTGTCCAGTGTTGGAGGTTGTAATCTCTGTTCTTTGAGATGTATGAGGAATTAATAGAAAATGACCTCCCTTTAGGAAATTCATCAGTCTTCTGTCCCCAGCTAGTTCTAGAGTTACACTATTGTATTTTCATTTAATCAGAAGAGGCAAATCACGTAGATTGAAACAATGGAACAAAATTTTTTATTTTTCCCCAGGTGGATTTTCTGTGCTATTGCCATTAACCTTAGAAATTAAAATTACTCCATGCCATCTCATTACCCAGGATAAACCAGATGAACAAGAAATTCTTCATTCATCAGTTTTGTTTTGTTTTTGGCATAACTCATGCTCTAAGATCCATTAGAGGAACAAAGGGTGTGCCACATCATTAACAGGACTGAACCCTTGGCTTTGAATTACTCAATCCTTTCATGAGAAATAAACAAGAAATATTAAGCGTTCTCAATCTCCTCAAGATAAGAACGCCTCATCCTCTTTGGACACAAGGTCTTTATCTTTTACCCAGGCATTTACCCAAAATGCCACATATTTTTGTAGCATTTAAGAGCTAAAAAGTTCTAAAATATAGACAAATATTTTAACGGTATCTATACATGAAAGGAGCATGGAAAATACAAGTGATCTGGTAATCCTGACTGTCCATTTCAAAGGTGGAGTCTCAGTGTAGCCCTGCCTCATTTACCATTTTACCAACCAATTCTCACTATAGATCATGAACTCTTATTTATTGGCTCCATTCTCTATGTCCTCCTCAGGATTGATGCAGAGAGACCAGAAGAACTCCGCTGTGGAGAAATCGTGCTGTGTTTCAAAAAGGAGGTGAATACGGGGTTCAGAGGGTGCAAAGGAACACAACTAGGGTAGGATGAACCCTGTGGCTTACTCTTGTACCTCATTCATGGAAGAGAAGGTAATTAAACTAGGTTCTCATTGCATTTGGATCCAGCATACAATTATTCCCTTCTTTCTCCTTTTGTCTCTTTCTGGGCCTTACTCTCTCCTAAACATATTTTTTATCTTCATCTGGATTTCTAGTCACTCTACCCTTCCCTGATTTCCTAATCTATCACCCTTGCTTTAAAATCTGGATATTATAATTAACAGGTTCAACTTTCCGTTCCCCTTTAGCCTCCTTGTCCTACCACATATCACCAGTCCTTTCCAAACTCCAGCCCCAGATATCCCAGAATCTAACCCCTACCATCTGCTTTCTCCTATCCTACTCTTGTGCCAGTCAGTCTCAGATTTCTCCCCTCTCCAGTCCAGTCTCCTCTCAACTGCCAGTGATCTCTTTAAAATATAGATCTAACCATGCCACCCTCCTACTCAATAAACTATAAAGGCTCCCTGTTACCTCAGAGGTCAAACATAACAACATCTTCGTCTTTTTAAAGCCTTTCATAATCTCATCCCTTCCTGCTTTTCCATTCTTCATACACTTTACTACAATCCATATATTCTTCTAATCAACAACACTGCCTTTCTTGCTGTTTCCCCAAATACAACACTCGAACTCCAAACTCCATGCCTTCTCTTGGGCTGTCCCCCATGCTAGAATGCTCTCCCTTCTCACCACTGCCTCCTGGCTTCCCTGGCAACCTTCAACTCTCTCCTCAAATCCTACTGTTTGCAAAATGTCCTTCCTGGTCCTCTTTATCACAACCACTGCCCTCCACCTCAGTCACTACTAGTGCCTTCTCTCAGAAATCACCCTCCATTTGCACTATATGGAGATAGAGAGACAGAAAGAGATGGAGATAGGGATACACACACACACACACACACACACACACACACACACACACAGAGTTATTCACACCTTTTCTAACCCACTAGAATGTGAGCTCCTTGAGGGAAAGAACCATGTTTTTGCCTTCCTTGGAGGGCTTAGCACAATGCCTGGCACACAATAAGCAGTTAGCAAATTATTTTTGACTGACTCTTTCAGCCATTTTCACTACTGCCTTTTCCTTGTTCTTAGTAAAGGATCCACTTTTGTACTTTACCTAGAAACCATCCACTGGGAGCTACCTCTTTTCCCCAGTCCAAAATATCAAATCTCCTCAATATCATCCCCCATTCCTTCCTCCTATATATCCATATAGGACAAAGAGAAAAATGTATACTCTTGAATCCCTCCCTTCCCTTCTCTTAGTGCAGTTTTAAGCTTTGTAGCTGAAATAGTAATAGCTTAAAACAGCACTAAGACTTTGGGGATTCTGTTATAGTACTCTGGAGTTTCCAATCCTTAAAACAACCTTGTGAAATAATTGCTACAGGCAGCATTATCTCTTTTGCAAATGAGAAAATTGACCTAGTAATTCAAGTCTTTGCACTCTACTAGAGGAAGTGAAGCACGGAACCACCTAACCTAACTGCAATGAATTAACTCAAAGTCAGAATGTGATAAGCGCATGAAAGATGAAGATAAACAGTGATACCAGAGAACTTAAGTTTGCTTCAAATCATCATTTTTCTTCTAAAAACTACAGAGACCTCATTAACAGGAGGATTAAAAGAGCTAAACCAGAGGCTATAAATTCTTATTATTTTTTTTAATCTACGTAGCTTCTTCATATTCTAGTGACCTTCATTTTATTTCCCTTGCCTTCTCATAGTTTCTGTCTGTTGACTCAGTGGAAATTATTCAAAGATCAATCCTGGGAATAGTAACACCAAGGCTCTGATCCAAGGCGCTTACTTTCTAAGAATAGTTTTTGCCATTGGTCATTATCATCAGAAACTTTTTTGCTCTTTACTTTCAAGATTTCTCTGTTGTGTTATATAGTGTAGTGGATAGGAGACTGGATTTAGTGTCCTGAAGACCTGGTACAAATCCCACCTCTGACACTTGCTACCTGTGTTATCCCAGGCCAGTCACTTAAACATTCTATGCTTCAGCCTCCTCATCTGTAAAACAAAGGGGCTGGACTTGATAGACTTGGAGTTTCCTTCCTGCACTGTTGTTGATCCTATGAGCCTTTCAGGAATTTTATAAATCAGAAACCCCAACTCACATATCTAAGAACCAGAAATTTTACCTCCAGAATTTGGGGCCGTTACCACCATCTAATTGTGAAAAGATGATAGATTCCTAATTCAGATTCAGTTCAGCTACAGGAAAAATTAGAGACAAACCTATCCAAGTTAATACATTGACAACCTGGTCAAAAACCAATATTTGCTTTATGTCTCATTAAAACTTTGGTGTCCAAAGGGCTATAAAACCATGTGTACCCTTTGGTCCAGCAATAGTGCTAGGGTAGAGCCAAGATGGTGGTGTAGAAGCAGGAAAACTCCATGAGATCCCCCATAACCACCTCAAATACTTATAAAATATGACCCTAAATAAATTTTAGAGCTATAGAACCCACAAAGTGACAGAGAGAAACAAATCTCCCACTGAAGGCAGCCTGGCAGGCCAGCAGGAAGGGTCCATCGAAGCAGGCTGAGGAGCAGAACCCAGCCCCACGTGAGCCCAACGTTTTAGCCCCAGGGCAGCCCCGATCAGCAGTAGCTGGAGCAGACTTTGGGAGAGTGGATCACCTGTGGCTGTGGTAGTTTCCAGAATTATCAACCCATAAATGCCAAAGACAAAGTAAAAGGTCAGTGTGGACTCTGTGGGAACAGGGGGACCAAGAGTGTGGTCTGGCCACTATCCCTGGGGTGAGAAGGTGAGAAGCTGCAGAGGTGTCACGGCCATGCAGCCACCTCCACATGGCTGCTTCAGAGCTCCTGGCCTGCAGATTGTAGGGGGACCAAGTAACCATTCAGAGGGTAATTGCTCTTGCTTTAACCTGCCTGGATCTGGATCACTGTCTTGGGTGGTGGTCCTGGGGTGTATGATCAGTGAGCCAGAGCTTGTGGGGGCTGCAAAGAGGGCACTCAACTAATAGCTCCAGCAGCTGCAAAAACCCTAGCAATTTGGGAAAAAGCTCTCCTCTCTGGAAGCAGAGTTCTATGGTGGCAAAGAGCTCAAAAGTCAAGTAATTGAGTGGCAACATGAGCAAGCAAAGGAAGCAAAGCAAGCACAGCAGTAATACTGCTACTAGGTCTGTATCATAAAGAGATTATAGGGATGGCTAGGTGGTGCAGTAAATAGAGCATTGGCCCTGGAGTCAGGAGGACCTGAGTTCAAATCTGGCCTCAGACACTTAACACTTACTAGCCATGTGACCTTGGACAAGTCACTTAACCCCAATTGCCCTGCCCTCCCCCCTCCAAAAAGAAAAAAAACACCAAAGAGAGCATAAAAAATGGAAAAGGACCCACAGATACAAAAATATTTATAGTACTTCTTTTTGTGGTGACAAAGAATTGGAAATTGAGGGGATGTCCATCAGCTGGGGAATGGATGAACAAGTTGAGGTATATGAATGGAATGGAATACTATTGTTCAATAAGAAATGATGAGCTTGAAGATTTCAGAAAAATCTGGAAAGACTTACTTGAACTGATACAAAGTGAAGCGAGCAGAACCAGATCATTGTACACAGTAACAGCAACATTGTGTGATAAACAGTTATGCTAGACAGCTCTTCTCATCAATACAATGATTCAAGACAATTCCAAAGGATGCGTGATGGAAAATGCTATCCATATCCAGATAAAGAGTTATGGAGCAGATTGAAGCATATTATTTTCTTTTTTTAAAATTTTGTTTTATTCTCAAATGCCAGAAAACAAATATAGAATAGAAAAAATAAACAAAAACACATCATAAACTTAAATATTAGAACTTAAATACAAAGTTAGAAAGAAAAAAAAGCATGTTGTGTGCATAGCAAAACATAAGAGAGGATTCAAAATATGAAACAATAAATTTTCATATCAAGAAAGCCTACATGATAAATAATAATCATTGTGTTGAGAATTATCCATCTGCTTCCTTGTGAGTTTTCTTTTGTTCTCTGCTGAGCACTTTTTTACTTTGTTCTTTTCCCCCCTCACCTACCCCCCCAGAAGACTACAATAAAGTTTAGATATATTTCTCTATAGCTATAGATATATACATACACATATACATATATACATAAATATATAGACATATACTTTCCCAAACATATTCTACTCCTGATCTTTGTTTTTATGTATGTGTATATCTCTTG
>CM053581.1:446528911-446597287 GCA_028627135.1 Pseudochirops cupreus
AACATCTATTAAGCACCTGGTGCTGAACACCAGGAGTACAAAAGCAAAGGCAAAACTGCTGCCCTCAGGGTGCTGATATTCTTCTGGAAGGAATGTGGCATGTGCACCATTAAGAATAATATGAAGTTATTTGAAAGGAAAGAATACTAACTGGAATAATCAAGGAAGGCTTCCAGGAGGAGGTGGTACCAAGGTTAGTCCTTAAAGGTATATAGAAGTTAAGAAGGCAGAGGTAAAGAGGAAGTGAATTCCAAATATGAGGGGTAAGTGTGATAGAGAAACAGAAAAACACAGGAATAAGCAGAAATGTACACACACCTACACAACACGGATGAACCAGTTCCGTATGTTGTTCATTCGACTATATATATAAAATATATATATATATACATATTTATATATAGTCAAATAAATATATATTTATTATTTATTTTATTTCAATATTTATATATATATACAATATAAATATAAATCCAGTAAAAAAAACTTCATAGCAACAAGTCCACCCTAAAAGCTCTAAATCGTGTTGCATTGCTCTAAATGGCTAGAATGCTTTAGTCTAACTGAATGATTCAAATATTGCCCTGGCACCCTAGAAATCTAAGTGGAAACTGAGAAGTCTACCTCAGGAAATCCAATGTGTGTTGGCTTGCTACAAAATGGCTAGAATTTTGGAACTCTAGCTGAAGGAGTCAAGAATTACCAATTGTAACATGGAAATCAAGGTCCATATAACAGATATTCATCTCTCTAGCAACAAATCTACCTTAAAAATTAGGAAAAAAATACTCTAGTTTGTGTTGGATTGCTCTAAATAGTATAAGTGTTTTAACTCTAGGCAAGGGAATCGAATATTTCCACTGGTACCTACTAATATGAAAATATGTCTGCATGTATGTATACATATATATGTATGTATGCATGTGTGTATATGTATATGTATGCATGCATGAATGTTTATATACAACCAGATTACAATAAGTCTATTTATATAACTCCATTAGGTTTCTATTTGATTCCTCTAGGGAAAATGTTCTCATTCTAGATGAAGGAATAAACTATCACTACTAGAAACCAAAGAATACAAGTTGAGGATACATAGGAAAGAGGGGAGGGAGAAGGGAATGAGTATTTATATAGCACAGTGCCTTGTGCTAAGCTGAGGTTTTTACAGTATTTGCTCATTCAGTTCTCACAACTCTGTGAATTAGACGCTTTTGTCACCCCCATTTTACAGTTGAGGAAACTGAGGCAAACAGAGGGTAAGTGATTTGCCCTGAATCACATAATAAGCATCTGAAGCTGAAAGGGAAATGACTGAAAGGGTGCCCAGTACTGGAGAGGATGGCAAGCGATGCACTGTCTTCTGGAGGAGTCTGATTTCTGATTTCAAGAGGATGGAGTAGAAGCAGTGAGGGGGCACAGTGAATAGAGCACCAGCCCTGGAGTCAGGAGGACCTGAGTTCAAATGTGGCCTCAGACACTTAACACTTACTAGCCGTGTGACCTTGGACAAGTCACTTAACCCCAATTACGCTGCCTTACACCCTCCAAAAAACAAAAACAAAAAAAAGAAGATGGAGAACATGAGAGGAAGGAGTATAATAGGAAGGACAGTTTCTAACAAGAAAATGGGCTTTACATAAGGCACAACAAAAAGAGAGAGCAGAATGAGATGCTGATGCAGGCAGATTAGAACAGGTATGGATTGGTATGAGGAAAGAGGGCATTGAAATCTCATCCTAGTCAGCCTATGTCTTTGAATTACAGGGATTCTAAGTAGAGCTATAGAACAATAGATTGCCACCTATCCCAATAGCAAATGTAGTGTAAGTTTGTTTATCCTTCCCTGTGCAGGAGATGGAGGCAGAGGGAGAACAGGGTATATAGCAAGTCTCTGATCCTGCCTGACGATCACAGATAGGGGTCCAAAGTGAGAACAGTTTAATGTGGGGCAAAGTCAAGATGGCAGAATGAAGGGAAGAATTTTTGCCAAGTTCACTCATCACGCCTCCTCCATAACAACGTAGAAAAGGCAGCAGATTGAATTCTGATCAGGAAAAAGCCAAGAAAAATCATAGTGAGTCATTTTTTCCAGACCAGGACAGCTTAGGAAAACAGAGATGTCTTGTAACACTGGGGATGAGGGCTGAATAGCATCACCCAGTGGTGATGGAGAACATCATCACAGCACCAAAAGACAGAAAAGGAACCAAGACAGAGCACTAGGGCAAGAAGCACCAGGGTAGAAAGAGATCCCAAGGGATCCCTGAACTAGTGCTTCATATAGGAACAGGTGTCATCAGGTGTAAGGGCCCCTTAGAGCTACCTAGATGTCTGACCTCGGTCAGTGTACCCTTGCTGACAGGGAAAACCTGAGGTGGGTAAGAGGCATCCAGGTGTGCATTCTGCCTTTAATGACGGCACGTCAAACACGGGGGCATTGAGTATGCACCATCAATGGAGAAGCGCTCCCCACCTATCAGGACCCTGTTGCCGGGACACGTGACAAAGGGGCAGACGGAAAGGGAATAAAAGGGGTAGGCGAATAAGGCTTGGGAGCAGCAGCAAGGGGCAGCAGCAAGAGGAGATTTGTGAGACAATAAAGACGCTTGGCCGTTCCACTGAGGTGTGTCGGACTATTCTGTCCATATCTGGAGTTCTAACTCCGAAGAGTTGTCAGGGTGACTGAGAGCACCCGCAGGGCCTTAGGGGAGGCCGTGCATAACTGCGGGGCTACAGTAGGTACTTTGGGGCCCCTGGGGCACCCGAGTCCGGCTGGCCCGGACAATCAGGCAGCTGTGTTGCCCATTACCCAGTTACCCATCACAGATCCAGAGTAGAGAGAAGCAGTCATAAGCAAGCATGGCCCTAAATGAGTACTGAACAAGAAACAAGTTCCAGAAATGTAGCTGTGTAGTTCTGAGCCCAGGAACAGAACAGTAACACAGTTCTAGCCTTTAGCCCAGCCCACAAATCAGAAGTGAAATAACCAGGGCAGGAATGTCCCAGACCAGAGAAGAACCACCAGTTCAGTTTTTCATAACCTGCAGAACCTCCCAGCAGGCTAACAGCAACTGAGTCCAGCAACAGTCTACTGCAACTCAACTATTCACTTGGCAACAGACTGAAACCTGGGTCAGGAATATGCAATACTCAAACCAAGGGACAGTGAGCAGAGCTTTCCTCTGATCACACTACTTTGGAAACACTGAGAACTTACAGACTCCCAGCTGGAGCTGTGAAAGAAGCAGAAGGACATAAGTGGACAGAAACTCAGACCAGACATCCCCACTAGAAGTGAGCAGAGCCCAACACTAACTTAAAGTCCAAAATCAAGCAGGAGGCTGGAAGAATGAGCAAACAAAAAAAAAAAGAACCTGACCATAAAGAGCTACTATGGTGATAGGGAAGCTCAAAACACAAACACAGAAGAAGGCACTGACTTGAAAACATTTGCAAAGCAAAGACACAAAGAAAATACAGATTGAACATAAGCCCAAAAGAAGTCTTAGAAGACTTAAAGAGATTTTTAAAAGAGCAAAAACTAATTTTAAGGGGCAGCTAGGTGGTGCAGTGAATAGAGCACCAGCCCTGGAGTCAGGAGGACCTGAGTTCAAATCTGACCCCAGACACTTGACACACTTACTAGCCATGTGATTTTGGGCAAGTCACTTAATCCCAATTGCCTTCCAAAATGCAAAACAAAACAAAACTAATTTTAAAAAACAAATAAGAGCAGTAGAGGAAAAAATGGTAAGAAAAATATGAGAGCTGTACAAAACAGACATGAAAAGAGAATTAACAACTTGGTAAAAAGAGGTTCAAAAGCTTACTAAAGAAAATAACCCCTTGAAAATCAGATTGGCCAAATGGAAGCTAATGACTCCATGAGATGTCAGGAAATAATAAAACAAAATCAAAAGACTGAAAAAATAGAAGAAAATATGAAATATCTTATAGAGAAAAATCACTGACCTGGAAAGTAGATTGAGGAGAAATTATTTAAGAGTAACTAGACTCTCTGAAAGCAATGAACAATAAAAAAGATCCTACACATCATATTTCAAGAAATTATAAAAGAAAACTACCCATATATCTTAGAACCAGAGAGCAAAGGAAACAGTTTAGTGTAATTCCCAAAGTAAATTTATTTTAGAAAGTTTCTCAGAACATTCCACACAAGACCTCCCTGATGATTCATTGTAGCTCAAGGTGACCTGGGTCCTTGAAGCCTATGCCAACAAAATGCAAGTTCTGGCAGGACCTACTAAGCTAGAGAGTCCTCAAGTATGGGCCTGGCATTGCATCGTGTGGTTATTATCCAAGGATCAGACTAGTAAAATATAGAAAAACTCACAGGAGGTTGGACACAAAGCAATGAATTTTTCTGCTGCAGCAACTCATGAATACTAACTTATTAAGGATGAAATCTGTGTTTGGAGAGAATAGTACCCAGATTAATGAAATCATAAATCCTTGAAGTTTCAACATATAAATTATGAGAAAATCAACACCTATCTCTAGATTTAGAGCAACTGGGCGCTGCCCAGAAAAAGGACAAGTCATATATTGCCTCCTCTGTGTTAACACTGCACACCTGCCCAGTTGTAATAGTGGGAGTGCTCCCTTTCCTACCAATAACTGCCAGAGAAACAGGATCTCAGATTGAAATCACCATGCCTCATTTACTAACACTGTGTTACCAGGGGTTACTGTACTTCATCTGAGACTATTTTAAAACCTGCTTTGCAAATTCAGTGATAGAGATCTGTCCTACAAGGAAATCTCAAGAGCTAGAAGATCCTAGGTGACACTGATTTATGAGGGTTCTAGAGATATGAGAGCTGAAGTCTCATTTAATTTTCTGTCCATTGCAAAACACCTATCATCATTCACTATCAAACTAGTTTCAAGATTTTTTATCACTGGGGGCAGCTAGATGGAGCAGTGAATAGAGCACTGGCCCTAGAGTCAGGAGGACCTGAGTTCAAGACACTTAAAACTTATTAGCCCTGCAACTTTGGGCTAGTCACTTAACCCCAATTGCTCTGCCCTCTGCCCTACAAAAAAAAAAAAGCAAAAAAAAAATTCTTATCATTGGTCTTTTGGGAAGGGGAAATGTTGTGGTTGATAAAATGTCTATGAAATTTGGAAGAGCTGGTTGGGTTCTTTTGTTTTGGGGGCTCAATTGGGAAATTGTTCCAAGACCAATTAAGCCTGAGTTCAGGATTTCGTGTTTTCCTGCCTTCTTTAGTGCCAGCACTACATTGGAGAGGAAGAGGACAAAATAGTCACTATCAACCTTTCCTAAATACCCACCATATGTAGAGCATTGGAAATTACAAAGGAAGCAGAAGACTGCTCTCAAGAAGTTTTCCATTAAATGATATGGAATCTACCTTGAGTTGGCATGTGATGGGACCATAGGGGTTGGAAGAGATCTTCAATGACATTGTGCCCCACATCCTCATGTTACAAAGAAGGAAACTGAAACCCAGATAGATTAAGGGACTTGTCCAATGTCTTATCCAGTGGAATTGAAACAGATCAAAGGAAACACAGAATGTGCAAATTTGGAGAATTCAAACCAAATGTTCATACTGACTATTTGTGCCTGATCTGTGGTAGAACATTCAAAGCTCAGATTGCTCTGATCAGTCACAATGGGACACATGGAAACTTGACTTTAGCACAGTGATGTCATTTAGGTCCTCTCTGAGAACAAAGGACAACAACCAAGCAATACAGTTGAAGGAGATCATAATCCCCTCATCTCTTGTGCTTAGAATCATCTGGGACCTAGGACAGGGGAACCCAGAGCTTCCAAACCAATCTAATGGTTGAGGACAGGATTCTGGAGAAAGATTGTTTCAGTTTAACTCTTTTTTTTTTTTGGGGTGGGAAGAAGGAAGAGGAATTGGGGGTAAGTGACTTGCTCAAGGTCACATGGCTAGTAAGTGTTAAGTGTCTGAGGCTGAATTTGAACTCAGGTCCTTCTGACTCCAGGGTTGGTGCTCTATTCAGTGAATCACCTAGCCACCCCAACTCTTTTATTTTTTAAAAAATTTCTGATACTCATTTTTTTTTCTGGTGTGGAGAGTTAGGCTGAACTCTGAGTGATTGGAGATCTCACTTGGGAGGCTCTGCACTGTTGTACAGTGTGATACAATAAAGCATCCACACATCTAAATAACCTTCTCACCTTCAGAGAATCCCTTTTATTTAGATACTGTGCTGAACATTCTTTGTGAGCATAGATCTCCCCCATTTCTGTCTCAATATGAGTAATCAGAGGGGAAATAAAGAAAGTTCTTTCTGGTCTTACATCATATAATTTTGACATATTTGGGAGAAATTTTGTTGGACAAGAGCCTAATGTGGAGTTTCAAGCAGCTGAATCAAATGCTTTTTTGGTCAACAAGTAACAAACATGGTGGGATCTTGTATCTTCTCCACCTTTCAGTTATTCATATGACTATGAAGTGGTCTGCTCCAGTATTGTGAAAGCCTAGTTATTTACCTTCTCAAGTTTCCTTCACAGACTCTCTTAATAAGCTTGTTATTCCTGTAAAGAGGTGGTGCAGTGGACAGAGGGCCTGGCCTGGAGTCAGAAAAACTCCTCTTTCTAAGTTCAAATCTGGCCTGAGACAATTACTATGTGTCACCCTGGACAGGTCACTTAACCCTGTTTGCCTTAGCTTCCTTATCTGTAAAAAGAACTGGAGAAGGAAATGGCAAACCATTCCAGTATCTTTGCCAAAAAAACAAACAAACCCAAAAAGGGTCATGAAGAGTCCGACAGAAGTGAAAACAACTAAACAGAAAAGTAGTGTGAAAGTAGGTATATGGCTGTCTAAGTCAATTAATATTTTCTTGATCACTTTTTACTGAAATATGAAAAATAAAGAAAGAACTAGACTTCAAAACTTCCAAAGCATTTCTTGTGATCTTGAAACACTTTATCAGAGGGAACTGTGGAAAGATGGAGGTGTGTATTAGTACCTAAAAAAAAGTCCAGATCTCCCACAAATACCCCAGGAAGGCCCTAAAAATGATCAAGCAAAGAAAAAAGAAAAAGCTATGCACCTTTTTATCTAGCCCAATATAAAATGGACTTTCAAGAATCCCTTGGAAGTTCTAATCAAAAGCAGTCCTCAAGCTCGGATAGGCAGAAGGCAAAGTGTGAACCATAATAGGAGACAGGGTCAGACCAGCAGTCAGTAGTGCAACAAGAACCAGGCAACTCAGTATCCACGTGGGACCACTAGAAGAACACCGAGAGAGGTAGCTTAGCACCTAACAATCACACACTCACATCACACAAGGAAACAGAAGGAAACAGGGAGAAGGAAAGGGGAGTTTTCCAGGGAGGGCAGGATAGATGAACAAAATGAACAAAATAAACTCCATCATTAAAGCATGTTACATGAAGAGAGGATTCATTTTTTTTAAAAAGAGAAAAATCTGTGACCAGGGATGAGGAAAGAGGTAAAGAGAGGAGAAAACAGAGCACTTCAATTGTAGATCATTAATACCAAGCAAACTCTCTTTCATTATCTTCTCTTTAAAAAAGGGATTGGGGCAAAGAGAGGAAAAAGTACAAAAGGATAGGTTAAGTGGGGGTAGGAATACACAATCAATTATCATAAACATTAGTATGAGTGGGATAAACTCACCCATAAAATGGAACAGGATAGCAGAATGAATTAATGGAGTTTAATAATAAGTTGTTTACTAGAAACATATTTGAAACATAAAATTTTACACAAATAAAGGGCTAGACCAAATTAATCCTATTTCGAGTGAACTCTTAAGAGTAGAAGTAGCAGTCATAATTTCATATAAGGTAAAAATAAAAATAGACACAATAAAAAAGAAATAAGTAGAGAAATTACATTATTCTTAAAGACTCCTTAAAGAATGGCTTTATGCTGAGAATTAGCAGGGTATGACATTTAAATTAATACACAGAGATTGAAATGCATATTTTTAGGATGCACAATCAAAATAAATTGGGAGATGCCTTCTCTAGAGACGGCTAGATTGTAATCCTGGAGTGGTTGAACATAGGAATCTCAATTGAGGGCCTTCAATTGTAGATCATTAATACCAAGCAAACTCTTGGAAGGAAGGAAGGAAGGAAGGGAGGAAGGAAGGAAGGAAGGAAGGAAGGAAGGAAGGAAGGAACGAAGGGTTAACAGGATTTTACTGAGTCAGTCTCTAATCTGAGAATGATGAAACAGCAGGTCAGAGACAAAGTGTCACGCATCAGGTAGCCGTTTAATTAATTGGTTTCATTATGAGGAACAGATTTGCAGATTGGGAATTCTCCTGATCAGAATTTTGCCTTGCTGAAGTTAAGACAGAGATTATCTACATAAATCACAAGTGGGAAGGGAGGGGGGAAGGTGGATTACAATCATTCCTAGAGCCAGAGTGGTTTCCCATGAGAAACCTACAAATGGAAGACAATATAACAATTCTGGAGTCCTGTGGGAGCAATACTGCTCAAGTCCTTGGGGGTTGTTATTTGGTAGATCATAGGACCGGAGTTCTGTGACAGGAACAAGTTCTGCAGTCTTTGATTCGCTTCACTTCAGATACATAGGCAGAAGGATGCCAATGATTGTGAGCCTTGTCAAAGTTTGATTGATCAGTTCAAGCTGCATTGGGAGTCTGACTCACAAGCTGGAAAAGGCAATTCTGCAAAATCTAATCTATTAGTTTATTCGTTACACATATCATATTGATTATTATAAAAATCAGAATTCTCTCCAAACTTGTATAAAGCTTGCTTTCTCTCCACAGAAAGAGGGATGGAGGGAGGGAGGAAAGAAGGATCATTGAAACAATTTTTTTAATGCACAAAAGAATGGAAGAAAGGCCATAAAAGAACCATAGTCAAGCAGGAGAGCTTTGAAAATTACATATTGGGCACTGTGGAAGGGAGATTCATCCTGCCCTATCGGAAAGTTAGAGGAGTGATGGGGGAGGACATAGGAGAGTTTAGATTGGGGGAGGGATCATACAAGGGGATGGCTGTTTTGAGGGGGGGGTAGGGGAAAGATGGGGAGAAAATTTGTAACTCAAAATCTCATGGAAATGAATGATGTAAACTAAAATAAAAAAAAGAAAATTACATGTTGAACTTACATATTTTAAAAGAAAAGCAAACTGTATATAATAGAGATACACAGTTGCATGTACAATCTTATTTTTCTGTTGTTCCATGTATATAGAAATGCATAATTTACTTAGTGTTCGTAAAGTTCAGAATGAAAAAATGGAAAGAAAAATATAAAAATGCGAGAAGGACACCACCTATGTTGTGTTGAAAGGTGTGTACCATCATGTCTATGCAGATAGTATCTTGGATGGCCCTCAATTGAGATTCCTGTGTTCAACCAGTCCTGATTACAATCTATCTGTCTCTGGAGAAGGCATCTCCCAATTTATTTTGATTGTGCATCCCTAAAAACATGCATTCCAATCTCTGTGTATTAATTTAAATGTCACACCCTGCTAATTCTCAGCATAAAGCCATTCCCATCATGTACTTTCTTTATTCCTACTCTTAGGCTATTGAATGCCCTTAGACTAGGAAGTCACAAAGATATGTCAACTAAATCCACTTTAAATTCTTGTTATCTGATTCCAAGATACAACACAACACAACACAATTTTTTTTTTAATTCTCCATTGATATTTGATCATATTTCCTGTAGTATTGGTAGGAAACCTTAGCTTCTCTTGTTAAGGTCCCAATTTCACTCTCACTTCCTTACCACAGGAGATAATCTCTTCTATTTTACCAAGAAAATGGAGGCTGCCCATCATGGTTTCCTACATCTTCCCTACCTCAATTACTACAAACCTCCTTTCTCTCTCTCTCTCTCTCTCTCTCTCTCTCTCTCTCTCTCTCTCTCTCTCCCTCTCTCCCTCTCTGTTTCTGTCTCTCTGTCTTTCTCTCCACTTTCTGCCTAGCTCATCTCAGTTACCAATAAATATGCCCAGATATCTGACATACATCAAAAACCTTCACTTAACCTAGCTAGCCCCTCAAGCCACCTTCCTCCATTCCTTCTCCCTTTCCCTTTAAGAGTCATCCAAACAGTGTGTCCAATTCACCTTTCTAATCTCGCCTTCTCCTACTTATCTATTTTCATGACAAGGTCTGAAGGATCTTGGAAGGGCTGAGGGAAGCTGCAGAGAGTAAATGGTGTTGTTTCCATTGCTATGAGAGTTACAAAATAAATCAATTCAATCTAAGATCCCTCTAACATCTCTATTCATTGGATCACACAATGCCTAGAAAGAACCTTTAAGATATCTTGCTAAATTAATTATAACTCAGAGAGGCTTGCTAATTTATCTTCAGAACAATGACATATGAGTTTGAACTGAGGAGAGGCTTCTATTGTCACTGAGCCCTAATTTCTTTTTATTCTAAATGTGGGGCAACTGCCAGTTTGTGTAGAGGACATCCTCTCTCACTTCCAGAGACTAACATTAATTCTACCTCCTTCATAGGACATAAAGGTCTATTGTTCAGTTCAGAGTCTGTTCAAACACTGGGATTCCACTGAAGGAGGATGTTTGTCATATTGTCAATCATTCTGATGAAATCTGGAATAAATTCCTGAAGGGTAATTTCAAAGATTTTGGTTGTAGTTGGTCAGCCATTTTTAGCCATGTTCAACTCTTCATGACTTCATTTGAGGTTTTCTTGGCAAAGATTGTAGAGTGGCTTGCCTCATTTTATTGATCAGGAAACTGAGACAGAGTTAAGCCCAGGGTCACACAGCTAATGAGTGTCTGAGGTCAGATTTGAACTTGGGAAGATCAGTCTTTCTGACTCTAGGCCAAGCACTCTTTCCACTGTGCCACCTAGCTGCCCCATTCAAAGATTCAGACTTGTTTTATTTTCCTCAAGTAATAAGAAGGGAACACTCTGGAATTACGTTCTATACCATATTAATCAAATACTCTGCTCCCTGTGTCCTTCATCAGATCCTTCCTTAATAACCAGTTCTAGCTTCAATATTTGAAAGCATTTCTGGAATCATAAGAAGGTCCTGAGACAAAGAGTAAAAAATGGTTTGAAGAATTGGAAAATATTTCTCATCACTTAAAGTAGAAAGCAGTGGGACTGGTCACCCTGGGGAAGGAAAAGTTAAGGAGTGTTAGTCCAGACCTGCAGTCTTATCAGTGTATGAAGCTCTGGAGTGAGGAGACTCTCTCCCCCTATAGAGATTTGGGGGAGATATTCTACAGCTGCATTTGTACAGCACTTCAAGGTCTGTAAAATGTTTACATGTGCTGTCTCACTTGAACCTCCCTACAACCCTATGAGTCAGGTGCTGTTGTTATCTGCATTTAACAGATGAGGAAACTGAGCCTGGCAGGGGTTAAGTGTCTTGTCCAGGGATACATCAGTCAGTTAGGCAAATGACTGAACATACTGTGCAGTGTAATGAATATACTGGAGGTCTATTGTCAGTAAGAAATTACAAATATGAAGAATTCAGAAAGATTTTCATGAACTTATAGAAAGTGAAATAAGCAGAAGCAGGAGATCAGTGGTGACCAATTACATAATACTCACAATAATGTGAAGGAGAATAACATTGATAATGCAGTGATGAGTCTTGACTTCAGAAGATTAACATGGAATCTAGTGACACAGGCAGCTAGGGGGCACAGTGAATAGAGCACCGGCTATGAGTTTGAATCCATTCTCAGACGCTTGACACTTACTAGCTGTGTGACCCTGGGCCAGTCATTTAACCCCAATTGCCTCACCTCCCCAAGAAAGAAAGAAAGAAAGAAAGAAAGAAAGAAAGAAAGAAATCAACTGTTTGTGAGCTGGGAGTTTTTTCTGTGTACAAATCATACTGCTTGTTAGAACAAAGCCAAAATAAACACAAAGCTAGAAGAAAGATTTTATTCTCATTTTTATATGAGATAAAAATATGGCCTTCAATTAAAAGAACTCCAACGCGAGGTATTTGAATAAACTATTGGTGCTAAGGGGAGGAAATAGGCACTTGATGGAGGAGAGAACATTAAAACTAATCACAACGATTTCAAATAGAAGTTTAATTAATGAAATTAATAAGATCAAATGGAACCTTAAAACCATTTTATTCATCCAAAACTTGACAAATGTCAAAGAAAGGGCTATCGCAGTCGAAGGTAACAACAATTTAGAATTTAAGCTCCTTATCTTAGGGAAAAGGATGGCTAAAAATTATGAATAAATAGTGAGAATTAATGAAAGGAAAAAATAGTTAAAAGAAACCCTAGTAATACAGTCAACTAAGCAAAGTCATATTAAGAGCATTTAAGAATGAAACTGTAAGGACAATATACAAAAGATGGAAAAGATCTGTAAATTTTTTAAAGCAACAATTCTTTTCACTATCAAGGTCACTAGTGAAGTTTAACATCAACATTTAGAAGCAACTCATAAAGTGGAAACGTTACTGAAGAAAACAAAGATGGGCAAGCAATTTGACTAGTCCAAGTATACATAGAGGAGGTCTGTGCTAGAGGCAAAACAATTTTGAGGACACTGATTCTAAGGTATTTCAAGGCAGGGAGGATACTTTAGGCATGGAAAAGTTGTTGTACCTTATTATCAAAAAAAGGTGATTGGGTGAATAAAAAGTAACTACTCATCTATATGCCTACTTTCCCATCTACATAAAATTTTATGGGTAAAATTAACATATACATGAAGAGCATCTTTGGTAAGTGTAGTAGAGAGAAAAGGAAGGCCTGCAAAATGAATATTCCACAGTGGACTACATCTTTACTATAATATAATTGACTGAAAGATGTACCACAAAGTTCTACTATGCTTACTGCTCATAGATTTTTTTTTTAAAAACATTTGATTTAATAGTTCAAAAAGCATCTTAAAGGCTCTCCTCCAACACAGTGTCTCCCTTGCATACATCAAAATCATGCAAAATTATTTGCTAGATAATGACAAAATAACTTTATTCAATGACTTTCTGATTATATCAAGTGAGGCATAAAAACACAGAGACAGGCGTTTGCCAAAAGTGCTTACCAGGAATCTATGTTGGGGCCTGGGCTGTTTAAGCTTATTATTAGTGACCCAGATAAAGGCAGAGGAGGCATGCTTATCAAATTTGTAGATGATGTAAAGCTGGGAGGGCTGACTATATGCTGGATGATAAATTTAGGATCCAAAAAGATCTTAATAAACCAGGGTGTTAGGCCAATCTTACCAAGCTAAAATGTAACTGTGATAAAGGTAATATTTTACACTTGTTTTCAAAAAAATCAACTTCACAAGTACAAAGTAGAGAAGATATGACTATAAAGCAGTTAATCTGAAAAAGATCTGATGACTTTTGTTCACCAGAAATTCCATATGAGTCAACAGTACAATTATGTCAGTCTAAAAGCTAAATTGGGCTATATTGAGAGTCATTGTGTCCAGAACTGAGGAGGTGATAATCCCACAGAATTTTCCCCAGGGCAGACCACATCCAGTGTATTGTGTTCAGTTCTGGGTAACACACTTTAAGAACATTGCTAAACCAGAGAATATCCATAGAAGGTTGGCCAAGTTGATGAAGGGTCTCAAGTTCAATTGAATGAACTGATGATGTCTATTTGGAAGAAAAAATCTTCCTAAAGATTAGAGCAATCCCAAAGTAAAATAAATTTCCTTAAGAGAAAGTAGTTTCTCTCTCACCAGTGGTCTATACATGATGACCACTTGGTGAGCATCTTATGAAAGAGATTTTTGTTCAGGTTTATATTGAACTGAGATTCCTTCCAACTAGGATTCTTTAAGGATTGGAGAGAGGTTGTACAGGGTGACATAACTAAATTGAGGTCAGAGCTGGGTTTTGAACCCCAACACCAAGTCCAATATCTTCTCCACTATCCTCCATGGCCTCTCAGCAAACCTTATCTGTTATACAATTTTATCTATGGCCAGCCTAGCCACAGAAGCATCATATCAACATAAGAATAAGATTCTGGAAAAGAAAAAATATAATCAATTTTTTTTTTTACTTAGCAAACAGGATAGCTATGTGAGAATAAGAAAAACAGAAACCAAATCTTCAAAACAACCCAATTAAGTTGTTTTTGTTTTTTACCAAAACAAATAGTATTATACACTGAAAGTTGAAGAGATAGGTGCATGTTCTGAATTTAATTGAGCTGTATTTATGGTCTGAGATTCCCCCAAAACAGTATAACACATATGCTTGAATTTGCTAGCTACCATGACAAATCAACTCAAATTACGTTTTGTATAACAGAGAGAGGGAAAATGGAAATTTATCCACAAGGACGCATATTATCACTGAAATGACATAAGCTACCTTGGTGAATCAAATTTGATTCCAGTTAACCTTCCATCTAAGTAAGCCTCTAGTTTTGCATTAGGTGCTCTCATATGAAACCAAATACATAGCAAAAAGTTGTATTAGGTTTCTAGGATGTCATATAAGAAAACTGATGAGCTTTGAGTGTAGACTGAAGCGAACTTTTTTCACTCTATTTTTCTCATTTTTGTGCGTGTATTTTGCAGCATGGCTAATATGGAAATATGTTTTACATGCCATTGTGTGTATATTTGACAAACTGATTGCTTTCTCATGGGAGGGGTAAGAAGGAGGGAGAGAATCAGGAACTCGAAATTTTTTTGAATGTTAAAACTTTAAAAAATATAATTGGAGGATAATAAAATAAAAATATTTAAAATAACATAAATAAAATAAAATTTAAAAAAACAACATGCATCTCCTTACCTTACATGTAGTACTGAGGCAAATTAACATAAATGATATTTGAACAAGACCTATAATGATGAAGCCCATTGTGTCTCTGACAGTGATAACTTTTGTGGGAGAATGGAATGTATTTCATGATACTACCTTCAAAAGTTAGGAATGTACCTCCAAATTATCCCTGTGTCCCTTAATAATATGTTTAAGATGAATTATTCATTTGTTCAGTCATTTTTCAGTCATGTTTGACTCTTTGTGACCCCATTTGGGGCTTTCTCGGTAAAGATATTGGAGTGGTCTTCCATTTCCTTTCCCTGCTCATTATATAGATGAGAAAACTGAGGCAGAGTCAAGTGACTTGCCTAGGATCACACAGCTTTTAAGTGTCTGAGGCCAAATCTGAACTCAGGAAGATGAATCTTCCTGACTCCAGGCTTGGCACTCTGTCTACTTCACCACCTAGATGCCTGAATATATTTATCATTTTAGATAAATAGGAACTATTTTTAATGAGTCAATCTGCATGTTAAGAAAAGGTAATAGTTTATCATTAATATGTCCTTTATAACATAATTATAATTATGTTATTATAATCATATTATATGTTATAACAAAACATACATTTATAATAAAACATGGCATGGAGATATCACTGGGTCCTTGAAGGCTATTTCAAGAGAATACACACACTAGAACAGCGGTTCTCAACCTGTGGGTTATGTTCAATTTGTAACAATGAAAATATATTCTGCATATCTGATATTTACATTAGGATTCATAACAGTAGCAAAGTTACACTTATGAAGTAGCAACGAAAATAATTTTATGGTTGGAGGTCACCACAACATGAGGAACTTTATTAAAGGGTCACAGCATTGGAAAGGTTGAGAACCACTGCTCTAGAAAGTCAAGAATCTCAGAAGACTTTGAACATCGCCCTTAGAAGCAGGTCTTATTTCTAACTTCCAACAACAAACCTACCTTAGTACAGAGTAGCTCACTGTCAGAAGGCTGGTAACCAGGGGATGACTTTTCTTTTTCATACAACAGCCTTACAAAATGGACAAAACCAGAAAATGTCCTTATGTGGTCCCCTTCTGCAGTGATGGTGACCAGTGGCACAGTAGTGGAAAAGGTACGGAGGGCAATCACACAGGACTATCTGTTGGTGAATTCAGAGATCCACCCAAATACCTAAATACTGAGTTTTCACCATCCAGCTCTGGGGACTGATAAGCCAGACACTGGAGATCTGTCCACTGTTAGTTCTTCTGCATTCTAGCACAGCCTAGGAAGTAGTGAAGGTGATGAGGAAGCTGAACCTTCTATTTATTTATCTTTCCAGTCTTTCTCAACCAATCTCTGGCCTTGGCGCGAACAGTACTCATAATACTAACTCAGAAGGTCATTAGAATTAGGACAGAATTGTGCTGAGTTAATTGACATTTATTGAGTCAATATGCTTATGTGTGTCAGGTACTGTGCTGAAGATACAAAGAAAGTAAAAAAAAAAATACTGTTCCTGATTTCTAGAAGCTGGCATTCGAATGGGAAAGACAACATGCAACCAACTATGCACATACAGTATATATACAGGATAGACGAAAGGTAATCTTAGAAGTCTCTAGACAGCTAGATGGCACGGCATTGGGCTTGGGGTAAGGAAGACCTGAGTTCAAATCCGATCTTAGACACTTACTAGTTGTGTGACCCTAAGCATGTCATTTAACCTCTGTTTGCTATAATCCACTGGAGAAGAAAATAACAGATTGCTCCAATATCTTTGACAAGAAAAACCCATATGAGGTCACAAAGAGTCTTCAGATACTACTGAACAAGAAGAATAACAACAAAAATCTTGGGAGGAGAGCAGGAATTAGGGGAAGTGAGGACTGGGAAAAGCCTCTTGAAGAAGGCAGGATTTGAGTTGAATCTTGAAGTGCCTTGAGTGTCTTGAGTGAGGAACAGCAAGAAAGCCTGTGTTGCTGGATTGCAGAATATGTACAGAAGAGTAAAATGTACAAAGACTGAAAACATAGGAAAGGCCAAGATTGAAAAAAAGGGATCATTTTGTTTATTCGTGGAGGCAATAGGGATCCATTGGAGTTTATTGAGTAAGGGGTATGACACAGTCAGACCTGAACTTTAGGAAAACAACGGCTACCTCAGTGGGAACACATCTGAGAGATGTTGTTAATGTCCCTCCTGTGGCCAAGTAGTAGCTGCCAAAGTCCCGGCACATTGATGAGCATGATTATACATTGGGAGCTTCCTGAAGTCCTCTAGAGATGCAAGAGTTTTTTTCATCTCCTTTTATGAACCTGGAAACCACTCTTACACTGGGTAGAAAACCTGACTCGGCATCTTTCAGGAAGACACCACAGCCACTTTCAGTCTCTTAGAGGCAGAGTCACAGTGTGGTACCATTCTGACAAGAGTCCCCTCCCAAAGAGAACTCGTTTATTTAAGCAGTACATCTGCCCAGAGCTATCCAAATTCACAGAGGCATTTAACTACATAAAAGAAGGGGCTTTTGGCCTAAAGTGTACGGTCTTAGTGATTTACACTCAGGCACAGAATATTGATCAATCAATGAATGCTTGAGAATGAACACAATTTTTCCAGACTCACAGAGGCTTATGCCTCAGTCAATACCCCTCAGAAACCCAACTGAGGACGAGACTGAGTGATGCTTCTGACATTAACACTGACCCAAGATAAAGTTGTGGGATTTCTTTCCCCTACTTTGCCACATTTTTCAGTGTCGTAATGAATATGTCAACAATGAAGATTAGTATAAGCCATCATACAGGACCATAAAGCTAGAAGTGCAAGAGGTACAATGGATAGAGTGTTAGGCTTGGAGTCAAGAAGGCTCAAGTTCAGACACTAACCTTGGGCAAGTCACATTCTGTTTGCCTCAGCTTCTTCAACTGTTAAATGGGGATAATTATAGCACCCACCTCCCAGGCTTGTTGTGAAAATCAAAAGAGAGAATATTTGTAAGTACTTAGCAGACATAGTCTAATACATAGCAGATACTACATAAATGCCATTTTGATCATTATTATTATTACTACCTGAAGAGGACTTTAGAGATAGTCTAAGAGGGCAGCTCAATGCTGTTTGCCTCTATTTCCTCATCTGTAAAATGAGCTGGAAAAGGAAATGGCAAACCACTCCTGTATCTTTGCCCAAAAAACCCCAAAAGGTGATCATGAAGAGTCAGACACAACTGAAAAAAAATTAAATGATATAGGATGCCTCCATCCTATGTATTTTATATATTCCTTTTATCCTATCTCTGCTACCCAAATTATTGGAAATGACTTGCCTCCCTTGTCTTCTGCATCAGTTCCCTGACCTCACAACTACAGTGGCCTCTGCCTGCTCCCTTACCAACACCAAGGATAAATCTATTCAGAGTAAATGAATGGTAGCGTTTCCCATGACAGGGGAGGGTACAACAATGGGATCAAATCTGAAATTTACCAGTAAATGTAAATTATTTCATGAACTATGCCCCATCATGACTATGTCCTTAAGCAAGCATCCAACCTTAATGTGCCTCAACATCTTGAAAAAATATCAGGGTTTTAGCCGGCAGCCACAAAATCTGCGTTTTGCCACCTGTCCCCAATCCATTGGATCATCCTTGTCCATTACATGCACTTGAATTCTTCTCCTTCATGGTCCCCTCCTATGATTATTGATGGAAGGCTGGACACTTGAAATTTATTGCATGGAAGCAACAGGATTGTCCATTATTGGCCTGCCTATTAAATGCATGCATACAAGGGTTTTAAATTTACCTATTTGTCCCCCTATAGCGGACAGAGACAGTTGTCGTCAGTTGCAGAGAAAATGAGGGCCAGAAACCTGCTTGTGTACGCTTGGTGACCACTGACCCCGGGAGGGGTCACTGCTTACTTAATCTAAACAATTGTGGGAATAGTTCCCAGGGACAATCGCAAGCTTGGCTGAACTAAGAATCAACACGCAACCCTTAAGCAAAACAGATTCACAAAAGGGCTGAGTGAAACAATGTTTCTACATAAAAAACATTAAGAAGTTACTACTCTTCATCGTTATTATTACTGCTGATTATTGTTGTTATTGTTATCATTATTGACATTTTAAAAATTAATTTATTGGGTCACCTAGGTGGCGCAGTGAATAGAGCACCAGCCCTGAAGTGAGGAGGACCCAAGTTCAAATCCAGCCTCAGACACTTAACAAAAAACTAGCCCTGTGACCTTGGGCAAGTCACTTAACCCCAATTGCCCTACCTTCCCCCTCCAAAAAAAATTTAATTTATTAATATTATCAATATAATTTGTTGAGTCATTTTTCAGTTGTATCCCTCTCTTAGTGACCTCATTTGGGAACTTCTTGGCAAAGATGCTCGAGGGGTTCACCATTTCCTTCTCCAGCTCATTTTACAGATGAAGAAACTGAGGCAAATAGGGGTGAAGTGACTTGACCAGGGTCACATAACTAGAAAGTGTCTGAATCTGAATTTGAATTCAGGTCTTTCTGACTCCAGGGCTCTCACTCTATCCACTGCATCACCTAGCTGCTTTAAAGGAGAGAACGAGTTAGTTTTTTTTGTTTATTGACTGGGCATATTGCACTACTTTGAGATCTGGGTCCATTGTAATCTCTTAGTACAATCAAACATCGGGTTAAGTCAACATCAGTTCACTGAAGTGGTGTCCTGAGAACAAAATCCAGGAAGTGGTTTAAACTAAAGCAGGCCAAGGGAAATGTTCACCCAGACTTTATAGACGCATTGCTGTTGAGTCTTTTCAGACTGTCCGACTCTTCATGACTCCATTTGGAATTCTCTTGACAAAAACACTGGACTGGTTTGCCGTTTCCTTCACCATCTCATTTTACAGATGAGGAAACTGAGGCAGTTAAGTGATTTGCCCCAGGTCACACAGCTAAGAAGTACCTGAGACCAAATATGAACCCAGGTCCTCCTGCCCCAGAACCATCATTCTACATACTACCCCACTTGCAACAAAAGGAAGCTGAAAAGCAAGGGGCTAGAAAGGGAGGGAAGACAAAATAATCTGAGCCTGGGGAGAAAGCATGGTGTAAAAAGTTCCGGAAAGGGCGAGCCGGGGCTGTCCTCCCTAAAGGAGGGAGGAGCCTTTCAATCAGAGGGAGAAACCACAGGGGTTGGAGTGTGTGGATTTCTGGCCAGAGTGGGCTTTAGGAGTTAAAAGGATTCTTGGTATGCTCTTGATGAGGGCCTTCTTAAAGGGGCTACATTCAATTTTCTCTTAAGGGTAAAAGAGTACTAGTCCTAACCTATGTGGCACTCAGTACCAGTCACCAGTTCTAGGGAGGCCTAGCTTCTTGGTGATACTTTATCTCAAGGGGCCAGGATGGAAAACAGGCTGCAGGTGACCAACAAAGCTTCTGAGCACATACCCTTGTATCTGGTGTGCATACATATGTGTACCAAGAAAACTTTTGTCTGCTGACATAAATTTAATAGTCAAAAATGGTTTGAATCTTTATTTCTGTTCCATAGTATCTAGAGCCAGACTAACTAAAGCTATATTCCCTCATGTAAGTCACTTATCAGAGATCCAGAATATGGCAAAGAATCAGGAAGTTGGAGAGAGTTCTGTGAAGCCAACATGGATGCTATAAAGTTCAGGGGCTGAAGATCAAGTCCAGATGAGATGTAAATATATTTACTTTTATCCAGACTATGGAAGGTTACATTTCCCCTAAAATAATCTTTATTTCATTTAGACAACTGCCTGGTTTACAATCAATTTTAACTTCCTAGGTTGTATAAGGAAGCATGTTTTTTTCTATCCACTTCACTTGAGCAAAGAGTAGTCTTTTCTCTGATGCTAATATTGTCAGTTACTCACACCCATGGGATTTTCTGCATCATCTTTATAGTCTTTATAAACATGTAGCAACAAGTACTGTAATAAGCATTTATTAAATGACTGTGTGCTAGGACCTGTACCAAGCACTTTACAAATATCTCACTCGATTCTCACAACAACCCTGAGATGGGTACTATTAACATCCCCATTTTACAAATGAAGAAACAGAGAAAGACAAGGTTAAGTGACTTGCCCAGGGTCATGCAGCTATTAAATGTCTGAGGCCACAGTTAAATTCAAGTCTTTCTGACTTCCAAGTCCAGGGCTTTATCCCCTACACCACTGAGTTGCCTCACGTCAGGCAAACTGCTAGATCTGCTCTCATTTAACTGGATCTATCTACAAATTTTTTGCTAAAAGCTTTGGTTCTCTAATTATACTTATTACTTTAACTCCAAATGTGCTAGAAATAGTACTCACACAATTCAGTGGTGCCTTATAAAGCATACTTGAGGGAAAATGAAGGTCATGCACATCGCTGCACTGGGAGGTAACAGCAACAAGCAGAAGAATAAATGGAGTGCTATCTTCAAGGGTTTAAGTCATTTAGAAGCTTATTTTTTAAAATATCTCTGTAGTACTTAGCATAATTCTTAAAGGTAGAAGTCAAGTTTTTAAAAATCCAGAAATTTACTTGTTCAATTAATGAGCTTTCCAATACTAGTTTTCCTTCTTTTAGAATAGACCACTGGAATGCTGGCGCTGTTCTGGAGATCTTAAGACTTATGTTCACATGCCCTAGCTATTTCTGAAGTACACTGTCACTGCATTTCTAAAATACACATACATGTATCAGTTCAACTCTTATGGAATGATATTGAGATTAATGAACATTTACACTTCATCACAATTACAAAAACATAAGAATCTTACATAGGGACTTCTAGTTAGCACAGTCACAGAATAAAGCAGAAGTACCTACTCAGCAGGTCTGGCATGGTGACAGAAAATGAAACCTGGCTGTTTTTTAATTTGGAAAGTTATCTACATTGACCATATTTTTGTGGAAACACCAAAGCCGATTGCCTTTGTAATGAAAGGCAGAGAACATACAAGTTTCATAGCATGGGTGAAGTTCAAGTAAAGACTGTTTTCCTTTTTCTTTAAAGACATGAAAATCTTAAAATTGGATGAGTCATCTGGACTTAGAGAAACTGCCTCTTTTCATTGGCAGCTCTAAAATTATTATTTGTCAATATTCATCTTCCAGATGAATAATCTTTAAGAAAATAAGAAGCCCAAGAAAACCTAGAGCAGTGGCGAACTCCCTAAGTGCACAGACAAGATATTCACAGCACTTGTGAGAGCTCTGCAATCTGCTCAGATTCCGGCCTAGAATGTTTATATCACAGCCTTAAAAAAAAAAGACATGTTCTTTTTTTTTTTTTTTGCTTTTTGGAGGGCAATTGGGGCTAAGTGACTTGCCCAAGGTCACACGGCTAGTTTTTGTGTGAAGTGTCTGAGGCCACATTTGAACTCAGGTCCTCCTGACTCCTGGGCCAGTTTTCTGTTCACTGCGCCACCTAGCCACCCCAAAAAGACATATTCTAATCTTTAACAGGAGATACAGTGGTATTCTCAGCACTGACTTAAAAAAATTAAACATTACTAACCACCACTTTCAAGAACAATTTTAAAAATAAAAACAAATAAGAAAAGCTTTGTTTTAAAATAGGTTCCCTGAAAACATCAAACAAAAGACAAAAAATTGTCATGATGGCAAAAGAAATAAAATATAATTGATGATAGATTGCACAGTACCTTGCATAGTAATTAGTGTTTGCATAGTAGTCTGCTGAATGCTCAATGCTTAACAAGCCAGATCAAAATCGTGGTTATCTATTCACTCTTATAAATCTTAGAATATTTCAAAACATTTCTAAAAAAATTCTAAAACCAGCTTTAGCTAAATAAGTATAGCAATATTTTTAAATTTTAAAAATTCTTCAATATTTTATTTTAAAGATATTTAAACAATTTTATTTGGCAAAGAGATACAAGTTCATCTTTAACATTTCCAGAAGGAATGCTCCTTACTTTAAAATGCATTTATGATTTGTAGGACAAATCCCATCTGTGAATCCTTCACTTATCCTGTGCCAATTCTACATTTTGTACAAAAAAGATCAAATTAGATGAAATTTATAAAATTGTAAAAACCAGTCCAGGCAATGTAACTATACAATCTTGCTGAAAAAGTACTAGTATCAAATCTAGCATAGAACAGTTTATGCCATATACTAAGGTTTAGTTCTTCAAGTCATTGCTCATTGCCGGCTTGCTTTTCCATTTTCTGTTGTCTCCATCCTGAGGAAAAGAAGAGGAACAAAGATGTTGGAAGAAAGAAACATCTAACTGGTCTTACTCCACTACTTCAAAAGATTTTTCAAAAAAGCTCCAAAACTGAAATGACGAAAATAAAATTTCAACACATTCAAATGGCCAAAGCAAAATCTTAATTCAATAATTTTTCCCTTCTTTCTTAACAGTAAACTTTCAATTGCAATTTTTTAAAAAATTTACTGAATGTCTGCTAATGGAAAGCACTAAGGATACAACGTTCTGCCGTAAAGGGACAAATATTCTACTAGAAGAATACAACATGTACATATGAAGAGTACAAAGAAATTTCAAAAACAAAGAGGGCAGTAATGGTTGAGGTGGGAGTGAGGGGGAGAATCAGGAAAGGCCAGGAGTAGGAGGTGGCACCTGAGCAAGATGGAATGTGTCGTACAGGGAATGGGTGGTCTGATCAGAACAGAGTGCATGAAGAGGACAAATGGGACTGGAAAGATCAGTGGGAGTCATTATGGAAGGTTTGAAAAGAAACTTATCTTCAAAAATAGCTAAGAATCAACAAAATCTGAATTTCAATTGAATTTAAACCTAACTCTCCCAGTAAGAGCTACTGCATTAAAAAGAACAGCATTTCACTTTGTTTCTTTATATTTTATGGCATATTACTGACCCTCTTCTATAATTTCACAAGTTCTTCTGAGTATTTTTATTAATTTTTGTGGGCTTTTTTTGGGGGGGAAAAGGTTCGGGGAAGGCAAGGCAACTGGGGTTAAGTGACTTGGCCAAGGTCACAGGGCTGGTGCGACAGGCCGGATTTAAACTCAGGTCTTCCTGATTCTAGAACCAGTGCTCTCTTCACTGCACCACCTAACTTGCCCCCTTCTGAGCATTTTAAAAAGCCATCCTCTGAGAGCAAATGTAAGAATTTCTTCATTTGCTAGCTTTAATAATCTTAACATATTAACAAAAGACTAAATTTATTAATCATTACTGACCTCTTTGCAGGATTTCATAGTATTGATAATGTCTTCTCCCTGGGATTCCTGTCACTGCTCTCTCCTGGTTCTTATTCCATCTGTCCTCCTTGGTTTCCTCTGCAGTATCTTCATGTCTTACCCCACATGTGTGGATATATCTAATGGCTCTGAACTGGTTTCTCTCCCTTGCTTTCAACATCATCTCTGTTTATCTCCATCAGTTCCCATGGACTCAAATATCACTTCTCTGGAAGTTACTTCCGAAGCTACTTATCCAGCTCCCTTCTCTCTCCTGAGCACCAGTCTTACATCTCTAACTGCTTCCTAAGATATTTCCCCATTTGGTGTCCCAATGGTATCTCAAATTCGGAATAACCCAAACAAGGCTCATCATCTTTCCCCTACAGCAGTGGTTCTCAACCTTCCTAATGCCGTGACCCTTTAATACTTGTATCTGGGCATATCTGCAAGTGGGCAGACCCGCCTGGAGGTGGATAGAGGAGTGGTGTCTCGGTTCCTAAGATCATCGGAAATGTGTTTTCCGATGGTCTCAGGCGACCCCTGTGAAAGGGTCATTCAACCCCCAAAGGGGTTGCAACCCACAGGTTGAGAACCGCTGCCCTACAGTTTACCCTCTTTCTACCTTCATTGTTTCTGACAAGGTTTCTATCCTACTTTCAGTCCCTCAGCTCCCTAACCTATGAGTAATCTTGGACTCTACTCTCACTCACTAATCAGCTGCCAACTCTTGTCAATTTTGCTACCACATCTTTCACATCTGTGCTCTTCTCTCCACTAACACAACCACCACTCTATTTCAGCTTCTCTTCACCTTTTGCCAGGACTACTACTGAAACAACTGGTCTCCTTATGCCAAGACTTCCCACCTTCTAATCCAACCTCCATATAAACTGACACCTTGACTTTCCTAAAGAACAGGTCTGGGGGACGGCTAGGTGGGGCAGTGAATAGAGCACCAGCCCTAGAGGCAGGAGTACCTGAGTTCAAATCCGGCCTCAGACACTTAACACTTACTAGCCATATGAGCTTGGGCAAGTCAGTTAACCCCGACTGCACTGCCCTCCAAAAAGGGAACAAAAAAAAAGAACAGGTCTGACCCTTTCACAGTTCTGTTAAGAAGTTTCAATGGTTCCCTACTGCCTCAATGATAAAAACATAGACCACTTTGGCATCTAAAATGTTTGCTGAGCTAGATTTCTGAAGAGAAAAGAAGCTTTTGTGGCAGTGCTTATTCTGCAAGGCACTATATTCAATAATACAAACCCATTTTCCTCTTTAAGATGTTGATATAATTCAGCTCTATTGTTGACAGAATTCAAACGACCAACAAATTCCTGGTGTTTTCTGGAGTTGGCAGTATTAATCCTATTACTCCATAAAGACAGCAAAGACATTGGCCCTAATATTATGTTTGAAAAGAGAAAAGAAAAAAAGGTATGGAAATTATTTCAATAATCAACTCAAATTTAAACTTGTAAAGTTTGTGGCAGTTATCCTACGTCATAGAATTCCAAGAAAAGATTAAATTAACCTTCTACCATAGTCATTTAGTAAAGAACACTTTATGACAACTGATTAAATAAAGACTTTTCTAAAAAGAAAAAAAGGAAAAGAAACATATAAGCTCTCTATTTCCTACCCACCAAGTTATCTTCCCCTCATTCAAAATAATTTATCTCTTCTAAGGCATCAAATTTAATAAAAACAGTTAGGAAAAAATATTTCCACTATTTCCAAGGAATTTCTTAAATCAATACTCTCTATGTAGGATTGAAGTTTATATATAAAGTTTACATAAAAGTATATCTTTGTCTCTACTGATAAATATCTTCACAATTTGAGTGAAGAGAAAAGGCAACTGAAAAATGCAACTATACCAACTATACAGATTCAAAAGTACACTGAAGTAACACATAAAGAAAAAAAATTCAGCCATGTAGTGTCTAGGATGACCAGTGGATCTGACATGTTTCAATTTTGTAGCTACCTAGCTTCACTTGACCTCTCTCAAACACAATTTCTTCATCTGTAATAACTATTCTTCACAAATATTGTGAGGAAACTTTCATTATCCTAAAAGTTGATATAAAGGTGAGTTATTATTATTACAAGAAGTTAAGCTCAATCTAAAGTTTTTGTCACCCACAGAAATATTCTCAGAGTATTTTGCTAAGAGTCTAAGGGGAAAGGAAAGTTGTTATACTGACAGCAAAGTAGGCATCTGATGTATCATGAAAAATTTTCTTCCCCACTCTCAAGTACCAGAATGTGTTTTGACATAAGGGAAGCCTCCTTTAGCTCTACTTCCAGGGTACAGTTTATTCACCCTTGAAGAAGTATTCTATTTAGAGTCCTTTTCTTCCTCAACTGGGCACTTATGAAATAGTGGCACTAAACTAGTAAAGGCCAAAGATGTTGACACTGTCGAATAATCTACAAAAAAGTCATGAAATGATGTCAAATACACTCTGACCTTAAAGTAGTCAATTCAAAGTATAATTTCATTCTCTTCCCAATAACCGACTTGAAACAATACATTTATAATATATACTTGTTTACAAAAACATATGCCAGAAAACATCACAATTAATTAAGTACATTTATATTAATGCCATACTTTGTCAGAAACTTCAATAAAAGAAAGGGAAAGATAACAGGGGAAGGGATGGTTTCTGTTTTTTGCCATCCTTTTTTATTCCTAGCACTAAATGTCTGCTAACGGACTAATAGCCAGGGTATAGGGATGTCTTTCAGTTTATCACAAAAGGCCTATACTATATCTACATTTGTTTTAATTGTACTTTAGTGTTAATTGTGATAGAAAACAAAGTATGAATCCAGAAATTTTAGAACATAGAAGGTAAGAAGGAACCGCGGAAGAGACAAAAAAGGCAGATGAAGAAAGGATCACTGGCTCATAGATTAGAGCTGGAAGGGGCTTCTGGGGACTCTCAGGGACAAGCCTCATTATATAGATGAGAAAACTGTGGCCAGGAAGTTTAGGAGCTCAGCTCAAGATTACACAACGAACAAGCAGCACAGAGGTGTTCAGGGTGTATGGTCACAGGATGTCTTTTAAGGCAGGAAGATTCAAGATTCCAGAATCCCAGATGAAGCAACACTGGCTTCTCCTGACTCCCAAAATTAAAAAAAAGAAGAAAAAAACAAGACCCCTTGGCAATGACGGTGCGGTCAGTTGGCCTCCTTGCTTCTGATCCTAAATCCAAGACGAGGCTTTGGTAAGAAGCATCCTGCTCTGCAGAAAAATGGGCTGATTGGGGAACTTGGGAAGACTGTAGGCTGAATTCCCTTCTGAAAATAACTAGTTATGTGCAAACTGTCAATGGCCCCACAGTGCCTCTATTTCCTTCTTTGTAAAAAGAAAAAAAAAGGGAAAAAAGCACTAATAGAGCTGTGATGGGGCTCCAATGAGGTGATATAAGTGAAATTCCCCTGCAGATCTCCAAGTGCCATGGAAATGGCAGCTCTTTTGATTATGGAGAATCATGACACCAAAGATTTAGAACTACAGGGACTGAACAAATCCTTAATTCATTTTCCTGCCCCTTTCCTTTATAACGAGCCCCACAAAAAACAAAACAAACAGAAAAACAAAACACCAGTTACCTTCAAAGTAGAGACATTTCTCAAAAACTTACCTTCTCACCTGCTTGCTGATGCCTATAATTCCTTTAACAGGGGCAGACAGCTTATTCCATAATTAGAATTAAAAGGTTTAAAATGCAAGTAAAGATTTTAAAATGCAATGAGTAAAGAATAAATTGCTTAAAACTCATTCACATTAAAATAATCAATACAAATATTGTTTTGCTTTGTAAACAGGAGTTATGAGGTGGTCAACAAGTAAGGGGAGTGACTGAAGTAAACAGAAGGACTGACAGTTGGGGAGGAGAAAAATATAGAATGAGAGAAATGGGAACAAAAGAAAAAAGAAAAATGTCTTGATTCTGTAGCCAGTCAGTCTTGTTAACCTTCAATGAAAAGAGAATGGGTACAAGGTATTTTTGTCACATATGGCTGAAAATGCATACAGTTCTACCTTGCATAATTTGTAAAGATTTGGTTTTGTTTTTACTTTAAATTGGACTTCATTACAATATTTTATTTTCAAAAGAAATTAACGGTGCTATCACTGTAATTCTCATTCCAACACTTTTTCAGGCAATGAATAGACTTCAAATTCAAAGGTACAGCAGGGAGGTTTTTTGCTGCCTCAAGATAAGAAACACTCGTTTGGATCATGCTGTCCGAGATGACTGGATTCTAAGAGTCTCTCACAGCAGAGCGTCCCAGTTCTTCTCACCTTTTGACTTCTCCACGGGTGGAGTTTCATCCATTTCAACAAGAGGCTTCTTGTTTGGAGGTTCTGGAGAATCAGGAGAATCTTTAATAACCTCTGCTTCAGCTAATTCTTCTTTTCCACGTTCTAAAATTCCTTTTAATCTTTGGGAAATTCAAACAGTGAATTTTAAGGTATATTTTTTAACCTGATTCTTAAATCATCCAGTCTTTGGAAATCAACATTTCTCTACACAGGATAACTTCAAAACAAAAAGACACTGCCCTCCCCCAAATCTTTGTACCTCCAACGATACACATACACCTAGAAAATGTATAAAGTGATAGGAAGTAAAAACCCTCAATCTTAACTCAGGCAAAAATAATTACATGAATAGGACTAAATGCTGTTAAGAAACTTTCAAAATGCTACTTAAGAACTCACACAGAGAAGGATAACATAAAGGAACAAAACTGAAAGACTTCAGAACTAGGATCACCTCAGTAACAGATGGGAAAGTGCGCTTCCTACCACTTGGCAGAGAGCGATGGCACGGGAGATCTGGTCAAAGTACTGATTTGTCTGGTCTGACTACATTTATGTGTGATAAGAGAGGGCTTAGAGATGGGGGAAAGGAAGTTACTGAATGACAATAGTGATGTAGAAAAAGGAAAAAAGTATCAGCAAAACAATTTAAAAATAATAGAAGAAAATAAAAATAGTTCAGAAGGGAAAACAAAATAGGGCAGTTTCATTACAATACTTTGTGAAATTTAAGATACTCTTTTAAAAAAGTAAACCATGTAGCAATTCATATATGATCATATACAACAAGATATATATCATATCAATATACAATCTTTTTTGTACTTTTTGTGTTGAAATGTTTTTAAGTTTTATTTTTGTTTTTAAGTTCATAATTGAAAAATATTAAAACAAAATGTCACTAAATCAAAAATGAATTTACTTTTAAAAGGCTGGAAAAACTTAAGGAAAATCTAAAAGGAAAATTTACAGACAAATTAACTCAATCATAGGAATAACTTTAAAATTGCTAATAAAAAATTTACTTCTACCAATTTAGGAAAAAAAGCAAAACTATTATTCAGACTTTTCCCTCTATGACAAATAATGTCTTAGGTTCCAAAAGTTAGCAACCAAGACTCTTCTTCTCCTGAGGCAGAGTTAGGAGGAAAAAACACCTCTGGGACACATAGGAGAGAATTTCTAGGCTACAAAGGATATGAAGAGAAGAAATTTTCTTTGTTGACAAAGTGGACTTATTTTTACATGTACTGATCTCAGCTCCCTGGAGTAGGAAGAAAGGAGCCCTTTGAATTAAAAAAAAAAAACACACCCTAAATTAAAAGTGCTTAACTGCACTGTTTTTACTTCCACATGACTCAGAGCTTCATCTCTGGTAGGGTAGGAAAATGATGCACATGAAAAAACAATCAATTGAGTAATTAATATATTTATAATTATAGATTACTTTTTTGCTCAATTTATCAAAAGTTAATCTTTATTTCACTAAACAGTATAAGAACTGAGTATACTGTTAAGGGTACTATGCAATTAATAGCAAAAATGATGCTATCTTGTATAACTTCAATTTTGAAAAATGTAAATTCTGAACAGTTCTTACTTTTCCCTCAGTTTAAAGTGACAGTAAGCAATCTATTTCTCTATAATGAGGGAAAGGACATGTATGATACTGAGCAAGTTACTGTGGGTATTATACAGGGGAAAATACTAGATTTGTATTTAGAGGATATGTCCATATATATATATATATATATATATGTGTGTGTGTGTGTGTGTCTATATATTTCTATCAGTCAATCAACTGAATCCCAGCACTGCATCTCCTACTTCCTGCTCGTGCAACTCTGTGTCTGTCCCTCTTGTTACTAATTTGTAAAATAAGGGGTTGGGACTAGATGCCTCTAAGGTCCCTTCAAGCACTTAATCTAATTACGACATCCTGAAGACAGCATGGCTGAGAGAACGCTATGTTACACAATGATATAAATAGATGAAATAAACTTCTAATAAATAAATGTCTGAATATTCAAACATGAGGTAGGTAGAATGTGTCACATGCCAATATCCTCTATGGTTCATTTATTAACTTTCAAAAGTCACCTCTCAGAATCTTGCCAGGACTTCTCTTGCTCATAATCTTTCGCCACCTTCTCTGATTTGTCTTCTTTATCTTCTCTCTTCCTTCCTCGTTTCTTCCGCTCTTCTTCTTCTGGGGGTTTGCTTCGACATGCCATCAGACATTCTAAGACTCGCTGATGTTTCTCAGAGTTGTTAATATGAGCTCTAACAAGAGTTTCCAATTCATTCCACATAATACGATACTGTTCATCTCTGCAGTAAAGAAAAACAAAACGATTTTTTGCATATGCAACAGAACACACCAGAGCTAAAATGCCATAAAGTTAACCAACACTGAGGAAAAAAAGGAAATGATAAACAGGTATTCATTTTCTCCTATGTGACACTTATTGTGCATCCAATTATATTACCTGATAACCAGAAAAAAATTACTGTAGTATAAATTTTAACCTCTTAAATTTAAATTATTTGAAAAGGGTTAAAAAAATAAACCAACTACCTTTTGGGGCCTTTTCCTCTTGTACCAACTGTGGAAATAGGCAGAGGATCACTTTTTCTCTCCATATCAACTAAGTTGTATATTGTTTTCTGACAGTTTAACACGTCTTCATCTGTTAAGGATTCTTTGACAATAACACTGGCTAATGGAACTACCTATTAAAAAAAACAAAAAACCTCAAATGTCTTGAACAACCAAAGCATCTAAAGTCAAAGTGAAATATTTCATGATTTTAAATATTTCAGGAATTGAAACCCAACCTTCGAGCAAAACTACAAACAGTTCATTGAAAAGTTATACTGCCTATTTAAAGGGAGGGGAGGGGACAGCTGTGCTCCCTAGACTAAAACATTTTTTAATGAATTCCTGAATACAAGCAATGGACTGGAGGATCAGAAGACTTGAGTTACACTCTCAGATTTGCTAACAATTATCTATACACTCTTGGTAAATCACAACCTCTTTGGGAATCAGTTTCCTTAGTTGTAACATGAGGGTGGAAGTCTACAGGCTGGGGACCTTTCTAACTCTAAAATTCTATAATTCTACATAAATAACTGTAGAATTACTTATTTCATAGAAACAGAAAATTAGAGATTTCCTAATCTAGTGATCCTCAAACTTTTTGGTCTCAGAAACCCTTTACACCAGCAGTTCTCAACCTGTGGGTTATGTTCAATTTGTAACAATGAAAATACATCCTGCATATCAGATATTTACATTACAATTCATAACAGTAGCGAAATTACAGTTATGAAGTAGCAACAAAAATAATTTTATGGTTGGGGGTCACCACAACATGAGGAACTGTATTAAAGGGTTGCAGCATTAGGAAGGTTGAGAACCACTGCTTTACACTCTTAATTATTGAGGACCCTCCAAGGAAGTTTTATTTATGCAGGTTTTATCTATCAATACTGACCATATTAGAAATGAGAATGTCACTATGAAATAGTTTATGGTTTACGAATTATAAAATTATTACTAAATTATGAAAATAGTTATGACCTAATAGATTCCCTGAAAGGAGGGATTACAGAACTGCTGGTCTAATCTAGTCCTTTAATTTTGTATACAAGGAAACTGAGGCCCAGAGATTACTTGCCTGAAGTCATAAATCAATGCACAATGAGCCAGGACCAGAACCCAAACTTCCTGACTCCCTTGCTGGTAATTTTTCTACCACAACAGGCTACTGTATATATTCTACAGCTAGCATCCCTTATATTGATCAACATAAATTATGTAACTGTTACATAATAAGGTAAATATTTATTGTGTTTGGCAAAACTGCGTAGTCAGAAAAGAAAATTGAAACTGTACAACTTAAAATTACTTACTGCTTGCATGTTGAAGATGGTGGTTTGTGAAATAATCATAGGCCAATAACGAGTATGTTTTTCTAATTGATCTTTTGCTCGTTCCAAAGGGACCTCAACACTTCCATCGATTTTATATCTGGGGTCTAGAAAAGGAGTTAATCTGTTTTCCCTCATAAATTCACCAAAATCCTAATGATAACCAAACAAGATAAAATTAGAAACTATATTTTCTAATTTACACAGTATGGATTAAATGTAATAACCTCTCTTAAAATTTAGGTTCTATGACATGCAATGAAGAAAACACAAGACGCTCTCTTTTGTTTCTTTTGTGTGGTGTATGTCCAGAAACATTTCTGATAAATCTAGATAGATATCTTAAAAAATGTGTGTGTATGCACACATACATATATGCTTATATGTGTGTTTACAGGAACACATACATATATGTGCATAAACACACACACATACCCAAAACTATAAAGAAAGATCTGAGTCAAAATAAAGCCATGTTACTATGTTTGGATTAAGAAAATCCTTAAAATACAGAAAAAATAGGGCTGCATTTACATGTTTTGAAGGCTAAAACTTCTGAGAAGTTCAATTTCTTTAAAGGACAGAAAATTAAACAATATAAAATACCAGACTAAGATTGCTGACAGAATTTTTTGTCTCCCACTAGTTAAAGTAATCATATGATGAATACGTAGTTATCACTAAATATTTAAATCAATCTTGTTGGCAAAACCATTTACTTCACAAAATTAACTAAGCAGAAACAGAACCAAACAAACAAAATCAAACCACCTTACTCAGAAAAGTTCCTTTAACAGCCTGGTAAATTCAAAACATTGAAGCAGTACTCATAGACATTAGAGCCTTACTGTAATCCGGTAATCTGTAACTCTCCCACCACACCCTTCACTAATTGAAGGAGGATCTTCTAGAATGGATCGAGAACTGCTCAAGACGTGCAAAAAAATCTCTCCTCCATGGCTACTAAGCATATGACTAATGACTTTGGAACCTGATTTTCGTGGCTGTTCCAGTAGAACAGAACGACCTGTCAAGAGCAAGATCAGCAAATTAATTCAAACTGATAATTTTTTCTTCTTTAAACATATTTCTGGATGATTCATTTCATTTACCCAACCACAGATTTTATCTAGCAGGTCCTTTCCCTTCCAGGTTTGTATCCTAGCCTCAATTAACTGTTTTACTCTAATTTTTCAGACTTACATAAAAGAAGCTATCAAAGTTTAGTGTCTGGTAAAATATCTTATTGTACTTATTGGTGTCATAAGTCATTTGGACACCAAAAAGTAAAGTGAGAGCACTTCTGGCCAGTCTCTACGAGAGCAGCAATAAAAATGGAAGTCCCACTTTTGTTTCATAATGCTTCATTGTTTCCACAAGTACTTAAAAGTTTTGAGTTCTTGCAGCTGTTAAGGCTTTTCTGAATGAAGTTTATGTTTCTATCCTGTTCAAAGTACCACCATCATTTCTAAAAAGAAATTCTTTTGAACATTTCTGCAGTAGAATATACTTCTGAGCAGCTGCCACCCTGGACATATTCAATATTTAATTCTAATACCTTTATTAAAATCTGAATTTTATATAGCCATTCTATCCTCCAAGTGCATAACATAAAAGTGAAATTAAATTTACTACACAGGTATACTGTCACTCTTAGTTACTTATAAAAGTGATTCGATACAATGCTACAAATTAAATTCCTCAAGAGAAGTAGGGCAACATAGTGGACAGAAAGTACAGCCTTGGAGTCATCAAGATTTAGGTTCATGTTCTTCCTCTAATATATACCAACTGTGAGATTACTGGAAAGTGATTTAACATCTCAGTGTCCCCAGGCTACTCATAAGACTAAAATTTAGAAATATGCATTGGCAGAATGAGTTTCTAGGTCAAGAATTCCCTACTCTGATCAAATCACAGGTCAGAACCAAAAAAAAAAAAAAAGGTTTTGTGCTATAAAGGACTTAAGTTCATAACAATTTTATAGTTTGGGGAAAAAAAATTACTTTGAATCAAAGAGTAATTCTAAGCTATTTTCCCCTTCAAAATATTAATTTGAAATCTGAGGGGCAATTAAAAATTGGAAAATATTTTAGTCATAATGTTCATTAATGAAACATAATACTCTTGAGGAAGATCAGAAACACAAGCCATTTTCTGAATCTCTGAGAAATCACTTCGATGAGTTCTTTAATGTTTGAGTTCAAAGAAATTAGTGAGAAAAAGGTTAAAAGGATAGAGAGGGAAACAATTTTTCAGACCTAGATCAGATTTTAGAATCTGTTAGCAATCAACTGTGGTGAAATGGCACACACCTATTTCAAAGTATTCTCATTTATAAAATCACACAAGTCATTACACCAATGGAAACGAAGGAAAAAGTTACCATTCAGAAGAAAGTTAGTGAGGCAGGAGGAAGGTCTGCTGTTAACATCTACAGGTGAAATTCTATACGCTCCTGTGCAGTAATGTAATTCTGAAACACAAAGTAAACGCTGATGTAAATAAGCACGATTCTGTGACTCCCCCCCAGGATCTTTACAAAGATGACTAAAGATGAAATCAGAAGAATTAGTGGGAAAAAAATCTATTTATCATTTTAAAAAATTTCCCAAACATCTTACAATTTATTTTTAATACCTTATTTTGTTTATTTTAAGTACTTACCAACATTATTCGTCCTTGGTGTGCACCACTTAAGTGTTACTGTTTCTTTAAATGAGCCTTCTCTGCTACTGCCTCCCAAATGGAGATCACCTTTAACACAGCCAAGAGAAGCAGAGCAAAGCACAGCGTAACGTTTCAGTTCTCTGATTTAATTCCATTTGACAAACACTTACTAAGGGCCTACTATGTTCAATGCATCAGACTAGAGAAATACTAAAAGCAAGGGCCTTTGCTACACATAGGACACCAAGTTCACAGAAAAGAGATACCAAGTTATTTTAGGGGTGGGGAACACTAACAACTGAGGAATCAGGAAAGGGCTCTTGTGAGAAGGAGGCAGCGCTGAAGCTGAGCCTTCAACGACTTAGGGGTTACCAAAGCCAGAAATGGGGAAGAACAGCATTTGTACCAGGCATGCGAGCAAAAGCACAGAAGCAGAAGATGCACTATTATGTAGAGGGAAGAGCAACTAACCCAGGTTAATGAAAATGGGCAGAAAGTATCAGTCTAAAGAGAAGTAAGAGTTGGATTGTGAAACAATAGTAAACAAGCATATTTTGGCTGAGTCACACCGCCTTCTTGAACAGGGAAGCAGAAAAGATGACAGATGGAAGCTGGATGGGAGCAAGGGACTTCACTTCTGCTGGGTCATGGAGCCCTGCAGGGGCAGCACAAGAAGCCTAGTAACCTCTTCTCAGAATGTTTTTACATGCATAATGTAAAATCCATAGATTACAAAGGAAACCAGTTATTCTGAAATATAGTTATCAAGGTAGGTTCACAGACCCCTTGAAATCTACCCTAGACCCTTTGGGGATCACAGACTCCAGGCTAAAAACCCATGGATCAGGGAGCAGAGAGGCTTCAGATGCTGTTGCAAGTCTGTGCAGGAGGCAATGAGGGCCCGGGCAATTTCTGGAGCACAAATATAGGATCCTCACTGAGCTCTTGACCTGGATTGTCCTACTCACAGGTGCACTAAAGACATAAAGCATCCAAGTAGCCAGATGTTTCCCCAAAGGCAGTCCAGGATTCTTGACCCTCCCTCCCCTGGTAAACTCCAACTTCTAATGTCCTTACAGGACATCTTGCCCTCCCCTACCTCTGTGCTTTGGCCCAGGCTATCTTCTAGGTCTGGGATACAAACCTTCATGGCATGAAGATTCTAACTGGTATCAAGTCAAACCTCAGAATCAGGATGACCTGGGTTCAAGTCCTACCTCTGACACATACTAGCTATGTGACCCTGGACAAATGACTTAACCTCTCAGGGTCTCCAGGCAACTAAATTATAAATTATAAATAGCAGAAAGTTTGCAGATCTATACTGCTAGAAGAAATGTCCTCATCAGGAATTCTCACAAGCTAATACTATCACGGTTCCAAACTCATTCATCACTCACCTAGACTGACTCCACCTCCCCACCAGTTCCTACTTTCCTCCTCTTCTTCCTCCCCCCTCTCTAAATCACTCCGTACTCTTTTCCCTGTGTACCTGCTATTCTCCACCAATAGAATATAAGTTAGATACAATGGAGAGAGCACCAGGCCTGGATTCAGGCAGGCTTGAGTTCAAATCCAGCCTCAGACACTTATTACCTCTGACTCTGGGGAAGTCACTTCAGGTTCGCCTGTTTCCTCAACTGTAAAATGGGGATAATAACAGCCCCTGCCTTGCAAGGCTGTTGTTAGAATCACATGAGACAATAGTTGTAAAGCAGTTATCACAGTGCCAGACACGCAGTAGGCACTATGTAAATGTTAGCTATTATTATTAGCTATTCCTAATTTCCTTGGGGGCAGAGATTATTTTCTGTCTTTGAATTCCCAGTGCTCAGCACACTGCCTGACACATAGCAGGTTCTTAATAAAGACTTGCTGAATGGGTGGCACCCGAGGCTCTCCTAATGCCAAGTCTAGCATTCTTTCCACTCACCATCCCCACCATGTCAAAGAGAACTATAAACCAGCTTGTTGTGTTCCTGTACCCACCGCTAAGGAAAACTGTATAGAACAGAAAACAGTACCTTTTGGGGTAAAGATCTGCCAGCAGTTGGGCAGTTAGGTGGCTCAGTGAATAGAGCACCAGCCCTGGAGTCAAGAGGACTTGAGTTCAAATCCAGCCTCAGACACTTAACACACACACACACACACACACACACACACACACACACACACACACACACACTGGCTGTGTGACCTTGGGCAAGTCACTTAACCCCAACTGCCCTCCAAAAAGAAAAAAAAAAAAGATCTGCCAGCAGCGAAGGCAGATGAGGAAGTCGAACAATATCACAGTCTACAAAAATCATCTATAGTCAGCAAACTAAACCAGCATCATATCTGAGAGGCTGATTTCTTTAGTTAGCTTCACTTTAAAAAATTAATGTCTCAGGGCAGCTAGGTGGGGCAATGAATAGAGCATGGGCCCTGGCGTCAGGAGGACTAAGTTCAAATCCAGCCTCAGACACTTAACACTTACTAGTCATGTGACCTTGGGCAAGTCTTAGCTTAACCCCAACTGTCCTGCCTTCTCCCCTCCAAAAAGCAAAAATAAAAATAAAAAAAATAAAGAATAAATAAATTAAAGTCTCCTTTGAAGCTAAAACCAAAAAGCAAATGCTCTAAGAAACCAAAACATAGAGGTCCTAGACAAAGAAAACTCTTGTAAAACCTCCTTTGTGATTTCACATTCACTCAATCTCACCTCAGCCTCACAGAGGTGATAATTAACAACCAAATGGAGACTTGCTCAGCCAATCACACTTTTTTTTCTAACTCTGCCTCTTCCTCCTCCCAGACAAAACTTCATTTCATGGAGATCAACACTGATCTGGAGTATGTACTAGAGACTTCAATGACAGGTATAGATGGTCATACTCACTACACCTTTGCCAGGCTGGAATGGCAACTTAGGAAGGTAAAATATTAAAGATTCTGCCTTTAAGCCCTGGGGTTTTTGACCACCATAGGTCCACCATATTATCCAATACATAGGTACACATAGATACATGGGGTCAAGGGTCTAGTTTAGAAATTGAGAGGGGTCTTCCCAAGTCCTTTATACCCCACAGACCTACATCAGGATGGGCTATATCACAGATATACTACACTTACATGGATAATATGCCATTTTGGTAGGAATACACCTATTAAAAGGAGAGGAAGGAATGGAAAAGGGAGGTTCAGGTAATGCTTGGTGAGGATTTGAGAGGACAGGAGGGTAAGTACAATTTCTCTCTCTGCCTCTGGGGTCAAGAGAGACTAAGATTAGAATAATATGAGGAGGCAAGAACATAGAGAAAGAGGAAGAGCTGGGTTCATTTAGCTGAAAGGGAATGCTGAGGAAGCATCACGATAATGACCCCACAGAGGCGGTGGTAGTGGTAAGTGTCCTAGAGGTTTTTATGCTATAGTCCAGTTTTTTGGAAGGTATGGCAGATTCCGTGTCGGGAAAGCATATTCTCTATCACTGCCTGAAATACTACTGAATGCATTCTTCTAACATGTGTGAACCCTAAATACAACAAAAAGACTTTTTTGACACCTCTCTCTCTAGTACTTGAGAGAGTTATAGAAATACTAGTTACAGCAAATGGTAACAAAAAAGAGAACAAAATTAAAAGGTATGAATATTGACAAAGAGAAGATAAAATTAATTGCAGATGACATGATGATTCTCTTGGAAAATCCTAGATTAGTGAAGAAACTGAGATAATCAACAAAGTGGATTAAAATTTGCTCCAGCAGCGTACTTTAAGGTTTTAAGAAAACTGGAAATTGCTGGGAACCAATAGTACTTTGCAGACTATAGGTCCTTAAGAGTTTGCTAAACGAATAATTTTATAAATTTAACTCCCAGGATTAAGAAATGCACAACTGGTTTTAACAAAAGTTACAATATTAAATGTTTTCATTATTACAGTCTATTCAAAGAAAAATCACTATGATTTACTTACCACTTTTTAAGAAATCTACATGAGCTTCTTTATGATGAAGTAATTCTACATCATAATTGGCAGATGTGTTTGCATGTTGTTCTTCCTTTAATTGGAGACATTTAAAAATCAGTTTCCTCACATTATTAAATAATTAATAATTCTGGCTTTTGCCTGAAGGTAATAGTCAAATACATTAGAAAGGGGTAAGTTCTAACTTTGCAGTAGTTTGCTCAGTGACTTATTTAAAGATGCAAGAATTTTTCCCCAATATGGAATCTAATCAAGAAAAATAATTCTCAAGGTTATTAGAAAAAATAATCTCATGGTTGTCCTATCAGAACTAAAAGAAGTTCCTCCCTCTGGAAGTAGTGAAGCAAAGCTGTCAAGGCTACACCCGGCCTACAACACTCCCAGTGTAGCAGAACTAGATTAAAATGTAATCGGGAAAATAATTAACAAAACAAATGAAAACAAAACAAAACATTAATGTTACCATGTGGTTTTCTAAGTCAACATGCAACTGCAGATATCCTTACAGAGGGTTTTAAGGGCCCCGTTTTCTATCTGAGTTTGACACCACTGGCTAAGAGAATCACTTTTGCTTCCCATCAGTCTAACTAGTATTGCTTCTTGGGCACTGTTTAATGTTAAAAGGCTGTATACAGAGCAAATAAGCTATGTTGACCATCATCATAACACCTTATATTTCTACAGTGCACAAAATACTTCTAAAAATATTATCTAATTTGATACTCATAACAACCCTCTGAAATAGGAGGGCCAAGAATAAACATCTCTCTCTTTTTTTTAATAAGAGGTCACATCGGCTCAGGTAAATAAAGTGTCTTACGTCATATAACCAGTAAGATGAAACCTTAGAATTTTAACCTAATTCTGATTCCCAGGCCAAGTCTTTCAAATTCTCAAATATCGTATGATACTGACCATTCTGCCAACAAAACTCCAACTATGACTGAAACAAGTGAACTATTTACTCAAAAATGAAAATAAAACCTTTAGCTAAAGATAGCATCTTTAAATAGCTGCAACAGGTGAGCAAGCACCATAATACGTCAATTAGCAAATACAGAACCATCATCATATTAGGAACTTGTGTTCATAAAATAGTGAACACAGACTCCAGCACACTGTATTCTAAAAGGTTCAAAGTAGAAAAAAGTATCACATCAACAACACACAAATTCTATCAATAAGATACAAGCAAACTATCTGCCAACTTAAAATTATTTTTTGTTATAATATACACTGAAATTATAATTTAACATATTAAAGCAAATCAGTTCCACTGTATTTGCTAACTGCTATGTACAAAGATTCTACTGAGGAAGCACATCTTCCATTGAGGGTTTAGCCAATGTAATTCAAAGACTATTCGTTTTTCCTTCTCAATATTATTTGAAGGAAAAGAAGAGCTAAAAAGACTCCTGTCACTTTATTACTCACACTACCTTTCAAAGTGTAATAGCAAAAAAATTAAGTAGATAATTAAATCACTACTTAATGATGAAAGAATTGGCATTGTTATATAGTGTAACGGATACAAAAAGCCTCGAGTCCTAAGAAAATCCACCTCCAGTCCTTCCTGGGGGTAGTATTGGGGGCAGAGATTATTTTGCTTTTGTCTTAGTATTCCTAGCATCTCACTTAATAAAATATTTGTTGAACTGAGTAATACATGTACAAAAATTCAATTCTTCTTAACTTTAGAAAGCAATAAGCCAATTGAAAATCATGGCCTATTATTGTGATCAGTATCTATTAGTTATTAACATCTTTATGTTAAATGGTTAAGAAAATTACAGAGGAAAGAAAAGCTCCACTAGAATGCACAAAATCATGAAAATCTAGTAACACAGCTATCAGGAAAAGAATCACAGACACAGCAATAATATGAGATGAATGGATTAGATTTTGTACAAAATAATATGAATGGAAAAAATTTACATAGCCTAATCTTAATTGGTGAAACAACATTATGGCATTTTGTTCTGTGATCCTTCAAGGCATATATCAATAGTTACTGACCTGGTCACATACAGTGAATGTGGGCTAGCAAAAAAAAAAAATATGATATGGAGAGAAAAAAATGCAAAGATCCAATTAAAATAAACAGTAAACTTCAAAATAATTTTTAAAAATAGGAATACAGTCCCTCCAAGATGAGAAAAATTTTCATCTTACCTTCATTGGTATATTGGTAATAGTGGTAGAAGCCAAATCAAAGTGTTGCTGTACTAAAATATTCAATTTAGTAGCAAGATGCCGTCCTGCTCGAACACTGTGTACTTCACTGGTTAAAACTGGAGACAACTACAAATAATAAATAGTATAGAGCATTAATGAATTAGAATCTGTCACTAAAAATTTTTAAACACTATTTTCTAATATTGTTTCACAAAACTTAAAAAATTAAGACCCATCTAATTAACATTATCACTTATTTTGTTTCTACATTTTCTTGGTTTCAAGTACAAATGGAATTCAAGAAAAAGAATATAAATGGAAAACAAAACAGATATGACAAAACAGTCTTTTAAGAAGATTTTTTTTTGTCTACACAATGAAGGATCCATTGTTCACATCCTTCTACTGGGAATGGTCTGATAATTTAAAACAAATATTCCAAATCACTAATAAAAGGAAAATAACTTGAAACAATTCTGAGATTTTAACCTTACAGCCACCAAACTGGCAAAAAGGATAAAAAGTAACAGTGTCAGAAGGCTAGTGGAAAGACAGGTACACTAAAATACTGGTTGGTGGACTTCAGAAGTAATACAACCTTTTATGCAAAACAATCTGGAATCATTCCAGAGAAGTGGCTCCAGAGGTGGGGAAGCTGGGTCCTCAAGGCCACATGTGGCTCTCTAGGTCCTGAAGTACAGCCCTTTGACTGAATGATAAACTTCACCACACAAATACCTTTATATTTTGTTTGGTGAAATCTGGATTCAGTCAAAGGGCTCCAACTTCAGGACCTAGAGGGATACTTGTGGCCTTGCAGCCACAGGCCCCCCACCCCCGGAAACTCTTCATACTCTTTGATCTAAAGTCTACATTATTAAGCATACATTTAAAAGATCAAATATAGGCAGAAAGTAGTATAAATACCAAAATGTTTATAGCAACATTTTTGTAGTAACAAAGAACTGGAAACAAAATGGCTGCTTCCTAACTGAAAACAGGGTTACAGAGATCAACAAGAATATTTTAAATGTCTCTAGGCCCAACACTAACTATACTCTGTGCAAAGGATGTAGATATAAAAGGGGAAAAAAAAGCCTCTACTTTCAAGGAGCTTAAATATCATGCAACAAATAAAAAATGAGGGATTCAGTTAAACCTGAATATATGCACTGATGCATGATAACGTGATAAAGCAAAACCAGAACAACATATATAATGTTACTAAAAAATAACATAAATGAAAAGAACACTGACAAGAAGTTGAATGATGAGCAACTACAAAGATACTTTCTTGGTCCAGGAGAGCAAAGAGAAGTCAGGGACTAACACTGCAGAGGACTATGGCCAGTGTCAAATACAGTCAGAGTAGCTGTTATTTTTGCTTAAATATTTTTCTTTGTTACAAGGGATGTACTAATACTGGAAGAGGAGAGGGAAGTTGCTTTACCTGGAAATTACTGTGATGCAAAAACAAAAAATCATCAATAAGACTTTTAAAAACACAAAACAAACAAAACACGTCCACAACAACTTATTAAAACTATTCATTCAGGTACAGAGCGCTACAATCTGTACCAATGAAATAAAGAAACACACAGCTGAAACCTACAACCAGTTCCTCACAAAATTAATGTACCTCCCAATTAGAGAAACCAAGAACAAAAACTATTTACTCAGTAAATGTAAAGATAATATACCATACTGGTCTGAATTATTAGTTTTGTTTAATTTTCCTTGTGAGAAATAATTCTGTAGCCTACAAGAATTAGCAAGATGGTACAGTGGATAAAGAGCTAGACTAGGAAGACCTGAATCTGAATCCTGCCTTTGGGACTCTGGGCAAATCAGTTCACCTCTGTGAGCCTCAGTTTCCTCATTTGTAAAAAAGGGATAATTATAACACCTACTTCACAGGATTGTTCTGAGGATCAAATGAGATGATATAAAGTACTTTGCAAACCTTAAAACATTACATAAATACCAGCTACTATAATTATTTCTGTCAGCTGCAGATAGTAATATATTTTATACACACCAAGAACCCTAGGTCAGAGATGTATCAAAATAATTCTCTTTAAAAACAGGATACTAAGTAGGCATCGTTTAAATCTAGTCTTCCTTTTCTTCACTATCATTATAATATCAATTGTAGGTCCTTCACATATTAGACCACAGATCCAGCCAAGTAGATCTGTAATCTTATCAATGTGTGTATTCCCTCCAACAATGAAGATTTCCACCAATACATGTCTGTCCATCCTGCATAGCTCTATTCCATGGGCCCCCATTAAGTGTGTCCCAGAGGGTCCATTGAGGCTTCCACAATTTTGCCTGACACCACAAAGTACCCAATTCATTGGTTTACCTATCTTTTTTGCTTATATATTTCTCTGGTGATAGTAGCAAACATCTTTTTGCAAAAATATGTTTTATGCCTTGCTTAATATCAATACAGGGTCAAAGTTATCTTTGGGTCACATCACCTAAAGAATCTTTTAGGATCTTTACAGTATTCAGAAGAAAGACCTAACTGGTAAACAGCCTTTAAGATGGCACTTGAGCACAGTGGAATTTTACATTATTTGAACTTTTCAGCTAATCCTATGACTAAAAAGATGTTTTCAAAATTATCTGTGATCTGCCTTCTTCTCAACAGAATTCTACTTCCACAATTTCAAGAACAATTAAGCCAAAATGCTATCATGTGAGCATATGGAATAATATAAATGAACAGAAAGTTTAACAGGAAACAGGTTTAAAAAATTTTTCTTTTAGGTAGGATTTTTGAGGAATAAGCTTTCCATTGTAAATGGTTTCAGAAATATAGCAAACATTTATTGCAAACTTCATAATCCTGTTCTCACTGTGTATTATTTACAATTCATAACCTTTCCTTTGGTAACTTACTTAAATCCTTACCTCCTTTTTAGGACGATCTGACACAAGACTGTCTTCACCAACTGGGTAGGTGTGGATCAAAACCAATTCACACTTTTGGATCTGCATGAGACTTAAAAGATAAATTTTTTATTTAGAATATCAGATTACATTTATTTGCTTCATGTGAAAAAAAGCTAAATTTCTCACAATTTGTATGAATAATTCCATGGAACTTGCAAAGTATAAAAAAGTACCAGAGTAGATATTACTGTTATTGTAAAGGCTAAATATTTAAGAAACTTGCATGCTCAATAATCATGTTCAATTAATAAGAATTTAACACTGTACAATTTAGGACTGATTTGTTGTGCGTTGGAAGGTAAACTGGAGGATAAACATATAAAATAATTTCCTAATATTTACTACAGATGCTTCTACAGAAAAAAAAAAGATACTACTATGGTAAAAGACAGAGAAAAAGTTTTCATTAATAAACCTTTTCCTAATGATTCACTGGTCATAACCAAAGAAGACTTCTCTTGTTTTACCCCCACAGTAATTCCTAAGAATACAGACACCTGGACTCAGTAGCATTGCTAGCAAGTTAGAATTTGTAAGAAATACTACTCTAAGGCCAAAAAAACTATTTAAAGCAGAGAAGATATTTGTAGATTTTGCCTTTTAGCTCTCCTTCCCTCTTTAAGAAGGGAACAGCTACAAAACAAGTACTGATGGTTATGAAAATACTGGAGAAAATGAAAGGGAGAGGGCAAACAAGCTAGAGGAGAAGTATGTTCAATTAGCTGAGGATTTTGTTGTTTCTGTCATCTTTAAATTACATAAATGTTACTCCCCAGGGTTCTGTTAAACATACGCCTGTGCTCTTTGTGGTTTATACTCACTGATCTGAATTAGCAGCAAGTTTGTTATGCTCATGAATGGTTTCTTGAACACAGTCCTCAAGCATTCGTACATGACTATCACTATGGATTAAAAAGACAAAGATGATCATAAGAGACTACTCTTTAAGAAATTTAGTTTTAAAAAAAAAAAGCTAATCCACTATATGTATTTTATTATAGACCCAAAACTTTTAATGATAGGTCTCAGAATATTTCAACAAAATACCAGTATAAACAGCTTAAAGCTAGAAAATGCAGCCAATTCTAACAAAATAGACTGAACAATATTTGCATTTTAAAAATCACTTTCTACTTTGAAAACCTCCTGTAAAAAAAAATAATGGCTACTTTGGCACAGAAGATGTGTAACCTCTGTAACAAGAGGCTCATCTTCAACTTAATTTTTAAGTTATTTCTACAGTATTTTAACAAAAATGCAAATAAGCAAATCATTATATTTGTTTTGGAAATTTCACACCTTTTTGCATTAGTAATGCAGATTATTCGTCCTCTATTTCCAACACGTTCTGCATTCTCCATCAGCATAGTTCGAGCTTCATGTTGATACTCAGTAATTTTGCAGAGGGTTTCCACTGCTGCAACCAGACCATGCAAGATACTGCAGCATTCTGGATCTGCACGAGGATTAGGTGGTCCAACAGCAGCTAATGCAGCCATTAACTAATTAAGAGAAAAGGGAAAATAATTGGTAACAACTAAGGAATCAGAACTTCAGGCCTATCTTATCTTGTTGTGCTTCTAGAGAACTTAACATTACATAAGTTATGAGTAGGTTAAAAATTGCAATTATCCATCTTGTGGGAAATCTGGCTATCTCAAGGCAATACAATGGAAAGCGCTCACTCAATATACTATAATTAAAATTATGCATTAATATTTTACCTTCCTCAGAATATTCCACCTCTCTTACTTGGCCATTGATCCTTTCCCAGAATTATATGCCCTTATCAAATTATCTCATATATATATATATATATATATATGAGTACATGTAAAAACACACACACACACACACACACACACACACACACACACACACACACACCAGAATTATATACCCTTTCCCAGCTAATTTTATACCAATCTCATTTGATTTTTTTCAAAGTTTATAAAACTGTTTAGCTATAGTGAACTACAATGGGGAACATAGTTATGACATGCTTCAATGTCCACGATCCAGTTCTTCTTTCATTCAATAAAAAATTGTTTTGGCTAAACAAGAAAAACAGTACTGATTCATCTTTTTAACCCAAGTATACCCTCATTCTTCACAGATTACTAAATTGAACAAAAAAGGCTCAGATGTGACTTTAAGTGATTTGCCTAAGATCACACAATCACACACATAGTAAACCAAAAAGCCAGAATCCAAATCTGTGACTCCAAATCTAGTGCTCTTCCCCATGTACCATGTTGCCTCTCAAATCTGCTGAACTAAACTGAATACTTCAAACCAAGTTGGCATATACCTTGACACTTAGTGAATTCACAGAAAATGGAACAGAAAGATGAAAAGTAAAATTTAGGGTTCAAGATTAAGAAATTAAGAGTTCAAAAGTCTTTCAAAAGTATTATACAATGAAAAGAGCACTGAATCTGGAATCATTTAGGTCCTGGGTTCAAATCTCACTTGTGTTATAGACTAGTCACAAGTTTCCTCAGCTGCAAAATGAATAATTTGGGCTAAATGGCCTCTATTATCTTTTCCAACTCTAAATCTGTGATCCTGTGACCCAGAAATGTAAAATACATTTTGGATAAGAAGGTCAAGAAAGTTGCTAGACTTGGCAAGCACCTGACTTTGTAAATAATAAAACTCTATCTAAATCAGCAGTTCTCAACCTGTGGGTTATGTTCAATTTGTAACAATGAAAATACATCCTGCATATCAGATATTTACATTACAATTCATAACAGTAGCAAAACTACAGTTTTGAAGTAGCAACAAAAGTAATTTTATGGTTGGGGGTCACCACAACATGAGGAACTGTATTAAAGGGTCACGACATTAGGAAGGTTGAGAACCACTGATCTAAATAGAACCAGTTACTGACATAAGAGTAATTTTATAATCAGCAGTTTATGTGCACCCAGATCATGGGGGGGAACTAAAGTGGGGACCATATGAATGGAAAAGGGGTATGGATATGAGATGTTGTGGAAGTAACAAGACTTGTCAAGTAATTGAATATGATAAATAAAAGTGAGGAATTGAAGATGACCACTCTGCAGCTGTAAACCTAAATAAACAGAAGGATAGCGAAATTCTCAAAAGAAAGAGGCACACTTAAAAAAATAGGTTTTAGGGGAAGATTAATACATGCATGTTGTATTAGACATAAAGTCTAGGATGTCTAGGGAACATATAGCTTGAGATCCACAGTAGAAAGCTCAGCACAACTGGATAATGGGAGGTGATGAGAGCACTGAGAAGGTATAAAAAAGGGCTCAGAAAGATCTTTGAGAGTAACCTATGACTAGACAGGTTACTTAGATAACGATCTAAGAAAAGAGACTGAACAGAAGACAGCAGTGTCCCAAAAACAAGAGAAGTGTCCAAGAGAAGGAAATAATTAACAGTGCCAAATGCTCCAGAGAGGTCAAGAAGGTTAAGTACTCAAAAAGTCACCAGATCTGGTAATTAAAGAGACTTACGGAAACCTTTGAGAGAGCAGTTTAAGTTGACTAAGTAATGAGGTCAGGTAAATTCATATGACAAAGAAGTATGAGCTCCCTTCTTATTTCCCTCAGAAAGAAGCAAACCTGAAATAGAATACCACTGCATGGTCAGTGAACTTATAAAGTTACGTATTCCATGGATATGGTAAATTTATAAAGTTAAGTATTCTCTATGCAACAAAGTCTGAATGTATGTGCATAATGAATTCATTCACATTGAAACACAGCCTTAGTATACTTTCAGAAACAACTGCATCCAAAAGAGGTATCAGATACATCTATTTGTGGGGGAGGGGGGGGGGGAAATTTCTCATAAATATCTCAATTATCTTGAAATCCAGAGGAAATGATACAATGGAAAGATCTGGAATTAAGAGGGCTTAAGCTTCAAGGTCTCTGAGCCTCAGCTACCTCACCTGTAGAGATAATACAATACTTTTTAACTCATGGGTTTATTAAAAGGAAAGTGCTTTATAAAAGCTTAGCTATGATTACCTTTAAAATTCCTTACAGCTCTAAATTCCATGACTCCATGACATATTCATTCCAGGATTTACAGAAAATCGGTACCCACGAAGTTGGAGTAAACATGAGCTATATTAGCAAACAGGCAAAAAAATGAAAGCAACACACACACACACACACACACACACACACACACACACACACACACACACACACACACACACACACAATATGGCAATACAGAGACTTGACCACACAGCACCAGGGTCATTCAAGTGTAGGAGATATATGGGGCGGGGGGGGGGGGGGGTAACACTATTTGGGTGGAAGTATACACTAGAGAGAGGGGCAGGATGGATGTAGGGGTGAACGTGGGGTAGACATAGGACTGTAGCAGGCTGGAAGTTTCATCCAATCAGTATTCTAAGTTACTCACAGTATCAGAATGAGTCAGGGCAGTGGAAAAGTACAAGCTGTCTGTTATGGCTTACATGTTTATGATCATTAACCTAAGGGACTCAATACTGGAGTCCTATCACTTGGAACTACAGTATTAAACAATATGTTTCAAAAATGACAAATATCACAACACATATTCCTTGATTATGCTCTCTGTAATTTAAAAAAGGGGGGATGGAATAATTTTCTTGTGTAAAATTTCCATCAGTGGCAAAACTTAAAAATGAAATACTTCAAATTAGTGTTCCAAATACTTGATTCTTATCTGTCTCACTTACAAAATATATTCATAGTGGAAAATACAATAGGATTCAAAATATTAAAAACTGGTGTTTTCCCAAACTAAACAAAAGGTTAAATATTTGAGAAATACAACTCAATCTGCAAGGTCTATAAGATTGCAAAATTCTAGCTTTTCATTTAAAAGACCATTATATTACCTGAACATTGTTTTCTTTTCTTTCCAAATTATCACATTTCAGAAACTAAACATACCTCCTGCAAATTCTGGTCTTCTTGAGTCCAAGAATTTAAAACATGAGGTCCAGAGTCACTAACAATGAAATTCACCTGAAAGGTTACAAAGTTGTATTTAACAATTACACTGAAATTACAAAAAAAACAACTGTTCAAGGACCAGTTTGACTCAAAGTTACCAAACAATTACATGGATGTTACATAAAGTATTACCTTCAATCTAAATATAAAGAAAAGATATATATTTACGGTTCTTTCCACATCATGGGGCAGTGCTCCCTCCATGTAGAAAATCTAAAATTTTTGGCCTTCTCTTCACACCAAAGAAGTCCAATTTTTTTCTTTTATGGAGTGTTTACACTACATTATTGTAAAATTTGGGTTGATACAATACTATACATATACCTCATGCATCTCTGAGTTTTTAAATTTTTTCTGTGACTTCCATAAAACTCCCACAACATTCTCACTTAATTTCTTATGCTGACCCATGACATATTGAAACTGCAACAGGGAAAATCAAATGTGGAAGGATAACTGTATTTACTTATACATGTGTATACACATTAGGCAAATGCATATATGTATGTATACATGCATAGTATCATAACCAAATAGCTATAGGCTGGACTATAAATCAGGAAGATCTGTTTTCAAGTCATACCTTTGACACATACAAGCTGCATAACCAACTACAAGTCACTATCCTTTCAGTAGCCCAGTCAACCCTCTAAAGATAATTTGCTAATCTACACTGATAAGGTAAATGAAATCACAAATCAAGACCATAAAACAGGTATAGATAGGCACATATATAGACACACCTTTATGTGTGTATATGTACACACATAATACACACACATGCACACATACACATACATACATACATACCTGGAAAGAAATAGAATGGTTAGGAAGCAAGTTAGAAAATATAACTTTATAATTCTACAACAGTTCAATTTTGCTAGTATCTATGTCTAGTTTCCCCCTGCTGTGTGCTCTAGTCTCTGCTCTTTTCCTTTAATTGGTCTTGGGAACCCTTCTTAAACCGGCCACTGCTCCTTCTCTCAAGGTCTCCCCAGCACTAGCATCACTTGCCTTAGGTATGTAACTCTATTCCTTGGGCAATTTACAAGATACTCAGACTGGCTGCCTTGACTCCTTATAACTCTGATACCCTTTCCTGGGATCCCATGATCATGGCCAATCCACACTGGTATAGAAAGTTTCCTCAACAGGAATTCCCTACACTGATGAAATCACAAGTTCATTCCCTTCCCTCCACTAAAAAAAAAATCACAGATAATCTAAAATTTCTTTATATATGACTTTATATGCAGCCAAATATACACACCTGACTTTCATGTCAGACTGCATAATCTCCACATTACTAAAAGAAATCTGAAACCCAGATGAATAACTAAAGAGATGAGAGACTACTTCTCTCTTCTCCCAACATTACAGAAAGGAATAAATAAATGAAAATTCACTTTTGCATAACCAAGCTAACATCCTTAAAGATGTAATCTTGAATCATGAGAAAATTTTAACAGAAAAAAAACCTATCAATCTTCCATATGCCTTTCAACCAACAGATTATCCTAATTTTAAAAAGTATTTTCACCAATGGCCTATTGTGACTCCCCTTAGTGGTGTAAAGATAATTCTGAGGTCTTCACTGCACTGTATATAAATTCTAGCAGCTCCCCACAAGCTAGAAAAGCTTCAAGTTGAGGTCCAGCAAGAGACTGTATATCTGTTCACAAAGGAAAAGCTTAACTAAGCACAGAGAAGCTCATCACTAGAAGGCTATTCATCAGATGATGATTTTTTTTTTCTATTGTCAAGGGAAAACAAACTTGTCTACTTACTGTGTCCCCTATAGGACATGGAATCATTCTAGACCAGGCCTTTGTAAAGGGTATTCCCTTGGGACTGGAATAATCTCCTTCCTCAAATCCAATTCCTGGAAGATTTTGGTTCTTTCCAAGTGCAGATCAGCTATTACCTCCTGCAGAAGACTTTCTGAATCCTCCAGTTGTCAGGGCTCTCTACCTCTAAAATTACTTTGCATTTACTCTGTATGTGTTTTGTATATGCATCTATGTGTATATGTTATTTCTCCATAGAATATGAGCTTCTTGAGGGCAAAAAATTGTTTCATTTTTTTTTCATTGGATCTCTAGTGTCTAACACAGTACCTAGTATGGAGCAGGCACTCAATAAATACTTAAGTACCTGAAATGACAAGATCATAACTCACTGAAGTACAAAAAAGTAACAACTTGAAACCCTTTCGAATTCTCCTAATACTGACAAACTCTCCTGCTTACCAGTGAAGTCATCATATATTAATCTCAAAAAGATAACTCTTATATTAAATGGAATACAAGACCTACTATGTCCTTTTCAGTCTAAAGCAATACCAATATAATTAAAATACGTATATATAAACAAATCATATCTCAAATTCATGATTTCCAGCACATCTGAGCTATTGAATATACTCACCAGCTTTTTGAAAGGAAATATATCATACATAATCCTGCAGTATTCCATGGAGGATTCTACTGAGCAAGTCCACAATGATTTAGATATGGGTGCCAGTGGTATGATTCCTTGGGTCCTATTTTTCACCAACATGTCAAACTCTACATGTTGTCGGCATGATTCTGCCATGTATGGACAATGATCCACAACAAATACTGTTTTATGAGACTCAGAAAAAATTTTCATTTTTTTTAACCTACAAGAAAATAAACTTATTAGATAAAAGACTTTTTTAAAAATGTAAACAAATTTAATTAGTGTCTAATTTCTCCTTCATAAAGACTTAGTAAGGGAAAGTGAATAATATTCACATAACAAGTTGGAAGCATAATTTGGTAAGGTCTTAACTATAATCAAAGTGTCTCTCAATTTTTGTTATAAGCCACATTATATCAGACTTTTACTCTATTAAAATTAGAAAAAATTCATCTTTATAACATTAACTTTTTTGGCTGAATTTGTCACTGGTATTGTGTCCTCAATATATATTCAATGTTGGCAATTTCACATAGCTCTCCATATTCAAGCCCTCCACAGTTTGCAGCAGAAAGGGAAACGGTCGAACAGTCAAAAGAAGTGAACTGGGCTTTGTGACCTTTCTTCAATCACTTAGCCTCTTTGGATCCCAATTTCCTTTCTGTAAAATGGGAATAATGCTTGTACTACCCTGTCTACTTCTCTAGCATTTTCACAGGGGTTTACAATTTACTTTTTTTTTTAACAAGAACTCTATAGGAGTTATTGGTTTTTTGGGTTTTTTTTTAACCTGACCTGTTTATTTCATGAGTTTAAGAATCATCCAATGAGGAACTTCTGCCAATGATGATTTGCCCTTGCTCAGAAACTTAGATTTGCCCAGGGTACTGAGAAGTGGCCTGCTCAGGGTCACACAGTTAAATGATTCAGTGATGGGACTTAAATGGAGTTTTTTCTGATTCTGAGACTCTCTATTCAGTGGAGTTAGAGATTGTCAGTACAAGTTTAATTATCTCTTTTCCAGCTGCAGAATCTGAAACTCAGAAAAGGCAAATTACTTGCCTGGGTCCTGTAACAATTCGAATTGATGTCCATACCTTTCAGGATTGTCATGAAAAAAATGTTTTATAAACTTAAAGCACTATGCTATCTACCTATGATAATAAAAAAAATTAATTCAAAGGCAATACTTTCAGGCTTTATTCCTAAGAAATCATTCGAGCTTTGAATAAATGTATAAATTAAGCTAGTTTGACCTTTTTTTTCCTTTGCAACTTCTGATGACCAACAAAATGAACAAAAATCAGGTAAGAGATGACAATATAAGGTTTGAAAGAGACCAAATATAAATCGACTCCTAAAAAATTAAAAGTTAACTATCTGATGACTCTCCAAAGCCAAATCTACACAAATATATAAGCTAACCTTTACAAAAAGTGACTTGCTGTGGATTACTATAAAAACAGGTTACCTGTTTTGTTTTGACTTTTTGATAATGGGCAATTTTTTCCTCATTTAAAAAAACTATATTAAATTGATTAAACAGACTATCTTAGGAAAGCATATGGCAAGAAAAATTAAGTGTTCTTCAAAAAGAACCTTTCTACTTGATAGAATTTGTTTCCAGAGGCTATTTTCATTTCCTGCTTTCAAGTATTTCAGTTTCACATAAAACATATCTGCAAGGAGGCTCTTTTACAGAATGAACCAGACCTAAAATCTCCAGGAAGAGCAGAAGAGGGGGAAACCGCGAAGTGGGTGGGTAGGATACAAACTTCAGGAGAGATTCGCTTACTTTTATGCCTGGTCCTGCTGTGGAAACGAGCCAAAGGCTAGGAGCCACAGTCTTTCTGTAATAGGCTGATGAGAGGTTGAGCAGACGGCCAAGAGTGTCTGCTACCACCGAGAGGAGAGCATCGTATTCATCTTCTCGCACCCGGGTCCCTTTCCAGTTTCATACATATAGACACGCACGCAAATACACAAACACATTCGCGCGGCGCGCGTGCGCAGCTCGCCTAATTCCCGCCCCCCCCCCTCCCCACGTTAGGTTCCCCTTAGCCCCGCCCCTTCGGCTCCGTCTAGCTCCCCTCCCCCTCAGTCGTCAGGAAGCCCAGGCCACGAAACACTGAAAGGGGGCGGAGACAGGGAGGGAAAAAAAGTCTCGGCCTCTAAGGGCTTTCTCCCCGATTGAGACCCCTAGTCACCCCTTGGAGTGGATGGTCTTGGCCGTCGGGGCACCCTTGCTAGCCCTGCAGCACGAACCGCGGCACCGGCTAAAACGCATCCAGCCCCCAGAGCGCAGAGGGGCCCCCCCCTCGCCTGCTCTCTCTCCGCCCTGCTTTGGTTCCACTGGCAACGCTCGCGAGACTCACCGAGAGTTGGAGAAGAGCAAGACGGAGGGAGGAAGTGGAGAAAAGAGAGAGGAGGGGTGAGACGTTCTGTGCCTCTCGCGGGAGTAGTCCGAGAGTGTCACCGGTCAAATCTCCGCGCCGCGACCCAAAAGGGGAAAGGGGCACGGGTAAAGAAGTCTCGCGAGGCTTGAGGTGCTCTCGCACCTCTCGTCCCGCCCCCCCCAGCTCCTCTGCTGCTGGAGGTAGAGTGAGCAGCCCGCCCCCCACTCCGCGATGGGGGGTGAATCCGGCCGCCTCCCCTCGCTGCTGTTTCTGCACGGCTCTGCCGTCACCTGCTGAGGGGACCTAGCCCGGTTTTGCGGCGTGGTAGGGAGGAGTGGAGCCCGGCCCTCCGGGGGCAGCCGGGGCACCGCCGGCAGAACCCACCCACAGCCCGACCCGGAGGCGGAGGCGGCGGCGGCGGCTGTGGCTGAGGGGGAGACGAGAGTAAGTACTGGCCCCGGCGGAAGGTAGAAAGGGACGACAGCCTGTCGGAAACGTGGGTGGCCCCCGGCGGGCGGAGACGGCCCTTCACCGGCTTGGGGTGGGGGGAGAAGACTCACTAGTCATCGCCTCATTCCTCCTACCGGGCCTTCTTTTCTCTCCTCCCCGGTGCCGGCTCCGAGCCGCTCGTGGGCCCAGGGGAGGGCAGGGGAGAAGAGAGGCCCGGGTGTCCCTCGCTTCCTAAGGCTCCCCCCAGGAGACGTGTGTGCGAAGCTGATGAAGGAAACGGGAAAAGAAAAAGAAGAAAAAGGTGTAATGAACGTAGAACGAGTAACCCGGCCATTATTAAAGTAGGCGTACGCAAAGTCAAGGTGTTTGACGCCTTAGTGGCCCAAAGTGAGCTTGATCCAGCTGGCTCGTAGTAGGCGCTTCATATGTGCCTTGGTGACTTTGATACTGGATAAATATTGTCGCTGGTCAGCTTCACTTTTCTTTCCAGTGTATCCCTAGCACAGTGCCTGGCACATCATAGGAGCTTCATAAATGGCATGCTGACTTGACTGATACAAGATAAATACTATTCCTGGTCATCTTCCGTTTTCTTCCACGCTGGCCCATAGTAGAGTGCTTCATGCAAGAGAAATGTTACAGGTCAGCTTTTCTTCCCTGTGCATCAGTAGCACTGTGCCTAGTAGACACTTTATAAATGACTTGCTAACTTGTCAGCTTTTGATACAAGATAAATATTGTCATTGGTCCACTTTGCTTTTCTCTGGAAGTGTATCAGCCAGGCGCCTGGCACACAGCAAGTCAGTAAACATTTTTGTCTGTGTTAAGCACTGGGGGTTACAGAAAGAGGAGAAAGATCCCTCAAGGAGCTTACAGTCTTGTGGGGGAGATAACATGCAAGCAAATATACACAAAGCAATCCACATACATGATAAATAGGAAATATGCTGGAATTAAATGGGGTTAGAAAAGGTTTGTTGTACAGAGGGGAATTTTCATTGACACTTAGAAGGAAGCCAGGGAGGCCAGTATTTGGATCAGAGGAAGAAAATAATTTCGTGCATAAGGGACAGCCAGTGAGAATGCCAAGAGTCTAGAGATTGGAGTGTCTTGTTCATGGAAGTCCATGCAGGGAAGTAAGGTGTAAGAAGACTGGAAAGGTAGGAAGGGGTTAGGTTTCAGAGGTATATATATGCCAGATTGAGCATTTTGTATTTGCCCCTGGAGGCAATGGGAAACCAGTAAACTGGAGTTTATTGAGTAAGACATGACCAGATGTGTGTTTTAGGAAAACCACTTTTAGTGGCTGAATGGGGGGTGTATTGGAGTGGGGAGAGAGACTTGAGGTCAGCAGGCTATTTCAGGCACTTAGTAAATATTTGTTGAATTTAATTTAATTGTAAAGAAGACTGGATTGAGAGTGTGAAGATCTAGGTTCAGTCAAGTCAAGCATTTATTAAGTGCCTCCTGTTTGGAGTGCTTGGAGTACAAAGAAGGATAATAACGAGCCTCTGCTTTCTAGGAGCTAGAGCTGGTTGGGGGAACCTTTGGCTTCAAGGCTACATGTAGCCTTCTAGGTCCTCGGGCACAGCCTTTTGACCAAGTTTAAGTTTTATAGAATAAATCCTTCTATTAAGGGAATTTGTTCTATGAACTTTGGAATCAGTCAAAAGGCTACACTTGAGACCTAGAGGGCCACATGTGGCTTCAAGGCCACAGGTTCCCCCCCACTCCTGAGCTAGAGTCTAACTGGGAAGACAATATGCAAACAATTCTACACAAACAATATATACAGAATAAATTTATGCTTTTCCCAGAGGGAAGGCACAAAGACTAAAGAGAACTGGGAAAGGCTTTTCACAGAAGGAGGGACTTTAGCTGAGAATTGAAAGAAGCCAGGAAGCTGAGATGAGGGAGAACATACTAAGCAAAGGGACAGCCATACTCAGAATGGGAGAGAGGGAGTTTCCTATATTGGGAGCATCAAAGAAGACAATGTCATTGGATCAGACAGTATGGAGGGAGGCGTAAGTTTTAGACTGGAAAGCTAGGAAGAGGCCAAGCTATGAAGAGCTTTAAAAAGCAAATTGAAACCTCTTCTTTGTTCCTTACTATTTCTGTTGACTTTGAGCAAGTAACTTAACCTCTCCAGACCTAGTATCTTCATATGTAAAACGAGAGGCTAAACTATATGGTCTGTAAGATCTTGTATGGTAACTATTCACATTTATGTAGCAGTTTAATCACTTTAGTCACAACTTTTTTATGAAGTGGGCACTGCAAGTTACTGTCTTGATTTTATAAATGAGAAAACAGTTATCTGAGCAGTTACATCCCTTGCAGTCACCCAGCTAGTATGTAGCTGGAATTTTAACCTTAAGTCTTTTGACTCTAGACCCAGCACCTTTTCTACTATACCACCACATAAAGTCATAGTATTAAGCTATAGGGCATTTCACTGTAATGTGTGTGGCATTCTTCATCATTATCTTTAAGAGAGAGGAACAAGAATTACATAGATGAAAGAGGGTAGGGGATAGGAACCCCTTAGAATTAAATAGGATTTAGGACAAGAAAGAAACCTAGAGATCTTGTAATACAAATTTTTCATTTTATAATTGAAGAAGTCCCAGAAAGATCATAGGATCAGTTTATACATTATAGACACAGAGCTATATTCCTCCTGCAGATAAGCAGATGTTGGTGGCAAATTGTTCTGACATTTCTCCACACTCCAGCAAGCATCCAGGGCTAGATCATCCATTAGCTTTCTCTTTCCTGGGCCTTTGTGCACAGCAGAAGTTAAGTGTTTAATTTCATTGAACAAACATTTATTAAGTGCCTCTCATTTGCAAGTTACTGTGCTAGATATTGAGGAAGATAAAAAGATAAATAAGAAGGGCACAGTTCTAAGAAATTTATGATTTCTAATGTTTTTAGAGAACTTTTTAATAACCATACTGAAGTTTTAAATCAAACTAAGTAGCAGATGATACATTACTTCTAAACTTAGACCAAAATTCACTAGGTTTCTCTCTGATAGACAGTGAATTGAATTAAGAAAAAAGTGACTGGATTTCTTTTTAAATTCTTTTTAATCAAATAAGAAAACTAAGCAGCTGGCAACTACTATTGAGGGTGGGTGTTGTGTTCTCTTTTATCAGAAACAGAATGTACTGAAGCCTCTGCCAAAAGTGTCATTGTGCATGTTATAGCATTAGGCTATAAGGTAGATGAGAGGCAGTGTGGCTAATGCAAAAACAGCTTTATCTTTTTAAAAATTTTGTAATTCATACTCATGAGGGAGAGGTCTAAAAGTGGATCCCAACTAATTAGTTGCTTAAGATAAATTGAGATAATTATAACACAGACTTTTCTAAATTGGGGGACAAATAGAGGCTTGAGCCTTGTGAAAGAATTTCCCCTTTGCTCCCCTTTCACCCCCAATGGTTTGTTATGAAATAGCATTTTTTTGTTTAGTTTTAAACAAGGCAAATGTATTTTATTTTTTAAAAAGAAGCAGTGTGAAGTTGAAAACTGGGGGCACCAGCCTTGGAGTCTGAAAGGTCTGGGTTGAGGCCCTGCTTTCTGGCACATACTAGTTACTGTGTCTTCTTTTAAGTCACTTAACTTCTCAATACCCAGGTAACTCTGTAAGACTACATTTAAGGCTATTTACTGATTTGCTTTGGTGGAAGGAGTAACTTATATTAATGAAATAAAAGGTCTGGTCCAATAAAAAACAACATACACTACTTTAATGTTTTGCGGTTTCAGTTACAGGAAATGAATATGCAAGTGGTAATGTTTTCTGTACCTCTCTAAGCATTTTTTTCTGGAGCATTAAATCTCTCCGGTAAAGTTATTACGTACTCTAATTGTCTTCCCTAAATAAGTAGGTTTTTAAATTTTTTTATTATGTAGTATAGTACAACAAATTCCCTCATTTCTCTGTTAGCATTTGTTATTATATAAACTTCAAAAGAAGAGATCCAGAATTTCATTCTAGGTTTTGATTGTGACATTTTAGTCACAAACTTTGAAGGGGGAACGCATGAGACTGGCAAGAGAATGATATTTAAAATAATTGCCAACAAATTTAAGTGTATTATATACTTATTTAGACATATCGGTATCAGCTTGAAAAACTGGATATGCCTTTTTTTTAATTGAAATTTTCTTTTTTATTCAATCAGCAAGCATTTTGGTATAGAAATAAATTTAAAAGAAGATTGTATACAAAATTATGAACTTCTGTTATATAATTTATTTTAGGAAGATATTAAATTTAACATCCCCTTTTCCTTTTGTTCACCTCCCTACTATACCTCTTGTTTTCTTTGGGTGCATTAAGGATATGGTTCAACAAATGAGATGATGTTCATAAAACTCTTTGCCAACCTTAAAGCTGCTGTATACATGTCAGATATTGGTATGGAGTTTTGTTTTTGTTCTTTACTAAAAAAAACTTTTGGGCAAATATCTTAGGGAAAGAAGGTCTTAAAATTTTACCTTGCTTTTCCTTTGTCTTTGGCAGAGCTAACCTAATCTAATACAGTGGTTAAAGGACTGAATTAGTAAATCCCTATTTAGAAAATACAGGCAGGTAGGTGACACAATGGATAAAGTACGTGGCCTGGAGTCAGGAAGACTCATCTCCCTGACTTCAAATCCAGCCCTAAGACACTTAATGAATAGCTATATGACTCTGGGCAAGTAATTTAACCCTGTTCGTCTCAGTTTCCTCATATGTAAAATGAGCTGGAGAAGGAAATCGTGAACTATTCTGAGTATCTTTGCTAAAAAAAACAAACAAACCCCAAATGGGGTTACAAAGAGTCTGACACAACGGAAATTGACTATTCTCGCTCTTGGGGTTTGAGTTTTTATAGTGTATAGTAAGGATACTATTAAAATTAGGCAAATAGGTCATTCTCAGAGGTCTCCAAGTAGTTAAGCACTTGACTTGAAATGTTTTCCTTTTTTTTTCTAAAACTGCCCATCTGAAGTCAGTTTTAGAAATTATAGTGTATTGTGATTTTTAAAAATTATTGTTATATTCCTTATGATCCACAATTCATTACAGTATTTGCATATTATTTTTTATCAAATACATTTTATTACTCAGCACTCAGCATAATATTGGCTACCAAAGTGGTATGATGACTATTGTTTCATTAATTTAAGCTACAATAAATCTTTCTATCCAAAGTCTGTTCATTGAAGGAATATCTATTAAACAGCTGCTATGTGCATGGTACTGCTAGGTTCCTTATGGGCTACAAGAGTAAATAAACCATATTCCTTGTCCTTGAGTTTAGAGTCTGGATTGGAAAATAACACAAGTGTAATATAGGCAAGATATAATAAGAGTGGTAAAAATAGTATCCACTTGACATCTGAAATAAATGCAAAGATCCTGTTTGGGGGGAGGCATTTGCAACAGTCCGATCACATTTGAATTTGCAATTAGTGTCCAATTAAAACACAATTTTATATCGCTTCATTTGTCATTCTTTACAATATAGTGGAGCTATGTTACTCCTAGTCTTTTTTTATGCTGTTGATTTTTCATTCATAATATATTACACCTATCCTTATAAAAATAGTACTATGTATAAAGTATTTTAAAGTTTGCAAAGTTCTTTACATATGTGGTAGGAGCAGTATGTACCGGAGGCCCCTACCATATGGGCTGGTCTACTTCTTTTCCTTAAAAGTCACGGAAAGCATCCTCAAAACTTAATTGCCTCAGAGAACTAAAGACTGGCCAGTGCAGTCACTTCCTAGTCACCCAAGTACAGAAAGCTATAGTGAGTTCAATTGTCTAAATGCAGATGACTCTATTTTGAACTTCAGTTTCACATTACTAACTGCTAAACTGGCTCTCCCTGCCTACTGCATAGGTATCTCAAATTCAGCATATCCAAAATGGAACGTCTGATTTTCCCCCAAACCCGTCCCTCCTCCAAACTTTGCTATTTCTGTTGAGGCCGCTGTCACCCTCAGCCACCATCTTCTCCATGACTCAGATTCAGTTGGTTGCCATTCTGTAGATTTTGCCTCCATAAGGTCTCTCCCCACTCATCTTCTCTCTGTTCACAGAGGTACCTACTACCCTGAATTAGACTTCTAATTCTTTGTCAGGATTACTGTAGTAACTTCCTAATTGATCCTCCCTTCTTCCGTTTTTTCTTTGGTCTAATATATCCTATGCATAGCTATGAAAATAATCTTCCTAAGGCACAGGTCTACCCATATTTTCCTGCTTTTATCTTAAGTAGCTCCCTAATCCTTTCAGAAGAAACTTCAAACTCCTCGGATTACCATTTAAAGTTCTTGACAGTCTTGAGGTACAATTCTTGGCATACCTTTTTGTGAAATGTATTTCATATCATTCCCTTTCATTCGAAAAAACCTCATCTTCTGACTGTTTCCTCAACTAAGCATTCCATATCTCATCTCTGCCTTTACACAAACTATTCTTCAAGGCTGAGATGTACTCTACTAACCTGTGCCTTTTAGAATCTTTAGTTCACTTCTTATCTAGGGCTGCTTCCTTCTTCAAGTATTTCTTGATTCATCTTCCTCTCTCCCTCCCCCCGTTATTTGTGCTATCCTTCCTACTCAAATTACCTTTTATTTATTTATCTGTGTAAATGTTGTAATCTCATCCAGTGGTCCCCTCCCCCTCCCAGTTAAGCCTTAGACCAGGAAGCTTTCTTGGATATTTTCTGCAGCATAATACCTTGTATATAAAGTATTCAAGAAATATTTGAACTATAAACTAGCCTATAGGTAAATCTGAGGAAAGACAACATACATTTAAGTGCTAAAAATTGTATTGTTTCTGATTGTTCATTCATTTTTACTTTTTTATGTTTCTCTTTACTCCTATGTTTACTCTTCAAAATTTCTACATGTACATGTATACATATATATGTGTGATATATTCAGTTGTGCAATACAGTATGTGTGTGTGTGTATATATATATATATATATATATAAACTTATATGTGCATACACATATATGCTGCACAGTTGAACTGAACTTCATTTATGTGAAACTGAAACAGAATAGGATCTAATTTAGCTAGTAAGTGTCTGAGTCCAAATCTGAACTCAGATTTTTGTTACTGCCAGTCTAGCACTTTTATCCAGGATATTGTCCCACCTAGCTGCCTTCAACTGTTAATCCAGTGGCATTTTCACAGATCTCACTCTTCATGGCTTCTTTGCAGCCTTAAGCATTATCCACTCTAATGGACTGGGAAGCTTAGAATATGATATTCTAGAAGGCAGAGTATATAAATCGGTGGCTAGTAAAATGTGTGTGATTCTGACTGACTCTTCAGCACTTGAATTCTTTCTTTCTAGCTGCATGTAGCATTTTTCCACTGACCTGGAAGATCTGGATTTTTACTAAAATGTTTGTGTGAGTTCAGTTTCTACTTTGCCCTCTGATTCTAAGTGATCTAGATAGGTTTTTTTTTTAAAATATCTTGAAATATATATAGGCTCTTTTTTTCAGTCATGACTTTTAGTCCTTTAATTCTTAAATTAGCTCTCTTTGATTTGTTTTTAGTCTTTTGACTTTATTTTAATATTTCATGTCTCATGGAGGTCATTAGCTTTTATTTGGTCTGTTCTATTTTCAGGGAGTATGTTGCTTGGGCAAAGTTTTATAGCTTTTCTGTCAAACTGTTTATTCCCTTTCCAATCCTGTCTTCCATGCAAAGAAAAAAATTGTCTCTTGCATTTCTTTTCCAGTTTTTTCCTCTGATGTTTTAAAATTATTTACAAAATATTTTCAAATTATTTTTTTAACTCTTGTTTCAGTTCTTCTAGGAATTCTGGTTGAATTTGTGCCCAAGCTATGTTTTTCTTTGAGGTTTTGCTTGTAGCTATTTTATCTTCTGGGTTCATGTCTTGAGTATCCGTATCACAGTAATAGCTCTTTATGGTGGGATTTATTTTTTTTTAATTTGCTTATTCTTTCAGCCTACTTCCTGTCTAGATATAATGTTAGGCCTTGGCTCTGCACACTTCTAGAGGAAATACCTGGACTAATCCTGCTGCCTCCTTTCTTTGAATATGAGTGTTATATTATTCCAGGATCTGAGGGACAATTTAAGCTAGTGACCAACAAGCATTCAGTGCTCCCAGAGTGGTCCAATCCAGGGAAAAGTCTGATTGTTGCCCCCACGTCTGAGCAACAAGCCTGTGGGCATGCCTACTTTATTGTTTTAATAGACTGCTGTTCCACTCACCCACTATTCATTAGCTGGAAAACTTAGTGCTGGTTCAGTGAAAGAACAGTCAGCTTCCTTTTGGTCTGGGATTTCTGCCCTGGTTATTCCTCTGACTAGGTTAGAAGTTGGATCTCAGATCCCACTTCACCCCTACTGCCTGAGCCACATAGATGCTGCTTGCTTTTGAATTAGTAACTTGATAGGTATACAACCAAGGCCAGGAAAAACTCCTCACCCTGGAATGCAATAGGTCTCCTCAGTCCACCCCAGTCTGTGACCAAGAACTGGGCAGTGGTCAGCAGTGTTGTCAGTTAGCACCTGTTTTTCAATCTTATACAAGTTTAGGCCCTTTTATGCTACATCTGGGGCCTCTTCTTACCCTGGTACACAGCCTGTCCCTCTGTTGGAATGCTCAAAGTTAGCTCCTGTCACCACTGCCTACAGACCTCTTTGTTTCCTTATTCTGGTGTGGAATGGAGAAATAACTCCTTGTAATTCTTGCCTCACTGGAATTCTTGGGTTTCATGATCGGGACTCAATTTGGTGTGTTTTCTAGTTCTCTTAGGAGTTTTTTGAGGGGGAGCTTGCTGTGTCATTCTTCCTGCTACTCTGTCATCTTGACTCTGCCTCCCCCCAACTCCACTTTGACCATCCTGTGACCCTCTGCCAAGCCATAACTCCACCACCTTCCCCAGGGTTCTGCTCTTGACTTTTTTCATTAAAGAATTTTAGGGTAAGGTAGGCCTCTATAGAGACAGAAACCCAGGAGGAATGAACAGTTGATGGTGCAGGGGAGTTTTGAGTTAAAAAAAAGAGGAAAAGAGAGAAGCTGACAAATGATTACTTCTGGTTCTTTGCTGAGGGGGAGTGGAGAGAAGGCAATGTGGTAGTTTTGAGAAGAGAAGGCTGGAAGTGATTACTGCAGAGAATGTGATAGTAAGATCAGAGTAGAATAAAAGCAGGACAGTATGATTAGGTAAGGTATATTCATATTGGACCCAGTTGGCAGAATTTCATGGCTTCTTGCAGCAGGTTTCTTTTGTACAGGTGAGTTATCAGCGAAGCAGGTAGATGCTGGAAATAACCCATAGTTAGAATTACCATATGTTGTTTTAGTATGACTCAGTGGTTATAATTTGGTCCTATATATTACTGCACATATTTTTCTTAATCCTTCATTTTATAAACCATGTGTAGTGGTTTTCATATTTTTGTACAGGAAACCTAAAGACATGGTTAAAATAGAGTAAAAAAGATAACATGTATCACACAGATGCCTTTTTCCTAGAGAATGAACCATGCTGATACAGTGTTGTTGTAGGGCTTATAACTAAATGCCAACCAAAAAATGGAAACAAATTTGATGTTACTATATGCAAGGTAATATAGCAACAATAGAACAGAGCCTTGATTTTACTTGCTGTTATTTCCAATTCTGTAGAAATGAGCTGCACAATTGAAAAAGCTCTTGCAGATGCTAAAGCACTCGTTGAACGATTAAGAGACCATGACAATGCAGCAGAATCTCTGATTGAACAAACCACAGCTCTCAACAAGCGAGTAGAAGCAATGAAACAGGTTTGTATATCTATTTTGTACTTGGTTATGAAGGCAAACATTCATTTATTTTAGATGTGTCTTGAGCTGCATTGGTGTTTAGTTAGTACCTTTTTGCATCTGTAATTCTCTAGATATAGGAGAGGAGAAACTACTGCTATAGGCCATATCCAGGGCCTGTGAACTAAGAATGGTTTTTATGTTTTTAAACACAATAAAACTTTATTTAAAAATCATTTTTAGCAGTCCTAGAATTTAAAAGTAATTTGACATTTTAAATTGAGATCTTAACTTTAAATATTGGTATATGTAGCTTATTGCATTTAATGTTTATGCTCAGTTTTAACATATTTTGGTACAGATAGTCTGACCTTTTTTCTTATAGTTCAGTTTCATATAACTTTTCTGCCAAATGAAGTTTGGTGGGTGACCTTCAAAGCTATCTAGTCCAAACCTTTCATTTTACAGAAGAAGAAACTGAAATTTAACGAGGTTAAGTGACTGCCCTTCCCTAAGTTTACGCAGGCAGTCAGCTTCAGATGCGGTATGTGAACTGAAATTGTCTCCAGAATCTTTATACTGAGCCTCCTATTTTAACCCGGATGCTTTTATAATTTGAAGAGGTAATACGTTTTGTCCCTGCTGACATAAAAGTACAAGAAATTGATATTGCTTATTGCTGCGAGTGACTAGATTATTCTTTTGAATAATAGTTTTGCATAGTAATGCATTTCTGTAGTCAATAAAAAATGCACTGTTAGGGGCAGCTAGGTGGCGCAGTGAATAGAGTCAGGCCCTGGAGTCAGGCGCTGGAGTCAGGAGGACCTGAGTTCAAATCCGACCTCAAACACAACACAGAAACTAGCCATGTGACTTTGGGCAACACTTAACCCCAGCTGCCCTCCAAAAAGCAAAAAAAAAAAAATGCACTGTTAGAAGTACTTTTATCATTTTTCATTGTGGCAGTCTTTTCTAGGACATGGGTTCTTTAGAACTATTGTCATTAAAGCAGGATATACTTAAAATGTTAAAAATGTACATGCACATTTTCTCATCTTTTAAATAGGATATTTACAATTAATAATATGCCAGAGGTATAGTATTTCCAGTGCCAGAAAGTTATTCAAGTACTCTGCGTATATACCCCAAGTCTCAGTGTACTCACATGTTTCCTAATAGTAATTTTTTTGTCCTGGTAGAGGTTCTTCACCTTCTGTTTCCATATAGATAAGAAACAGTCTTCTTACAACAGGCTCATTTGTAAATTACAGGGAATATATTTTCCCATGGAAACATTGTCATTAAGTTTCCAGGCCAATCCATAAAAATTCGCTTAACATCTATAGTACCTGTAATCCCTAGTACTATAGAATCTGAATACCATGTATGTATAACTCGGAAAAGGCATATGGAGTTCCACACTCAGATACCACAGACATATCATCCCTGTGTAAACACACACTCTCCCCTGCTCATGTGTTTGGCAGTTTGAAGAGGGAAGGAGCCCCAGTAAGACTTTAGGATATGGTTGATACTGAGGTTGTTTACCCTAGCCTGTTTAGCTCCTCAACTCTGAAACTCCAAAATATAGGGCAGTACCTTTTTATGTCTTTTCCTCTGAGGGCCTTTGGGTATTGTTTAATGCACTTTGAGTATTCTTAATTTTAAGCAAATTCAATTCACAGAATTCCAGAGTTACCGAATTTTTTTCTTTTTTAAAATTTTCTGTTCTAAACTTTCTCTCTTTCTCTGCTCCTCACCCATTGAGAAGGCAAGAAGATGTTTTTGTTATTGTTCAGCCGTGTCTGCTTGATAACCCCTTTTGGGGGTTTTCTTGGCAAAGATATTACAGTGGTCTGCCATTTCCTTCTTTGGCTAATTTTACAGATGAGGAAATTGAGGCAAATATGGTTAAGTGACTTGCCCAGGTTACAGAGCGAGTAAATGTCTGAAACCAAATTTCAGCTCAGGTTTTCCTGACTTCAGGCCTAGCACTCTGTCTACTACTGCCCCATCTAACTGCCCTCACGATACCAATTAAAACGTATGAAGTAACTAAAAATATATTTCTACACATTAGCTATATTTGGGGATGGGGAGGAGATTGGAATTAAAACAAGAAAAATTTTAAAAGAGAAAAAATATGCTTCAGTATACACTCTGAAGCTATCAGTTCTCTTTTTGTTAAGTGGATAGTATATTTCATCTTGAGTCCTCTGTAATTGTCATGGATCATTGCATTGATCAGAGTTGCTAAGTCCTTCATAGTTGATTATCTTCATAATTTCACTTTTTCTCCTAGTTTCTCCTACTTTTTCTCCTGGTTCTACTCACTTCATTTTGCATTAGTTCATATAAGTCTTCTCAGGTTTTTCTGAAACTATCCCCTTCTTTTTTTATGACATAATAATATTCCATCATATCCACATACCATAATTTGTACTGCCATTCTACCAGTTAATACACATCCCTCAGTTTCCTAGTCTTTGCCATCACAAAAAGAGCAGCTTTAATATTTTCGTGCATATGAACCCTTTTCCTTTTTCTTTCATCTCTTTGTGGTATAGACCTAGTAGCACTATTGCTGGGTCAAAGGATATGCACAGTTTTATACCCCTTTGGGCATAGTTCCAAATTCATATATGCCTATTAATAGCTTTAATGTCTTCTCTGAAAACTGCCTTTATGGTTCTTATTCTTATAAATTTGACTCACTTCCCTGGTTATAGAAATTTAAAAGGAGGAAATCCTTATTTTATATAATCTCAAGCTTGCAGCATTGAGATTTTCAAATTTTAATATCATATTAGGTCAAATTATATACTGCTAAAGTATAATTTTGCAGCCCAGCTCCACTAACAACAAATTCCCAAATCAAATTTCCAGGAGCAGTTTCTAGAGAATTGGGATCTTTAGGCTAGGAAATTTTTCCTTTGTTCCCCATGATAAAGGGAAATCACAGCAGTAATAGACTGAAGTTGGAAAAGTGCTGCAAATACACAAGTAGTCAACCGTAATTCCCAGTATTCTTTGGGGATAGGTCAAAAGTCTTCATTTCAGGCTGTTGGGCCTGTTTTCTTCGGGAATGCTACTCTTTTCTTAATGTAAGTCAATAATAAAATATAACTTACTTTTCAGAAATTTACTACATAGCAGACTTTTCAAGAATAGATAAAGAAAATCATGCAATATATAAACTTCTAACAGACAAATTAGTGGAACAGACTAACATTTACATTCTGTTACTGTAATTATCTGAAACAGTTAACATATCTCTCTATTTGCTAGTGATGCAAGTTCTTTTTTATTTTATTTTATTTATTTATATTTATTTTATTTTTTGCTTTTTGGAGGGGGGAAGGCAGGGAAGTTGGGGTTAAGTGACTTCCTAGGGTCACACGGCTAGTAAGTGTTACATGTCTGAAGATGGATTTGAACTCAGGTCCTCCTCACTCCAGGGCCATGCTCTATTCACTGTACCACCTACCTGCCCCTACTGATATAAGTTCTGTACTGTGAACAGTTCAATGAACTGAATGTAAAAATAAATGATTAATTTTTCAAATTAATGATAAAAATTATATAAAAAGAGAACTGAGAGAATGTTTTGTCTCATTTGTATGTATTATAGGAATTAACACAAAGAGGCTCTGTGCCATTAAAGATAATGAGTTTGGTTTTAGACATGTTAAGGATAAGGTGCTAAAATCTAGGTGAAAATGCAGAACTGGAACAATGGGGAAATATTAGAGATGGAGATTTGGGAGCTGTTGCATAGAGGCCATATTTTTAAGCCATTAAAGTAAGGCACTTGTATTCATAGTGGATACAAAGCTAGCATTAACCTCTGAAAGACCTGGGTTCTATCTATTATTGCCTTCAGTGTATGTTAGCTTTGTAACCATGGGCAAGGAAATTAACCTCTCAATACACCAGGCAGTTTTCTATAAGTTATGGACAAATTGCTAAATTATATTCATGGAAAGAAGGGAAACTCCAGCAGGAGTTCCCCTATGCCAATAAAATCACAGCTCATGACCTCATTGTTTATTGATTTGTAAGAAATAGTAGGGGGGCGGAGCCAAGATGGCGGCATAGCAGCAGCAACACATCGCAGCTCTCACATAGCCACCCCAAAATACCCATAAAATAGGACTCTAAACCAATCCTAGAACTCCAAAATGCACACAAAGATACTTCCCACTAAAGTCAGCTCG
>CM053581.1:446597787-446638583 GCA_028627135.1 Pseudochirops cupreus
CTGATGAATATTCACATTTCTGTAGAGGGGGAGGGACAGGGTGGAGAGTGGATGGGGGGGGCAGGATAGGAAGAAGGGACAGGTAATCAGACTCTCACAGTGTGCTCACTATGGAGAGGTTCTGCGTAATTTCACATGTTCAGCCTGTATTTGATTGCTTGTCCTTCCAGTGGGGATGGGTGGTGAGGGAGGAGGAAAAAGAATCTGGAATCTGGAGTTCCATAATCAAATGTTATGAATGTGTATCTATCTGTCTATCTTTGTATATGTATATGTATGTGTATATATATATGTGTGTATATATATATGTATGTGTGTATATGTGTGTATATATACATATATTATTATTATTATTATTGACTACATCCAACTGGAACTTGAGATACACAGGCACTGCAGTTGGGAGATCCATCCTGCCCTACCAAAAAGTGACATAGGAGAGAATAGACTGGGGGAGGGGGGAAACACTGGGATGGCTGTTTTGGGGTTGTGGGCGGGGGAAAGACAGGGAGAAAATATGTAACTCAAAAAAAATTTAATAAAAAAATAAAAAAAAAGAAATAGTAACTGACATCAAAAAATTATGTTCCAGTTTTTTTAGTAAAATGAATACTTCTTTTATGAAATTATTTTTCTTCTTCAATCTTTACAATTAGTATCAAGAAGAAATTCAAGAACTTAATGAGGTTGCAAGACACCGACCACGATCTACATTAGTTATGGGAATTCAGCAAGAAAACAGACAAATCAGAGAATTGCAGCAAGAAAATAAAGGTAGGTTAAAGTACTTCTAATTATGATGAATTGAGTAAAACCTCTTCAGTGGCTGTGAAAGTGGATTATTTTCTGAATTTAAAATAAATCAGTAAATTTTTGTAGTGATTTATTATAAGCAGATATTGATATAGCTAATTGAACTTGCTTTGTAGTTATTCACTTTAAAAGAAATTAATTTCAGTACATTAAATGTCATGATATTTTTGTCACTTTTAAGTCTACTTCAGGATCCTTTCTCTACTTGTTACCATTCATTTCCCCCTTATGGTTAAACAGTAGAATATATTCTGATTTTCTGGTTCTGCTTTAATTGCTTTGCATTATTTTACAGTATCATAGAATTTTAGAGTTAGAAGGTAATTCACTGGCCATGTAGTCCAGTCCATGCCTGAATAAGAGTCTCATCTGCATACTTCCTCTCCTGTCACTCATTTTTTTCTTACACTCACTCCTCTTCCCCTTGAGAAGGCAAGAATTAAAATACCCATTTTGTATAAATGAAGTCATACAAAACGTATTTCCACATTCATGTTCTGAAAGAAAAAAGACAAAGAAAAAATATGCTTCGATCTGCACTCAGAGTTCATAATTTCTCTATCTGGAATAGATTGCATTTTTTATCATGAGTTCTTTGAAATTGTGGTGAATCATTGATTATCTTTGCAGTCTTACTGTTTCTGTATAAATTTTTCTCCTCATTCTGGTCATTTCACTTTGCATCAGTTCATACGAGTTTTCCCAGGTTTTTCTGAAACCATCTGCTTCACCATTTCTTACAGCACAAAAGTATTCCATTACATTCATATACTGTAACTTGTTCAGTCATTCTCATTCACTTTTCACTTTTTCAGTCCCTTACAGTTGCATCACTCAGCTGAAACGGTTCTCCCCTAAGTTAACAGTTATCTTGTAATTGCCAAATATGATGGCTTTTTCTCAGTCCTCATCCTTCTTCAACTCTCTATAATATTTGACACTGTTCACCACCTTCTTCTTTTAGGTAGTCTTTCTTCTCCCATCTCCTTCCAAATTTCTCTGTTTCTGTTAAGGAAACCACTATTTTTCCAGGCACTCAGATTCACAACCTCAGAGTCATCCTGTACTCCTCATTCTCCTTCTCCACACATATCCATTTACCTCCACAATATCACTTGCATCTACTCACAAAGCCATTACCATAGTTTAGGCCTTCATCAGCTCTTCCCTAGACCATTAAAAAGCCTCCTAATTGATATCCCTGCCTCAGGTCTCTCCCACTCTCCAGGCTTTCACATTTATGCCAAAAGGATATAGCTGAAGCACACTTCTGAGTAGATCATTCTCATACTTACGTCACAGGTGAGTCAACAGTGGATTGGATGTGGATTAAGAGCCTGGTGCCAGATACAAAAGAGATTGCAGGATAGAAGAGTCAGAGATGACTGCAAAGCACTTAGGCTGAGAAGATGAAATTTCCCTTAAAAGATAATTTATAGAGGAGTCATTTTTGCGGGGGGTGGGAGAAGATGATAAGTTTGATTTTAGACATGTTAAGGGTAAGATGCTAATATCTCGTTGAAAATCCAGAACTGGAACTCTGGAGAAATATTGGAGATGGCGGTAGAGATTTGGAAGCTGTTGCATAGAGGTCATCATGAGATCACTGACCCATGGTATATAGAGAAACTAGTATAGGGCCCTGGAAAGAATCCTAGGGAACACCTACACTTGACAGGTGAGAAAAGAATATAAAACCAGCAAAGCATAAGTCAAAGAGGCAGAAGGAAGGTTATAAAAGTTCCTTGTCATAGAAACCCAAGAGAAAATGCATCAGGTGCCTTTGAGAGGTCAAGGAGAATAAAAAGCAGCATGACTGCCTCATTTGATAAATGGTTCAAGGATATGAACAGGCAGTTATCATGAAGAAATGACAAGAAATTTATTATCATAAAGCTATATATAGTTAAATCACTGTTGATTTGAGGAATGCAAATTAAAACTCTGAGGTATCATCTCATACCTATCAGATTGGCTAATATGACAGAAAAGGAAAATGATAAATGTTGGAGAAGATGTGGGAAAATTAGAACACTAATGCGTTGGTTGGTGGAGTTGTGAACTGATCCAGCAATTCTGTAGAACAATTTGAAACTGTGCCCAAAGGGCTGCAAAACCATGCATACCCTTTGATACAACAGTACCACTACTAGGTCTGTATTCCAAAAAGATCATAAAAAGACCCACATGTACAAAAATATTTATAGCAGCTCTTTTTGTGGTGGCATGGAATTGGAAATTGAGGGGATGCCCATCAATTGGTGAATGGCTGAACAAGTTGTAGTATATAAATGTAATGGAATACTGTTGTGCTATGAGAAATTATGAGCGAGCAGATTTCAGGAAAACCTGGAGCAACTTACATGAAATGATGCTGAATGAAATGAGCAGAACCAGGAAAACATTGTACACAATAACAGTAATGTTGTGGGATAATCAACTATGGTTTACTTAGTTATTCTCAGCAGTATAATGATCTAAGACAAATCTAAAAGCTTTATGATGGAAAATGCTATCCACATCCAGAGAAAGAACTATGGAGTCTGAATGCAAATTGAAGCAGACCATTTTCACTTTTGGGGTTTTGGGGGTTTTTTTGTCATCGTTTTTCCATTTTGTTCTGATTCTTCTTTCACAAAGTGACTAATGTGGAAATATGTTTAATGCGGTTGTACATGTATAACCTGTATCAGATTGCTTGCCATCGTGGAGGGAGGGGAGTAAAAAGGGGAACACAGCATGAGCACTTTATTTGGGAGTCAGATGACATACTGTTAACTACTTATGTGACCAAGTCACTTAATTCCTTAGTTTCTTCATCTGAAAAATAAGGGTTTCTGGTACATGACTTTCAAGCTACCTCCCAATTCTAAATCTTGTGAAACCTAGAGCACTGTTGATGGAGTCATGAAGTCCAGCTGTTCTGGATAGCAATGTGAAAATAGTCATAGCATTCTTTGTGATAACACTGGAAATAAAGGTGTAATGGCCACTCATTAAGAAAGGACTGAAAAAAACTGGTGAATAAGTATCCTGGAACATTATTATGCAATAAGAAATGATCAGTGAGGAACTCAGAGAAACATGAAATTTGAATGAATGAATGCAAAGTGAAGTGATCAATTAATAACAAAAAGCATTTCTTAAGTGCTTACTATGTGCTACCCACTGTGATAAGCACTGAGGATACAAATAGAACAAGCTTGATAGTCCCAGCTCTCAAAGAACAGATGCTTTTAATTAGAATAAGCAATATATAAAAGACAGTTCAGCTCCAGGGCAGATTGAGGCCTGGCAGTATTAAGGGTCAGCAGCAGACCAGATGACAGTGTGAGGGGTTGGCAGGGCAGATGATAAGTCTTGGAGGACTTTATGAGGCAATGGCAGGGTGGATGATAAGGTGTAGTGGTGGAATAGTCAGCCACTCCCATTTCTTCAAAGCTGTGTGAGCAGGCAGCAGCTCTGTGGGTCTGGGCATCTCAGGTCAGGAAAGGGAGTGTAGAAGGGAGAGGGAAGGGAATTGATGGGGGAAGGAGAATAGTATTCAATGTCAAGTTACACTGGAAGGGCTCTGGGATGGCCTGGGGGCTGGGAGAAGTGGCAAGAAGCAAAGACAAGGAAGAAGAGCAGGAAGACCTAAGAGAATATAGGATTACTACAAGGTAAATTACAAGATTGCCAAAAAAGGGAGTTGAAGCCTAAGTAATTGAAAAAAAAAACAGTGAAGTGTCTGGGGAACAGATAAACAAACATCCAGGAGAACTTTGTACAAAATTACAGACACATATGTGTGATGACTGGCTTTGATAGACTGGGCTTCTCAGCAATGCAAGGTTATAAGACAACTCCAAAAGACTCATGATCCACATCTATAGAAAGAACTACAGTCTGCAGACTGAAGCAAACTACTTGCTGTCTCTCTTTTGTGTTTTGTTTTGTTTTGTTCACTCTATTGGTTATAATTCTTCTTTACAACTTGACTAAAGTTTAATGTGAGGTATTTGTAGAGCCCCCATGCCGCCATGGGGGAAGGGGGAAGGAATGGGAGGGGGAGAAAATTTGGAACTCAAGGGATTGTGGAATTGAATGTTATAAACTAAAAGTAAATACATAATTTTTTTAAAATTAATTTTAAAAAACGGATAAACATTCTTTTCCCTTAAAGACTGAGAGGCAGAGAACTTACAAGACAGAATATTGCATACATTGTCAGATTCAGTTACCGTATTGGATGTTTTTGCTTGTCACAAAGACTTGAAATGACTATAATGTAAAGAGAAAAGACATGAATGAAATTTGCATTTTTGTAAAAACCATGGAATTTGCCAGCAAGGTCATTAATGACCTTGGAGAAAGCTCTTTTAGTAAAGTGGTGGAGACAGACACAAAATCATACTTTTTTTCTCCTAACCCTAATGCCATGCTGAATTTCTACTTATGCCTATAGATTTATCTTCTAAGCATAAAAAACTTCATAGCCGGAGTGCTACTCCATTTTCTACAAATTAACAGAAGCAGCAAAGAAGCAACTCTTCTGCCCAATACCCTTTTCCTTTTTGTCTGCACATCAGCTTTACCACAGCCTATTCGTGGTCAGCATCATTGGTGGACCTTTATTCCTCTCTCCCAAAAAACAGTACAAATAGTGCTAGGCTCTTTGCTCTGGATTTTATGCAGCTCCTGCTTACAACCCAGAACCTCTGTTGTTACATACCACCACATCAGGCCCAGTGACTGTATCAGCAATGCAATATTCACAGTGCCTACAGTAACTGTAAATATGCTGATATGGTTATTAATCACAAAATGTAACAGGCTCTCTACATAAGAAATATAGCTAGAGCATTCATTTATATACCAAAAAACTGAGTCTCAAAACCAGAAAGTCAAAGCCAGCACAGTAGTTATGAAGTTGGCACATGTGGGTAAAGTAGTAAACACCCACATTCTCAAGCCTTCAGAACAGGACAGGCTACCTCAGGCAAAGATCCTCCTCTCCTCACGCACGCAACTGCTCAGCGTCCAGGCAGCTTGCTCCCAGCAGCTCCGGCCCCCAGCAGTTCCTGTCCCTGGCAGTCCTCAGCAGGAGTCCTTAGTAGAGGTTCTGGCCCGCTCAAAGAAAAAGGAATTCGCAACCACAGACACTGCCTCTGCCGCCACTTCCAGTCAGCACCACACAGAGACTAGCTTGGTTCCGGCGTTCTCCTGCTCTACCCCTTCCTGTTATGTCAGCAAGTTCAAGGGGTGTGGAAGATCTTCAAATCCCAGTATTGTTACATTGACATTGACCATCCAGCTTGGACTGAGGATATGTGCTCTTATTGAGAATTTTGCAGCCACTCATGTCATTCATTCATTCACTAAGCATTTTATTAAGTGTCTGCTATGTGCAGGGTACTGTGCTAGGTCCTTAGGGAGATGCAAAGATATGATTCCTGCCTTCAGTGAAACATGCATTCTTGTAGGCAGGGGGTATTGCACCTGAACAAAGGAGCAAAATGCATGGTAAGTGCAAAAAAGGTACAGAGAAAGTGTTTTGTGTGGTCCAAGGAAGGAAAAGACCATTACTGACTTAGGGGAGGAATATAATTGGTATTTGAGCTATGCTTTAAAGGATAAGGAGGATTGCACCTGAGAACCATGGCCAGGTATAGAAAATTATCAAAGTAAAGGCATGGAGACAAACAAATACCAGGTCCTAATTTTATAGAACCTGAGTTCAAAGAACTCATTAGAGGTAATTAGTCTAATTCCTTACCTAAATCATGCTTTTAATGGATTGCTTCTATATCTTAGTATTTTAGAATGCTTCTCTTCCTTCTAGACTCAGCTTAGTTGCTTTCCTTCCTACATATCCTCCCTGACTTTTTTCAGTTAGAGGTAATTCGAATTACTCTGTCCCCCAGTATCTCAGTCCTCTCTGTTTAACCTTTTTTCCCCACACTGTTCACTTGTATATAGTCCTTTGCATATACTTAATGTCTGTTTTAATTGAATTAAATAAATCTCATTTGCAGGATTTCTACTAAGTGATACCCAAACTCAACTTGAAGACTTCCAGTGTAAGGAATACATCTTCAAGTCAGCCCATGCAGTTTTTTTATGACTCTTGATGTTAAGATCTTCCTTTATATTGAACCAGATCTTCTTCCCTTTAGCTTCTACCCATTGGCACTAGTTCTACCCATTCCTGCCAAGAAAAAAAATAAAACTATTTCTAGTATATGATGACCCTTTAAATATTTAAAGACAGGTTGTATTTATCTAACCCTTCCTATCTCTAAGTTAAATCATTATGGAGATTGTAGATAGTCCAGTTGGGAAAGAAATGAAGGATCAGACTGTAGGTGATTTCACAAGCCCAAGACTTAAATTTCAACCAAAGAAAATTATACATTAGTAGGAAGTAATAGGGTCAACTATTTGTTGGCTCTGACCAATGATCAGATAGAGAGAGAGAGAGAGAGAGAGAGAGAGAGAGAGAGAGAGAGAGATAGTAGATAGATAGATAGATAGATAGAGATTAGATAGATTAATAAATAGGGGTGTGTGTGTGTGTGTGTGTGTGTGTGTGTGTGGAAGTATTTGTGTCCGTTGGCACACACCAAGAGGGGCAAGTTGTGCCTCGGATGTAGCACTGCTGGTGTCTTTTAGTGATGTTACACTGCTCTTTGCTGACAGTCAGATTTATGCTACCCATCTGTAAGGGCCCCTTAATACCTTCCATTAAAGGGACTTTGCTTAGTAACTGTCTTCCCTGCAGGGAAAGGATACTTTTCAGCCATCTCCACCTTCAGTTGATGAATAATCTCTTTTTTTGTTTGAATTTTCATCAAGTTTTAACAAAAGGCATCTTGCTTTTTAGAAAATGATTTGGTTTTTTTGTACCAAAAGAATTAACTTTGCCTTTTTATTCCAAAATTTGAATAAAATGTATTTTGATTTTTGATAGAATTACGCACATCTCTTGAAGAACACCAGTCTGCTTTAGAACTCATAATGAGCAAGTACCGAGAGCAGATGTTTAGGCTGCTAATGGCCAGCAAAAAGGATGACCCAGGTATTATAATGAAGCTAAAGGAGCAACATTCCAAGGTAGTTTTTTCCTTTTTGTCTAAACTTTTAAAAATGAAATGGGGACCTGTGGGTTAACTTTTCTTTTCTTTTTTTGTTTAGATAAAAAAAATACTCATGAATAACCTCATTTAAACATTGTCTTTTCAACTGTGATTTTTTCCATTTCTGTTCTTTATCTCTAAATTTGCAAAGTGTTTCTTATGTTTGATCTCCTACCTAAAATTCTGATGTTTACTTTTATCTTTTGTATGGTGTGTTAAAACATAGAGTCTGGTTAGAGAAGTACAGATAAGTCTTCAAAATTCTGTTTTTCTAAGATTCGAGTACTTAAAGGATATTTTGATCTTCTGCCTTTGTGTATTTCAAAATGACTTCCAGAAAACAAAAATATTGAAAACTCTAGGGAAAAAAAGAAAACATCAAACAACAGAATAGTGACTTATTCAGGTGAATTTTAAACCCTTGAGACTTATCCTGAGATACTTTTAAGTATTGAGGCAACTTATTACTTATCCTGGAGGAACTTAATTTACCTGCTTTCAGAATTTAACAATTGAAAATTCAGGAAAAGAATAAAAGGGCTTTTGGTCCAGAATTTCTTTAACATTGTTGTAGCTTCATCTAGATCACCAAGAAGAAAATAGGATTGTCAGTTTACTTTCTGTTAGATGAAAAAGCAAGAAAGGCAGAAATTACTGTGTGCTTTTAGCCATTCACTTCTTTAGACATCCTTGGTTCTATTGTCTAAGAAAAGTTTGGGAAAGTAGACTAGCTAATACTAACCTACAATCTTAGGAGACCATCATGAATAATCATAATTAAAATTCCTCTCTCACAGCTAGACAGATGAACAACAAGATAAGCAAAAGGGAAGATCTAGAACAGAATAAACTATTTAAAAATATAAAGGTAAAAGACAGTGCCTTCTAGTGGGACCACTAAAGAATACACATATTTCTAAGCATCATATGGCAATTATATAAAAATAGATGATGTATTGGGGCACAAATTGAAAATAAATGTAAAAGTACAGTAGTATTAAATGTCAGTTGTGGACCATAATGAAATAAAAATATTAATCATAGAGCACAAGCAAAAGATAAAACCTATAGAGTTTTAATATCCTAAACATTGCGTGGTTCAAAGAACAAATCATTGAGACATTAACTATATGAAAGACAATGATAATGATAAACAACAGGAATGATAACTACTTGAAAGACAATGATGAGACAACTTATCAAGATTTCTGAGATGAATCTATTCTTAGAAGAAAAATTGTATCCCTAAAAGCGTACATTAAGAAAATTTGGCTAATAAATTGAATGTGCAATTTTAAAGGTTAGAAAACTAACAAGCAAACTTAATATAAACAAATAAAAGAAAATCTTGAAAATTAGAGAAGTAATGAATTGGGAAACCAAAGAGACTATAAAACTGATGGATCCAGTTGAAAAATCATAGCTATTCAGTTAAAATGTGGCTCTTGGGGAAAAATTAACAAACTAGATAAACCTTAAACTAACTTGATTAAAAAGAAGAAAGATCAATCAGGTTAACAAAAATGAACAAGTAAAATCACAATGCAGAAGAAGTACAAACATTTTACCAGAATTTACTGTATACAGCTACATGTCAGCAAAACTTTGAATTCTTTGTAATAGAGGATTATCAACAGAACTCTAAAATAACCAATAACAGATCACAAGTAGTGATTTTAAGTAATATCATTTCAGAAAAGGAAATTGAATTAGCAACTACTAAGGAATCCCTGGTCCAGATGGATGTACATACAGTTAATTGGATTAAAATGAACCTATGCTGTTCTCAAGAATTGAGAAAGTATTTTACTAAACTCCTTTTTTGGAGACAAATACAGTCCTGATATTAAACTTAGTAATTTCTATTAGATTGTGAAAGGCAAAGTCCATGAAAGACAGGGACTTGTCTTTATATCCTTCTTTGTATCCCCAGCACTTAACATAGTGCTTGGCACATAGTAAGTACTTAAGAAGTGTTTGTTGACTGATTATACTGGGAAAGAATAAAGCTAAGAAGAGAGCTATAGATCAATAATACTAATGCATATTTATTTTAAAATGTAAATTAAATCCTGGCCAAAGAATTGTTGCAATTTATGTGACAAATTATGTTCATTATGATCAAATTGGATTTTTAACATAAAGGCTCCAGTGGCTCAGCATTGGGAAAATTAACAATCATTTTTAAAAATCCCAAGCTATGTAATTATTTTAATAGATGCATTAAAAGTCTGAAAAAAAACCTCACATATGCTATTGGGAAAAAAAAACCTACAATATATGGGCACAAAAGGATCTAAAACCAAAAGCTAGCATTCCTAGTAAATACAGAAGTAAAATAAGGATGCCTCCTTTTCCCACTATTATTTGCCATAGTTCTCAAAATGCTTGCAATAGCACCAAGACAAGAAAAAACAATAGACAAAAAGGGAGGCCAAACTGTTCTTGTTCTGTTGGCAGAGGACAAGTAGGACTACTGAGAAAATCCTAGGAAGTCAGCAAAGAAACTAATAGAAACAATAGCATCAGTAAAGTTAGAGGCTATAAAATAAACTGATAATGAATAGCAATTCTATTTAACAAAAGCCAGGAGAAAATAATAGGGGTGTCCCATTCACAATAACTACAAAATAACCTGGTAACCAATCTACCAAAGTACATTCAATGCCTATATTGGTGCAGTTTCAAAACAGTACTTCAGGAAATAAAGAACAGCTTAAGTAACTGCAGGATTATTCAGTGTTCTCAGTTGCTCTTGCCAATATAACCAAAATGACAGTAATACTAGAGTAAAATCATAGATTTAGTACTGTGCCAGTCAAAAATAACAAAATTAAGGAGGGATAAAAGATTGAAAATATTAAGGGAAATAAGGCAAAAGGATAGGAATAAAAAGAGAATAGTATTTACCAACTCCAAACTATATTATAAAACAGCCATCAATACCATTTGGAACTGACTAGAACAATTTAAAAAGTAGATCAATAGAATAAACAAGGAAGAATGAGAAATAATGAAACTTAATAACTCAGTATTCAATAAAACCTGAAAAAGTAAATTATTTAGGAAAGAGATTTAGCCAGAATTTCTGAGAAAATTGAAAAGCAGTCTGGCAGAAATTGGGTTTAGACCAGTATTTTACACCATAATCCACAGTAAATTCAAAATGGATACCTGATCTAAATACTAACGTACTATAAAAAATAAAAATTAGTGAAGCAGATCAAATACTTTTCATAGGCATCGGTAGTATCTAACTTCTTATTGAAAGGATGAATTGAGACAATAACAAAAAATAAAATTGATAATTTGGGTTATATGTAAAGATTTTACATGAACAAAATTCAACCTAATTATAAGGGAGACATTTGACTGGGGAGAGACTCTTTGCATCAAATATTTCTAAAGAGTTTGATAGATGTGTAGACATCTAACAATTATAAAAGAACAAAAGCCGTTCCCTAATAGATATGTTGTTAAAAGATATGAACAAATAGTTCTTAAAAGAATTACAAACTTACAATCATATGAAAGAATCTGCGAAATCACTAATATTAAGAGAATGCGTGCAAATCAAAAAATCTCTGAAGTTTCATCTCTCACCCACAAATTGCCAAAGATAACAGCAGTTGGGAGTAGTCAATATTATAGAGGTAGTGGAAAGACTGGAACACTGATGCATTGTTGGTAGCATTGTAAATGGATCCAGCCTTCCTAGAAAGCAAGATGAAATTGTGCAAATTAAGTGAATAAAATATCCATTTTCTTTGCATCAGAGATTCTACTGCTAGGTATATATTGCAGGAGAGCCAGTGGCAAAAAGGAAGGCCCTGCATTCAACAAAATATTAGTAGTAATACTTTCTGTGTTTGCAGTGACCTAGAAACAGCCCATCAGAGAATGAATTAACAAATTGTTATACCTGATTATAATAGAATATTGCCGTGCTGTAAGAAACAATAAACATGATTAATGCAGAAAAACATGGAAACATACAGTGAAGTAAAATTAAGCAGAACCAGGAAAACTATACATAATGATGATAACATGTCAGTTGAAAACTAAAAGCTGTGAAATTTAATGATCAATCTTGGCCCAAAGAGGAGATGAGATATATCATCCCACTTCAGAAATGAGAGACAATGTCCTCAGACTTTTTCAGTATTTGGTTAATTTTGCTGAATCTTTTTTTAGTGAGAGATCATTCTTAGAGGTGGGGGCTGGAGGGGGGTATAGTAGGAAATGTAGGTAACATAAAAACAAAAGATATTAATAAAAATATTTTTAAAATATGCAACTTATGTAAATTAGCATTTCTTGGTTTTCCACAGCATAGAGCCTTAATTATTCAGTTAAAATATTAATGGTGAAATAGATCCTAACTGGGTTGCTCTCTAAACTATGCAGTAGTTGACTGGATAAAGTTGTCTTTTAAGTATAAAAGACAAGTAGTGATTATTGGAATGTCTTTTTACCTATCTGAATTACTAAATGATATCCTTAAAGGCATTAATGTAAAGTATTTCTTTGTTATTTGAAAATAACTTTGTGCACTTAGAGTAAGAATGGCTTATTACCAAATGGTTGTCTCTGAGGTAGTTTTTTCGTACCCAAATAGTTCATAGAAAAAGTCTGTGGAAGTTTTCTGTGTCACTGGAGTGAGAGTACTCAGAATGATGAAGTTACAGGGATTTTTTTGCATTTATGAGGCTGAGGATTAGAAGAATGCAAAACCGAAAAGCCAAGACATGCTTAGTCTTAATCACTTTAAAACTTCATATATATAGTTCTTTAGATAATTTTTATCACAATAATAGCCATTATTTAACAAAACAATAATTTGAATAAATTTATGAAATCTGGAATGGTACAATACAAAATTTTATCTAAATGTAATCCTTGGAAAATCAAGGAGCATTCTCGCTGGACATAAAAATCTAACTGTTGCAGAATAAGGTAATGCTAAAAGTGTATAATGTTTACATTAGAAAAGATTAATGGTAAGTTTGATAAGAAATTATTGATAAGAAAAATGTAATTCCTATGAAGTCCCAAAATACCTTACATTTTAGAGATGATATAACTTTTTAAATATTTCTACCCCAGGACAATAAAATTTTTACCTGCCTGGGGAAAAAAAAACCCAATCCTAGCAAAGACTCTTTACTGAAATCTGAGATGCTGGACTTTCTAGTCTCATCCAATAGTGACTATAAAAGAAATAGGTTGGGGGCAGCTAGGTGGCGCAGTGAGTAGAGCACTGACCCTGGAATCAGGAGGACCTGAGTTCAAACTCCACCTCACACACTGACCTTCAACTAAATATGTGACTTTGGGCAAGTCACTAACCCCAATTGACTTGCCTTCCCCCCCTCCAAAAAAAAAGAAAAAGAAAAGAAATAGGTTGATTTGAGATTACTTACATTGATCTCTTTTTGAACAATTAGACATTATTTTTTAGTACTCTTAAACCCTCCTTTCACACATGGTATCAGTCTTCCACAATAATTAATGACTGTTTCCTTTCTTGTTTTTAATTCTAACTAATACATATTGATGTTTTTTGTGATTCTAATTTTTACCCAAAAAGAACAATTTAAAAAATACCATAATGGCAGCATTTTAGAACAAACAATCCCTCCCTTGGGGCTACACTCTGCTGTAAATATATGTGCCCACAATTAAGTTTTTGAGCACATTTTTATATAAGTGGGAAGTTGGGAAGGGCTGATTTTTAGCCCAAATAATGACTAATTTTTAATCCTTTTTTTAACTGATGTCTTTTTGGAACTCTATTTTAAAAAAATTTTTAAAGTAATAAAACAATTGGCTAACACGCATGAACTAACTCATTCAATTTTTAAATTACGGATCATATCCGTATTAACATTATAATGACTCTGTACTACAGATTGACATGGTACACCGTCACAGCCCTGAAGGAATCTTCCTTGGTGCACCTCGACGAATCCTTGAAGCAACTCAACATGGACTGGAGAGAAGGCACTTGGAAGCAAATCTGAATGTACACTAATAAAACAATTGACTTTGGGGGATTGGTTGGAGGGGGGTGCCAATGTTTGATATTTTAACTTTTAACATTGGATTTTAAAATAATGGAATTGCCAAATTATTTAAAATTAATTAATAAAATGTGCTTGTGACTGCCAAACAAAAGCATGAAAGTACAGAGTATAGCCCTCCACTCTCATTCATTCTCATGATGTAGTGTGTACCATGTATTGCAGAACATATGACATATTAGATTTTTTAAAGTTATGTAGCATAAGGTAAAACAAGCCTTCCATTTCTTTGCTTCTGTTGACTGTTGCTGCATAAAGTTTTAGAGTTTTTCATTTTGTTTTATTTTTTAAGAACTTGATTATCAGAAACTTATTTTTGTACTTCTGGGACATCACAGGAATCATTTTCTTGACAATAATTTAAGCTGATTTATTGTTTCAGGATTCTTAGGTTGCTTCTACATTTCATAAGGTCACAGTTATATCAAGTATTTCTTCCTTTGAGTTTTAAAACTCTGTTGCTTCAAGGTCAGGTGTGTCATGCATTTTAAATGAAGTAGAAGTCCTACGTCATAAAGATTATAAGGGATTGATGTAAGGGATTGAAGAATTCATTGTGTTGTAGGGACTGTTATAACTTTTTTCCTTATTTTTAAAATCAGTATTAAAAGCAGAGGCGTTGCCTTTCATGCCTATTAAAAGGTCTGTGGCATTTTCTTTAAAGCTTTAAGTATTTATTTATACACCATAAGTTTTTACTGCCATCTTGGCCTCTAAAATTATTCTTAACTCCTGTAATTTTAAGTTTGGTGTGGAGAGCCCAATACCTTTCTGTGACAATTCAGTGCTACTAAGTGCTTGAGTTATGTTAGCATTCAGTTGTGTTTAGAAGTGGAACGATTTGACTGGGGTTTGGAACGTACCCTACATAAATTTTCCTTGTAACAGATTTTTTTATGACAGAATTTGGATTGTAGAGTATTATCTTTCATGCTTCTATTTGGAAGCTAAAGTATTTCCCTCACATGGGCTCACCCTTAAATTCAGAGTAGGTAGGTTTGATGAAATAAACTCTTAAGAGTTAGTTACATAAATGTTAGTTTGATTGCTGTTGTTGCTTTTCTGCTTCTACTTACTTGTGAATATTACTTCATTTTTATCATAGAAGTACTTCTAGTTGTCTATGTAAAAATATTGAATCCTTGGACATGTTTGTCATGAAGTCATAATCAAAACCATCAATACACTTTTTTATGTATAGCTTTTCCAACCAAATTAATGGATAAACTTAGCCTACGTTTCCAGTTCGCCAAAAAAGTTATATGGTTGAGAATACTAGAGATATACTGATTTTCCCTATGTGTTCTATCATTTACCACAGTGGCCAACATTTATATGGTACTTTATTGTTATGAAATATTTATTAAATAAATCATTTCATTTGAGCTTCACAGCTCTGGGAGATGGCAATAAAAACATTCTCACTTTATAGAAGAGAGAAAATTAAAACTCAGGTTTTTAATAATAGCAGCTGACATGTAGCTGTATAAGGTTTACAAAGCACTTTATGTACATTATGTGTGCATAAAGTATATGTATGTAGGTATTCATTAGTCTCCTAAAAAAAACCTCAGCTACTTTAGGTAATATCCTCATTTTATAAATGAGGATTTAAAGCAGAGAGGTTAAATAACTTACATGCCACCCTCCCCTCCCCCCCCAATTATACATCTACTAAGTGTGAGAGCTAAGACTTAAACTAGAATTTATTATTCCAAGGCCAGTATTTTTTCTGTTATGTCACATTGCCTTTTGTAGTAGACATACGGATCTTTGGGACCTTAGCTTTAATTCCCAGTATAGTTAAAAGTGTAGCTTATTTTAGAAGATAAATTATAGTTTTATTTTGGTTAACATTTTTGGTAAAATATTCCTTGATTGCCAACCAAAGATTTTAGTACATCAAAGTTATTCATAAGGAAAATGAATTATATCTGAAATGATGGCTCTTTCATTTTTAAGATATTTTGAACTAATTTGCTTAAATATGATTGTGACAGCACAAATTTACAAGCTTTGAATAATGAAATAAAGGTAAAAATAGGAGGTAGAATCTATTTCAAGTATTTCTTACTTTTTCAATGAAATTAATCCATTATGATATTAGGAAGAAAGATTTGGTCTTCTTTTATGGAAATAATGTAAAGAGTATAAACAATGAAAATGTAATTCTTTAACCACTTTTTTTCAACCTATTGAGTAGGAGTTAAATGAGATTTGCTGTTTGTCTTCCATTAAAGTATATGCATTTTAACCTGACAGTCCTATAAACAAATGTTTGGCACCTTTTAGGATATAAATTTAATATGGCAACACAAAGTGGGGGAAGCTCTGGAAATATTTTAGATTAACTGAAGAAACAATATTCTAATCTGATATTCTTTCTCTTTGTTCCCCCTCTTATTTTTAAGGAATTACAAGTACATGTGGACCAGATTACCGAAATGGCAGCAGTAATGAGGAAAGCTATTGAAATTGATGAGCAGCAGGGTTGCAAGGAGCAGGAACGAATTTTTCAGCTTGAAGTAAGTTTTAAATTCTGAGTATAGCTGAAACAGCCAGTGCTAAATAAAAACTTTTGTCAGAGAGCAGGTAGCACCTCTTTTGTTTGGCTTTTGAAAATGGCAGCCATGTTTTAGCTAGTAATGAAACCGCATTGGTGTTTAGGGGTGAATAGTTCTTTTTAAATCTGAACAACTTAAGGGTGTTCTCCCAACTATTTAGAAATGTGTTTTTGTATTCAATTATGAAATGTTCATACATTCTCATATGGATGACAGTGGTGGTATACATTAAATACCTTTAAATGTAGATCCTCTTCATTATATAAAAAGTTTACAAAGTCCTCCTGTTCCTGGTTTGGGCCAGTAATCATTTGACAGACTACTAGTAGCTATTAGTGATAGCTGATTTAAAACCCCCCCCCATTTGACTTCACTAAATCACTGTACTTCATACTTATTTATTTTCTTACATCATTTTTATAAATTCTTCACAAATAGGCAAAACATTTCTTTCTAAATCTAATTACATTCTTCGGTAGGGTACAAATGCTTTGGACATTTAGTTTGTAGCTACAGAAATATGAGCCATTCTCAAATTCAGTGAAACAAGTATCTCATGGGAAAAAATCATTTTGAAACTAGTATAGTATTTGATGATAGATGGCTAAAGTATAGTTTGTCTCGTTAATGAATAGCTATGTACTTTATGCCATTAAAGCATAAAATAAGACTAACAATGAAATGGTATTAAGTTAATCATGAAAGATTAAAATAAAACTCCTTTAAAAATAATCATGACTAGAAAATTGAAGTCAAAAGTTAACCACCATTCTTTTTACTAAAATTACAAACTACTCAACAGTCCTTTTCGAGCATTTGTGAGGGATTTTGAGGGAGGCAAAAAGAATGGTTTCTTACTACTAAACTGTAGCGTAGTATAAAGAAAAAGACTGGGAATTCTAAAACAGGCTCCAGTCCCAGGATAGGGTCATATAAGCATGTGACCTCCTTGAAACTCAGGTTTTTCTCTAAAAACGGAAGGGACTGGATTATATAATCTTTAAGCTCCTTTTCAGATCTAAAACTATCATTTAAAGAACCATGGAAAAAGAAGTAAAAATTATGGCAGGCACTACATATTCTCCTACCCCAGAAAAATACATTCCCCTGATGTAGGCTGATAGGTATATTTATTCTGTAGTATACTCTTTTTATGTGGGATAGTTTAGCACAATGGATAGTGGAGCTGACTTTGGAATCAGAAGAATTGGCTTTATTCACATAGAATCATGGGAGATGGAAGGGATCTTTGAAGGCATTTAGTCCAGTCCTATCATCTTACATTTGAGGAAACTAAATCCTAAAAATGATTATTGATGTATTCTGGCTACATGGCCATGAATGGATAAGTCACTTAACATCTCAGGGCTGTAGGCAGCTCTTTAAAACTCTTAAGTTATAGGCATGTTATTAACCTGCATTGGTGGAGGAAGTTTACATAACAATATACCTCTGATGAAATCACAATTCTAACCCCCCCCAAAAAATATATATGTATATGTGTATATGTGTATATATATATTTATATATATATATATTTATATACACACACATACATATGTAAAATATTTTTGCAGTTGTGAAATGTTTTTTGTTGGTTACTTGTACATCATATTTCCTTTTTTCCTCCCAGAAAGTATTTGTGGTATTTGATTTTGTTATTTATATTCTTTTAGCAAGAAAACAAAGGTTTGAGAGAAATCCTTCAAATAACTCGAGAATCATTCCTGAACCTCAAGAAAGACGATGCATCAGAGAGTACATCTTTGTCAGCATTGGTAACCAACAGTGATTTGAGCCTGAGGAAGAGCTAAAGAATGTGGAAAGTCACTGAGCTTCTATTGCACAGCTCCTAATAAGGAACCAGGGTTTACTTAAAAAGTTGTTAATTGAATACCAGAAAAATCACAATCTTAAATCAGCCCTTCATTTCATTCTTTTTATATTATGTATAGTACACTGGCAAATGACATTTTAAAAAGATATTAGCAGAAGATCAATATTTGGTTGTTGTTGACTTTATTATTCCTATTAAAATTTTTAATGGGAAAGTGGAAACTTTAAGCCATTGTTATTAGGTAAACAAGGTTCTCATATATAAAAACTACTGATCGTACTAGGCCCCTGCCACACTGTTAATTTTCTTAACATTTTTTATCCAAATATTAAATATATATAAAGCTCTGCATAGAATTTATGCAGTTATACCGTTTTTTTTAATCCATTTTTTTAGCTTGGACTTTAAAAAAAGGAAACGTGTCTGTTGCTAAATTTGATCTCTATTTGATAAGAAGGCTAGCAAATGGTATTATATTTTACATGTACTGGGCCTACCTTTACATTTCTTAAGAATGCCTTTCAAAGATGTCAAGATTATTTTTTAAAAAATTTTTAAAAGATTGCCAATGTTTTGATTTTGTTGCAGAGGCCATAAATTGGATATGTGTTTGTTCAAGCCTAGATCCTAAGAGGTGCTTTTGTTTTATCCAGCAACCTATCATAGGTGATCAAGACATTTTGGGTAATAACTGTCCATAACTTACTGAAGGTGAAGAAATGTAGAAACTATCTTTTCAGTAATGAAAAAGAAAGCTATACTACTTTCTGAGAAAGAAAACCATATAGAAGACAAGATTATTCAGTAGGTTGAACTACTACTTTAGAGGGGGAAAAGGTTAGGTTTGAATTCTTGAATAAATATTAATTTGGTGAGGTTTGTTTTCTGGTTGATTTTTAGGAATATTAACCTATCCGTTACCCAGCTATCCCAGCCTGATATTGGAAGCCAGGAATAAAGAGATTGGAAGTGGGGAAAAAAAAACCCAACAAACCAATGTATTTTAGCCTTGTTAATAGTAAATGTCAACTTTCATCTGGTTTATAAAAAGAAACCTTTATTCCTTAAAAAAGCTTATTTTTCTTATTAGATGCCAACAGGAGCAAAGAAACTCTTAATTGTAGGTCTCTGTAAATCTGCCCTTGAACTTATGGCCATCGTACTGAAACAGATATTTGGGAACAGTTCATTTTCTTGGGTTTTACATAAACTGCAAGTTATTTACTACCACCATGTGAATTTTCAAAACAGAAAACCAAGTAAAGAAGTAACTGAAGTAGACAATAAAGTAGAAACTAAATTTTCTCAAATTAGCAGATTGCAAATTCCATTTAGATCATCTGTTGAAGAAATACTATTCTTACAGCAGAATCTATTAGTGTGCAAAGACTCGCATATTGCTTAGAGTAAAAGCAACAATTATTTACTCAAACTTACCTTCCCACATTGGGTGTTTCTTTTTTATTTAAAATCAAACCTTATTCCAGAGGCCTTAGTGAAGATTTTTAATAAAAAAGATATTTTTTCCTTAAAATTGTTTGGTAAACTGTCTTCTATCTTACTTTGAATAAGAAACAGTACTTGACTTGGTGGCAGATTTCTCCAGATAATTTTGATTTGATCCCATCTAACTTAATAAAATAAAACAAGCTGCACTGTTAAGATTTAGTATGTGGCAGTCTTGAGGCAGCTAATATTTTAAAAAATGCTTGATGAGTATTTTTGTAAATAAAGTTGTAATTTAATTTATCTCTTCTTGCCCGTCATAGATATATTGTGTTTTTTTGAGACTTAATTTTAGAGTTTTGCAGAGTTTCATTTTGTGTAATAAGTTTTCATCATATACGCATTATTTTTGTAATCCAGAAGCTTGAAATGTGTATTTGGAATGTGTACTGTATAATTTTATCAATAAAGATGATTGATAAAATTAATATTATTTTTTCCAATAACGTAAAAAACTTTAAAAAAATGAATTTTTCTTGTTCTCAAAGGTTTGTCCGTCATATACATGTGTATAGTCAGTCCCACAGTTCATAAAGGCTTTCCTCACAACAAATTTGTTAGGTGGAGATGATCCTAAGGTTAAATGCCAACAGCCACACACCTCATAGTTAAAAGTATCATAGAAGCATAACTCATACCCTGGTCTACTGACTCCAGATCCACTACTCTGTCAATCAACAAGGGTTAAGCACCCATTATGTGCCGGTCATTGTCCTAGGGATACAAGTACAAACAATGAAACAGTCCGTACTTACAGTAAGCTCACGTTCTCAAGGTGGAGAAAACGAGTACATAAGTAGCATGATGGATAGAAGTAAATGCCAAGAATAAGGTAGGTTGGGCAGAAGGGCAGTAGCAACCAGGGAAATTAGGAAAGGCTACCTGCAGGGAAGTGTCGTGCCCAAGCTGCATCTTAAAGAAGAGAGGGATTCTGGGAAGGGCATTCCAGACGTAAGACCTGGCCAGAGCAATGGCACAGAGACCTTGTTAAAAACTGAGGACAGATCATACTGTGCAGCAGGGGAAGTGACGTCCAAAAAGGCTAGAGAGATCAGCTGGGACAAAATTGTATAGACTTTGCAAAACTAAAGAGAGGAATTTCGTTTCTAAAATGAATAAAGCACTGGAGTCTTTCTAGGAGTTTCTGGGACTGCTTCCCAAGGAACCAGCCCCTGGGCCTAGAATATCTTCCAACCAGAAATAAGGCATTTTGGAAGGAAGGAGAGACTACTCATTCCCACAGGTATCCTAAAAGTGACTAACACAAAAAGCATAGTTACGCTTACAAACAGCCATGGTGTGAAAAAGCAGAAAGCCATCCTGCTGAAAAGGAAAAAAAAACCCTCTCTCTGGTTACCTGGATTACACAATTGACCTCTTTCGGCCTCAAACCAGAACCATGTTCTAAGTGTGCAACAAGATACCCCAAGTTAAGCAGCTAGATACATGCTACTGAACCTTCTGAAAGTGGGTGTTTAATAAATTTTTACTGATTGTTTTTAGTACCCTCACACTAAAGTGCACTTTAACCTACTGTCCCCAAAGTGAATTGTATTAATAGTGTCTGACAGCCAAACAGACCCTATTTGAAAACGATGCCAAACTTGACAGTATTTTCAAGGTCAAGTTGTACCACCTAAAGACTTTGTAAAAAATGTACTTGGCCTATAAGATTCTTTCCTTCCCTTGTCCTCAACATCAATCAATGGTAGCAAAGATTTCACATTTATCAAAAAACCTAAATTCATTTATGATGAGACAGAAGCCAGTTTTCCCACTACTGATGAAAAAATAGGCAAAAAAAAATATGCCTTTACCTATTTACTTAGAAATACCTTAAGTGCTATTTGCACAAACTGGAATAAAGAAGGAATTCTGAAGAACTCTATGAGAGCATACTGAGTTACTGTGCATAGTACTATATGTACTTAAAATTTAAATACATTCTCTAATTCATATTTTCCATGAAGGGAGTAAGAATCCAGATATCAAATTTCACAGTTAAATAAGGAACATGCTTTATTCTAATTATTTTCTTCCAAAACTGGAAACACAGATATGGTAAATAACCTAGCAAAGAATTTTCAGAAACACGTATTTATTATAAAAAGATATACAAATTTCTGATTTTGATTACTCACAAAATATGACAATTTGAAAGTTAAACAAAACGTGTTTTCTTCCTTAATTGAGTGCCCTAACCTTACAATCCCTATGTAACAACAAACCTTGACTTTACAAATAAATATAAGTGGAAATGTATCCCTTAGGCACAGGCCCCACGCTTAATGTATTTAAAAAGGGGAGGGGGAGGAGGAGGGGCTTTCCTAGTGTAAAGTGTTATCAGTGAGTCATAAAAGGTTTCAAAATTCTATATTTGAATGACGTTCATTTAAGCCCAAAAGGCCACAGGACTGGGATGATTTTGGACAGTAATGGCAATTAGTACCAAAAAAAAAAAAACCCTCATGTTTTTTTTTAATTTTCCAAGACTATTTTTAAAGGTAAAAATTAAACAAAAACTATCCAATGAATAAACTAATTCCAACTATCGCAATGATGACACTAAGAAAACTGCTGAAAGCTATGCCGCTTCAAGCACCAGTGGTTAACCCCATACATACAAGCTTGTGCAAGACATCACAACCAACTTGAAATTCACGCTGCTGAGCCAGTCCCCGTCCATTACTACCATGGCAGAACTGGGACAAGAGCCCGTTGCAGTTAGCAGTACAGGGCACAGTGCCTTCTTGTGCTGGGGAAAAACGGTTCTCAGACCACAAAGGAACAAAACTGAAAGCTGGTCATGCCCCAATGCGAATGACCTTCACTAAAAATCAGCCACATCTCTAGAGCGTCCCTGCATTTCACCCTCCCTTCCACGAAATTCACTTTCAACCACCCCGGTAACAAGGGCCTTGAGGAAGAGACTGTCAGGCAAGTTTTTCCATATTCATGTCAAACCCATCTAACAAGAGTCAAAGTGTAAAAAACAAATGACTTCAATGTTGTAAGAAAGGGGATGAAAGCTAATGAATGGAACTCTTTTCTAAAAGAAAAACGCGACCCACTATAATACTCTCAAACAACATGTGTTAGAAGTTTTTAGTGTTCTTCTGGAAATCCCCATAAAAAGGCAGGACTGGCCATTTATTTGGATTTTGAAAACTAAGTTTGTCACCAAGCTTCATTACCTATAAATTTTTTACCTCTTTTCAGTCAGTTGAAACATCAGATATATTGTTCTAATTTAAACCAAAAAAGATAGGTTGCCTTTTCCATGATATAGTCTAATGAGAAAGAGTAGCAGAGGTGTAATGAGAGAGAACATACTAGTCAGCTTCTCATAATTAAATGAATCATTCTTCATCCTATACAGGTCTCTAAAATTCAAAGAACACTCAGTACACTTTAGGTACACTGACAGTGTGGAGACCGTTAACTCCCTTCAGCAACCACAAATAAAGATTCAGGCTAAGATTTGCATAAACCACCACCATAACTAGACAAATTAAAAGAAACATTTTAAGGGGTTGGAAGAAATACTAAGGGATTTCAAGAATGAATTGACAATGGGCCTTAGCATACATTTCTCCACTCCATATCCCTACCAGCCCATGTACTTTTCCTTCCTTATTATCTATATTTATTGGATTAAGTTGAACATTAAACTCAAAGTTCTCTTTTCAAATAATTTAAAATGGGAAAATTCTTCCTTACCATCCACAGACATTTCCTGCCATCTCACTCACTCCTGCCTCAACAGACACCCTCCTCCTCAACAATGCCTAGACAAAAACATAACTGCCTTCGAACACTGCTTTATCATGAGAACGTCCTGAAGGCACGTCAAACCTTGTTAACAAGCACATGGAGCCTAACACAGTATCCCAGGCAGCACACAGTGTCTGACCTTCAGACACTCTATGGATTTCCTAAGCAATCAAAGCATAGCACCATAGTTGACAAGCATTGCTTCAAATGTTCATGCTGATTTGGTCGTTTGGATAAAGGGGAAGCAATGACGGGGTTTCTCCTCCATCACAGCAGCAGAGGCGTTCTCTCTCCTGCTGTCTCCTCCCCTTGAAATAGTTGCTTCAACTGTGTTAACTTGCTACAGAGTCTCTCTCTGAGGGGACGAACATGGTAGCTGGGATCCAGAATGTTTGTGACTCTACGTTCCCTTTCCCGTTTCCACATTTTATATGGGTGGGGAGGGAAAAATGGTTGTCCCCTCTCTCTCCGGATCTGTAATGTCACTCCACTCACTGCCAACATTCCCCAGATAGCCAGAATAACAAAGTCTACAAAATAAGAGAGATATACAGTTGAAATTCTTATTTTACAATTCAACAGACTTAAATTCAGTTTTCTCATCTGTAAAAAGAGGGTAATAATAGCACTTAGCTCCCAGGTTCAAATGGATGAAATGAAATAATTGTAAAGCCCTTAGTACAGTACCTACCTAGCATATACTACTCACTATATAAATATTAACTATTATCATTACCATGTGTTAATCTACTGATCTCCTGATATATGGCTACTATGATGATTGGTCACAAGGACAGAGGTCTTAAAGGACATTTTGCATACACTGAAGGCAAATGTTAGATGCCACCCCTTTTCTCAGCCACCTTTATTGATCAACCTAACTGGATGGGAGCAAGAGGACTTTCTTGCCTCTTTTGAGTAGGTAAAAAGAGACAGAATGTAACTAATTCACTTTAATACTTGTTATCATTTCTTATAATTTGAAATGAATGAATTACATGGACATGTGACTAGAATGGGGTGGAAGAAAAGGTTTACAATATGGATACTGCTTCAAAAATGATTTATGGAACACCTATTACAGTCTCTGTTCAATTCTCTTTCATTTTTAAAGCTCCCCATTCCGGTTCTTAGGTTCTCAGGCCCTTCCAAAGGCAAGCCAGGGAAGAGGGAGGGTTGGACAAAGAAATACCTGGGGTGCCCTAGAAAGTCAGATAGATCCTAATTGTGCCTATACCCTGTAGCACAGAGGAGCCAAAGACAAAAAATAAAATCGCTAATAACTAATATTTACACAGCACTTTAAGGCTGGCAAAGTACTTTACAAACATCTCAGGTACTATTATTATCACCATTTTTACAGATGAGAAAACTGAGACAAAAAGATTTTAAATGACTTGCCTGGGGTCACACAACTAGTAACTGAGGCAGGATTTGAATTTGGGTCTTCCTGGTTCTAACTCCAGAACTCTGGCCAGTATTTTCTTGATGTGTATTCATTTCAGTTGTGTCCAACTCCCTTTTCCAGTTCCTTTTTGCAGATTAGGAAACTGAGACAGAGTTAAGTGACTTGCCCAGGGTCACACAGCTAGTGTCTGAGATGGGATTTGAACTTATGCGGATGAGTCTTCCTAATTCCAAACCCAGTTGTCTATCTACTGCACTATCTAGCTGCCCTTAATACACACCAGCCACTATACCATCTATCTATTCCTGCGGTCTAACATTTAACACCAGGAGTAAATCAAGGGAGCCCAGAGGAAAATAAGTCAGGCAGTTCCTATGCTCAGAAACACCCCAGATGGTTAATTCAACAAAAATGCACCAAGCATTTCCTATGTGTTATATACCCTCGGAGCTCTACAGCGAGCTGTTTTTATCTCTTTCTTGAGTTGGTTAGATCTTAATTCTAGGGCCGGGGTGGGATGCAAAAACCCATTCGATACTATGAAATTTTACTCAAACTGGAACCCACCACATAAATTTAAATGCTTTTCTTCCCAATGCCAAAAGTTACTGTTAACAACAAGCTTTAAGGTCAAGAGTTTTGCAAACCTTAATGTGGAGGCAGCTAGGTGGCACAGGGAATAGAGCATCAGCCCTGGAGTCAAAAGGATCTGAGCTCAAATCTGGCCTCAGACACTAGAAACACTTACTAGCTGTGTGAACTTGGGGAAGTCACTTAACCCCAACTGCCTTGCATTCCCCTCTCCAAAAGAATAAAAAAACCTTAATGTGAACCGTTATATAAACAGGCTGTGTTTGAAGGTGGAGGAGTTTCACCTCATGGAGCGCTTCCTTGTAGATAGTTTTGAGCTAGCTGGAAACATATACTGGAACTTAAAACTACCTTAAGACTTTTGGGGACACCCTGTACTATCAGTGCATCGGCATTCCTAACTGGTCATACTATCGGTCCTTTGGTTTGGATACTTACCATTAGTTTGAAAAGGCACATTGGTGTGAGCTTTGTTGAAATCGGTGTTGACTGCTCTCTTAAGTACATTCAAAGTGATGTATGAAAGGCTGGTATAAAAATAGCTGTCAATGGCTAAGACCACAGAGTAGGAGCCGGTAATCCCACAAGCCAGTATGTTCAGCTGCAAGAGATGATGTGAAAAAGTCTCAGACTCCAATCTCCAAAAGAACACCGACCTCAATCAAATATTACTACAAATTAAAGGAAGAGTCCTGGCCTTACCACCAAGGGCTGCCTGTAGGAAAGCTGTGAGATTTCGGTAAAGGTTACTGCCACCATGACAGACGGAGCTAAAATATTTAATCCGCTTTACAAATTGCTTGCATTCTCATAGGAGATCCACACTTGCTTGGGCATATTCAGGCATCAACTCATTTCATAAATATTTATTCTGAATAAGCCTGATTCTAAGGTGATATTAACCTCGACGGAAGACTGCAATTTCCAGGCAATTCCTATGTGGTATGTTGACTCTTTACCCCTTTTAACAAATTACTTATTAAGTTACATGGTACTTTAAGGTTACAAGACTACCTCCTTCCAGCAATGCTATGAGGTGGGTCATAAAGTGTATATCTATTTTACAGATGAGGAAACAGACAGGTCAAAATGATTTAGCTACAGTCATACACCAAGTGCCTTCTCCTCCAATATGTCAAACTGAAAAAGGTCAAACTTTTCATGATGACACGAAGCCAGAGAATATCACAGAACTGGAAGGTCCTCAAAGGCCATCAAGGCTGACCTACACTTCCCCAAAAATTGTTGTTCAATCATGTCTGACTCTTCATGACCCCACTGGGGGTTTTCTTGGCAAAGACACTGAAGTAAGGTTCACCGATTTCCTTCTCCAGCTCATTTTAGTAAGTATCTGCGGCCAGATTAGATCTCAGGAAAATGAGTCTTTCTCACTCTAGGCCCAGCCTTCTATTCACTGTGCCATTTAGCTGCCCCCAAAATTACCTCTACAAAAATATTTGAAAAGTGGCTATCAAACCCATCTAGAGACCTCTGCAACCTACAGTGACCCAAGGCAGCCCTTCCAATATGGCGCACGCACACACACACACACACACACACACACACACACACACACACACACAGTCAATAAGTCTCTATAATCACAATAGTCTCTTTGGTTTCCTCATCAGAATTTTCCTTTTGTATCTTCAAAAATGTCCCCTTTACTTTTTTAAATAAGTATTTATTACTTTAGTACATAAAACATCAATGTCTAGAACCACACAATGAGTAAAAATCATCACGACAAACTTACAATTCTTAGGCAACCTATGAAAACTACCGGAATTGAAATAGCCATACAAGAAAAAGCCACCCAGAACACAGCATCATCGTGAAAAATCTTCAAGTCTCCTGGAAGAGAAAAAGAAAAAATCATTAGTCACAAGTAGTCCACATGAAATACAGTCTTTTCAACAAAAAGGAAACATACTTTAGCTCCTCATACACGGTTGCAACTGAAAGTTATGGACCTCAGATTTACAGTGTTTGGAACAGAACTAAAAGTTGAAAAGCCAATAAATTATTTCTTTATCTTATTAGGTCCACATATACATGATTATATACACATACACATTATATATCTGTGTATATACATACACACACATATATACACATGCACACATATATCACTAAGTGATGCTATTAAGTAACTGGTATTATACTTTGCTATCGACTCTCACTAAACTGGGCCTCATATACAACATTAACAGAATAAAAGTATATTCCAAGAACAGCCTACAGTGAAAACTGTGCTCAAAACAAATCCCCATACATGAATCAATGGAATATGTGTCTACAAAATACGACCAAGCTCCTAAATGTCACAAGGAATATCCTTTTTTTGTAGGAAGCAGAAGCAGCAGCAAGAAGGTAAGTCAGCACAGAAGAAAACAAGCCATTTCCTTTGGTGTTGGCAGGAAAAAGGACAATAATATTAAACATTGGGGTGCCTAGGTGGCACACTGGCCCTGGAGTCAGGAGGACCTGAGTTCAAATCCGGCCTCAGACACAACACAAAAACTAGCCTTGTGACCTTGGGCAAGTCACTTAACCCCAACTGCCCTGCCTTCCCCCCTCCAAAAAGCAAAAAAATTTTTTAAATTATAAAAAATAAATATAAAAAAATACTTTAAAAATTAGTATTAAACATTCCTCTCCAGAGTATTTTTAGATGTCCTAAGCACATAAGAAACTACCCATCCCCTAAATTTCAACTGAAATGCCTTGCCTCCAGGGAGCCATCCTTTAATTCCTCATTTTGGTAACAGCCACCCCTTCTCACCCCTCTACCCTCACAACATAGTAATACACATTCATAAAAATGTTATCAACATGTTTGTGTTTTGCCCGTATTAGATTATAAATGCTTAGCACAGTACTCTCTTCCCAGTAGGTATTTAATGTCTGATGAACTGAAACTTTTTACATAAACTACAAAGGCAGCACACATAAATTTGGGGTTGTTTTTTTTTTAAACATGCTCTCTGTGTTCAGAACCGCTGGTAGAAATGCTACAAAATATAATACATAATAATACTTGCTCTCAATAAGCTTAACAAAATAAAGCCATCTCTGTATCCCAAAGAAGTCAAAGAAAAGGGAAAAGGATCTATTTCAACTGGGGAATGGCTGAACAAGTTTCGGCATATGATTGTGATGGAATACTATTATACCATGAGAAATGACTAGCAGGATAGTTTCAGAAAAACCTGGGAAGACTTATATGAACTGATGCAAACTAGGCAGAACCAGGAAAATATTGTACACAGAAACAGCAAATTTGTAAGGATAATCAACTGTGAAAGACATAGCTTCTCTGATCAAGACAACGATGCAAGACAATGCCAAAGGATCCATGATGAAAAACGCTATCCATCTCTAGAGAGAACTGATGAACTCTTTATTTTTCAGAAGTGATGAATTCTGAAAACAGACTGAAGCATACTTTTTTTTACTTTCTGTATTTTTAATGTTATATTTGTTTTCTTTTATAACCTGGCTCATATGGAAATACATATTCTAAGACCTCTCATGTATCATCAAAATCAAATTGCTTGCTTTCTCAAAGAGGAGGGAGGGATAGGAAGGAGGGAGAGAATTCTGAACTCAAATTTTTTAAAAAATGATTGTTAAAATTTTTTTTACATGTAATTGGGAAAATGTAATGGAATAAATATATAAATATGTAATATAAGTATATAAAATAATATAATAATAAATACATGAAATAAGTAAAAATATTTTTTAAAACCCAACAATAAAAAGCATTCATTATGCATCTATGTACGCCAGGGATTTGGGGAAACAAAGACCAAAAAAAAGCATCCCTGCCCTCCACAGAAGCTTATTTTCTATTGAGGGAGAAAACATGTACATATATATATAAGTACATATATATATATATATATGCAAAATATATATAGTAAAGAAAAAGGATTAATGCCCACTAAATAACATTGAGCAATGGAATAAAAGAATTAAGAACTGAGCAGCAAGGCAGCATCGTAAATGCCATAGCAGCTCAGAAGACAGGAAGAGATGTGAATGGGGATTAAAAGATGAATCAAATGTAGAAAAGTCTTTTCAAGCTAGAGGAATGTTATTAACACAGACACAAAAGCAGGAACAGGCATGCTACAAGATGCTGGAAGGAGGCACAATACAGAGAGGAGATCTGCTTGATTGGATCAGTTCATGCATGCTAATGACTGGTGAGGAAAGGTAGGCAGGGCTTTGGAGATTGTGGTAAAGAGGCTTGGGAAACTGGTTATAGATTCTTTCCCTAAAAAAAAAAATATACAACACAAGTCCAACTCTGTTTTTGTAACAACAAGTTGAGGATAGTTTTCCAATTTTTAAATATATTTTATTGAATTTAATTTTTTGATTTAATTCCTTGAACAAAGGGCCTAAACATAACAGCCATAGGATCTCCTACCTAGTGGAGTAAAGAAAGCCACTGATGAGATGAAGAATCCCAGTACTAGTCCAACACAGAGCATACAAATCAGGATCAACCCAAATCTCCACCAAACCATTACCAAGACAATTCCACCAACACCTCCAGCAACTGCAGTCAAAATCAGGCGATCTATACAAAGAGGAGGGAAAGAAAACCATTTTACTCATCTTTCCATACTCTTATCAGCAGTCATGACTTGAAGCAAACAAACTCAGCGTTAACTTCTATGACAAACTAGGATTTAAAATCACAGGTGTCTTCAACTGCTTACAAAAACATGTCAGCCCAGTTCATGGAGAAACTCTCCAAGAAGCCTGCCCCAAGATATGCTAATCACAGCCCTCACAAGAGCTTGGGCTTACAAAATCTTTTGACAAGTTTAGCACTAAGTAGGTCAGAGTCATAAAAATCCATTAATTTTTTTTAACTCCAGAAAAACTCTAGAACCAAAAGCAAACAAATGTAGTTCTATTATAAATGAGACAAAGTCACCTCTAAAAACAAACATATTCACAACATGACTAATATGGAAATATTTTGTATGACAGCATATGTATAAACTGTATCAAAGTGCTTACCATCTCACACAGTGGGGAGAGAGGGAGGGAGAGAGAAAATACAGGACTCAAAATCTTAAAAAAAAATGTTATAAATTATCTTTACACAAAATTGGGGTAAAATTATTTTTAAAGAATCCTGTGGAAGTAGTAGCTTGTAGGCAATGGCCTAATCAACATTCCAACCATACTCCGACACTATCATTGGTAGCGATGTTTTCTATTTTATTTCTATTCTGAACTTAAAACACCAAATAAAACAGACATTTCTATGTACATAGTAGAACAGAAAAAGAGGAGTGTACGTGAAAATGCAGAACTCTATACAGATTTTCTTTTCTAAGTTCAACCTCTAGCTTTCCAAACTGTCTTCTCATCCGTGGCATTCTTCTTGAAGGATTAAAATGTGACAATGGTCATCATACTCCATTCACATTTGTGCAAGGATACATAACATGCAACAGGCAGTCTGGACCTGTGATTTCACAGGTATAGGGAACTCCCTCTATCAACACAGATCAGCAACTACCTGCAATTTGAAACTTTAAAGTGCTAAGTGACTTGTCCACAGATATACAATGCAGTGTGTGTCAAATGCTGGACTCAAACCCTGGTCTCCCTGACTCAGAGGGCAGCTCTCCATCCTCTACACTGAGCATTCAGTATCAACTATCCAGGAGCTAACTCAACATTTCCCTTCTCAACTCAGCAAAGAGCTTATTTTTACTTACCATCATACTGAAGAAAAGTTAATCTTGTAATCAATATATAAAAAAAGAATCCCACGAAGATAAAGCCTATGAAGAACAGTTCTAAAATAAACCACAAAGAGGAAACCACAGTTCAATATTCTGCATTTAAGTACACTGGTTAATTTTTAAGGTAACATTTTCCCTCCTTGAAAATATGCCCTCAAGTGCCCAGTTCCTAGACATTATACCTAGACAAGAAAGTATCATATGGCAGAACAGAACTGAGCAGAATTATCAGCCATTCAATACTATTAATCCTGAAAAATGCCCACAGTAATGACAGCGGGGCACAAGTCTAATATATACATATCATCTTTCAATTATCCACTGTGTGAATGAGGCAGATTTGTCATTATCTGAGCCTGTTACCCACCTGCCACCCAGCACACACACACACACAGACCACTCCCAACTCTGACTCCAGTCAAGGATTACACATTAAATTCTAGTATTAGCCTATGCAAAATGAATTACAGAAGCAAACTGGTTGATATATTGGTTAATTTTGCTTAACTGATTTTTTTTCCTCTCTTCAATATTTTGTTATGAGGCATAAGTGTTTAAAAAGTAGGAAAAGTACAATGTGAGTTTACAATCTACATCTGACAATGAAGTGGTATAAAACAAAAGATATCAATTTTAAAAATTCACATTTGAAAAAAAGGAAGTAAACCTACACCTTTTGAGTCCTAAAGCAGTCTAAACCCAAAGATTTAACACGGAATGATCTACTACCATACTCCCTTTTAACATGAGTAACCAAAGAAACTGTATAACTTTAATATAAAATCTAGTAATAATGTCTGGAGAAGCCAAGGGCTTTAGCAATAATTGCCCACATATGGGAAAAGGTCTCAATTTGTCACATCATAAATTCATTATATTGTTCTTCTTTCCCAGTCAGACATGACAGGCATATGATATGACTATGAATGAGGCAGCAATTAAGAAAATGCTAATATATGTCGAGTTCTATCAGCTCATTCTGATTCTCTGGTTGAAAATATAATAGTGATTTTTTTTCCCCAGAGGCCTCATAGCCTTAGGGATGTAAGTACCAGCCAATTTCATCAGGATTCAAGATAAGCTCATTGCTAACTCCTACTATCCCATTTGTTACTGTAGATTTCAGAGTTCCAAACTGCTCTACACAAAATTCACTGGCGGCCTGCATTTTGACAGGTACAGACTATGAGAAATAAAACACTCTTTGGATACCGCAATGGGTGCCTCATTTACACAACATATTATGCAATAATTACTCCCCCCCAAAAAAATTCACATTAACCTAGAGATTTTAAAAAAATAAAAAATTCCACCAAAAGAATTCTGTAAGGCCACATAAATACATGTACCCAAACCAACCTTCTCTTTTGAGGGAAAAAGTGGAATTCTAAGTACTGGGGAAAGGCAAAATGCAAAGCAATTCCTAGTCCTCACACATTCGGTTAAAAATATGGAGATGTTATTTGTTTAGGCCATAGAACACTAGAAACATTCAAAAGAGCACAGAAAATACATTAAAAAGGGTAGAGAATACCTGTTTTCCAGAATCTGTGTCCAAAGAAACAAATGAAGAGACCAAGAATAGCAAAAATGGTGAAAAACACTTTGGTTGAAAGCCTTCCTAAAAATAATTAAAATAAAATAAGAGTCATTATTTGATAATCATTGGAATTGCTACCTAGGCTTAATTAACAACTAAAAGGGCCAAGAGTATAAACCGACACAAAAATGTTGCTTTTCAATAAAAATCCTCATCCTATTATCTCACTGCCTGTCCTCCAGGGATTTAAAAAAATGCCTTATTTAAATTGACAAAGCTTGATGCTTTGAGGTCTTCCTTAAGCTCTGGTCCTTCTAGTGTTCATAGACCAAGAGGTCAAAGGAAATGAAAATGAAAATGACCTGATCGTACTAAATAGCTGTGATATCCCCTTTAAGCACTGAAAATGACCTGATCGTACTAAATAGCTATGATATCCCCTTTAAGCACTGAAAATGACCTGATCGTACTAAATAGCTATGATATCCCCTTTAAGCACAAGATCCCAGAGCTGGAAGATACTTTGGAGAGCAGGTCCAACCCACATATGAACAAGAATTCCCCGTACAGTCAACAGCATTCCCAAGTGGTCAGCCAGCCTTTGTCTGGAGACCTCCACCTCCTCCTGAGGCATGTACACATTCCACTTGTACGTGGTTCTAATTGTCACCAAATCTTTCAAGCCGCTCTCCATCTCCTGCCTCCCTCACTGCTTCTAATTCTGCTCATTGGGTCAAAGCATAGCATGCTTAATCCCTCGGGACAGCTGAGAGAGGAAGCCTAATGCCAGTAACCCTGTTAGTTCAGGTTAAATGTTAGTATGAAATGAGGCATTTGAAAGTCAGCGAACAGTTCATAAAAAGAAGTTGTATTTGCCCAAACACAGCAAGGATATTCAACAAGCCTTCAGCTTCTCTCCTCTCCATCCAGAAACACATCTGGTCAGCAATGCAGAATATGGTGCCACCAGGTCAGAAGTGCTCCACTTTCCTGCTTGTCCATACCCTTTCTAAAGTATAATAGTCAGAACTGAACAGAACACTACAGATGAAGTCTTACCAGGGAGAAGAACAATGCAATTACTGATGGCTTTCCATGTTCAAGACACTATGTCTTTAAATGCAGCCTAAATTTGGATTAGTGTTTTTGGCCACATCTCACACTGTCACACAGAGTTTACAAGCAGTTCACTATAACTCTAAATCTTTCTCGGATTATGTGTTGCTAGACCATGCTCTGACCATCTTATAACCAAGTTAAAAAAAAATCAACTTGATAGGAAGCAAATAATTTTACATGGATCCTTATTAAAGTTCATCTTATTTGATCTGGACCAATATGACAGCTTTTATGCCATCCTCCAGGCCCACAAAATAAGCACTTAATTATATGATTGGACTTGATGAAATCATTGCTTCAAAGCATAAATCCCAAAAGCATCTATTATTACACTGAAAGTCACAGTGCTAAAAATTAAAGCCCATTTTACTAATTGCACAACTTGCAGTGAATAAAGTGGTTTTCTTCCTTATGTCTTAACACAATTAATAATGAAGTATGGTAATTAAATGTTTCCCGGTGTCAATGAAAACCTGATCCCATGACTCTACTCTCAAATTTAGTCTAACTCGGCTGCTCTGAGATAAAACTGCTCGATCAAAGCATTTCACTTTATTTTTTTCATGGTTTTTTTTGGGGAGGGAAGAGTTGGATTTTTTCCTTCACAACATAAATAATGTGGAAATACGTTTTGCATGGTTGCACATGTATAACCAAAATCAAATTATTTACTGTTTCAGGGAGGGGAGAAGTGAGAAAGAGTAGAGAATTTGGAACTCAAAATTTTTTATAAATGAATGTTTTAAATTATGTTTTACATGTAATTGGGAAAAATAAATATTATTCAAAGAAAAAAGATAAAACTGCTCTCTAAATCTGCCATTGACATGCTCATGGCTTTCAGAATCAAGTGAAAAGAGAATGATCCCTTGATATATTTTTAAAACAAGGTCACCTATACTCTTCAAGTGTCACATTAAAATTTCTCACACTTTCACAAAACAAAACCAAAATGCTTTTTTTCCCCAAAGATCTGTTTGTTGGGAATTATCAGCCTGTTTAAGAGTGAGGAACCTGTGGCTTCAAGCCCACATGTGGCCTTCTAGGTCCTTGGGTTCGGCTTTTTTACTGAGTCCAAATTTTACAGAACAAGCCCTTTTATTAAGGGGATTTATTATATGAAGTTTGGATTCAGTCGGAGGGTTGTACTTGAAGACCTAGAGGGCCACATGTGGCCTTGAGGCTGCAAGTTCCCCACCCTTGGTTTAGAAGCTTTCCTGTTTTATCATGATGGTGGTTATCAACTTACCAGTGGTGAGGGAAGGGGTGAGTTATGAGGTTACCTGCTCAGCCATCACATTTACCAATAAGTCACAAATTGAGGGTAATTCTATTTGTTGCAGGGCCTTTTTACTCATAATTCAAAACTACAGACCCTTTAAGGATAGATAATCCAGTCCAACTTCCTTATTTAGCAGATGAGGAAAATCATTCAAAGGAATTAAGAGTTTCCCAAGGCCATACATCAAGGTGACATGAAAGGATTCCCCTGGGTTCCATGCTTCTGAGACACCTCCTTCCACTTCTGTTGCTGGTTCATTCTCAATTTCAATTTCTTTATCAAAGATACACTTTCTCCCCATTTAATAATGTGGTCTAATATTGACAAAGAAATCAGAAAATTTCAAAGGTTGATTAACTGAGGAATTTTATCAGGGAAACCCAAGACCTTAAAATTGAAAGGGGTTTTGTCCTAACCTGAGCAAGAAAATCAGTCATCTCCTTCTTGCACATACTACCAGACTCTTCATGTGCTGGTTACTTCTGTTTAATTTCTTTCTTTTTTATTCTTTGTTATGGGGAGATGGCTCATGGAATAAGAAAAGAGACTGGAAAACAGGACAATTCACACAATGCTGGTGAAGCCGTGAATTTGTCCTGCCATTCTGGAAAGCAATCTGGAATCATGCCCCAAAATTTAAAAAATTCTCTTTACCCTTTGATCCACTGATACCACTAATAGGTCTATAGTCCCAAAGAAATCAAAGAAAAAGAAAAATGGTTCATATGTAGAAAAACTTTTTGTGTGGTAAAAAAAGTGGAAACTGGGGGTGGGGGAGGTCATTAACTGGAGAATGGCTGAACAAGCTATAGTATATCAATGTGGTAGACTACTATTATGCTATGAGAAATGACGAAGGGTGTGGTCTTAAAGACATCAAAGAAGACTTATACAAACTGAAACAGAGCAGCAGAACCAGGCAGACAATTTACACCATAGCAATAATACTGTAAAGATACGCAACTCTGAAAGACATAAGAATAAAGGGAATGACCAACCAAGATTCCAGAGAACTCAGGATGAAAAATGCTATCCACATCCTGACACAGAGATGACAGACTCAGGGTGGAGGATGAAAGTTTTGGGGATTTTTTAGACATGGAAAATTCAAGAATTTGCATTTCTTGACTATAGATATTTGTTACAAGGGTTTTGTTTTCTTTTCTGGGGGCTAGGGGAAGAAATGGGAGGAAGCAAAAGTGAATCTTTATTAATTGTAAAAAATATAAATTTATTTTTTTTAAAAAGAAAGATGAATGAAATGATTAATCAAGTGCAATCAAAAATGTACCTCTTTCATTTGCAGATACATATCTTATGGAGTTATCTTTTTTAGCTTATAGCTACTAAACCAAATACCGAAATTAACTTAGAATCATGTACACATATATAAAATTTATAAATAAATGTACAAATATTATTTAAAATAAAGAGAAAAGATAAATTTGGAAATGAAGGTGATTTAAAAAACAAAAGATAAATAAAATTGTGGAAATGTTTTTTAAAGAGAAATTTCTCTGCAGGTATTCTCTAGAGCATCTCAGCATGCTGGCAAAAAATACAGAAGAGAAATGATATATAATACAGGTATTCTCTAGAGTATGCTAGCAAAAAATATGGAAGAGAAAAGATATGTAGTATACGTATTTCTAGAGCAGTGGTTCTCAATCTTCCTAACGCCGTGACCCTTTAATACTCGTAAGTGGGCGTATCTGCACGTGGGCGGACCCGACTGGAGATGGATAGAGAAGCAGTGTCTCAGTTCCTAAGACCATCGGCCACCCCATGACCCTTGTGAAAGGGTCGTTCGATCCCCAAAGGGGTCGCCACTCACAGGTTGAGAACCACTGCTCTAGAGTATCTCAGGATGCTAGAAAAAAATATGGAAGAGAAATGATATGCAGTATAGGTATTCTCCAGAGCAGTGGTTCTCAACCTTCCTAATGCCATGACTCTTTAATTCCGTTCCTCATGTTGTGGTGAACCCCAACCATAAAATTATTTTCGTTGCCACTTCATAACTGCAATTTTGCTACTGTTATGAATCGTAATGTAAATATCTGATACGCAGGAAGTATTTTCATTGTTACAAATTGAACATAACCCACAGATTGAGAACTGCTGCTCTAGAGTATCTCAGGATGCTAGGAAAAAATGCAGAAGAGAATGATATGGAGTCAAGGAAAAGAGGCAGGTCTGTCTGAAAGGAGGGAGGTCTTATTGGACCTAAAAGAAAGTGTAGAAGATCTAGAGTTTCGAGGCGGCAGGTTCCCCACTGCTGATTTAGAGTATAGTAATGGGTAAAGAAACATCAGCTGGGGGAAATGACACAGATGACAAAAATGAAAAAGATCACAAATTTTAGCTTGCTGGGGCTAAAAATGTAAAATGACAGCAGGAACACCAATTACCATATTGAAATTCCTTATTTGCCAAGACCAGTCTTTGAAGTCAAAGGGTTCTTTCTTGATTTAGATGAATGGATTAATGTACTCACCAAGAGAAGAACAATTATCTAGGGTGGTATTGAAGTGACAGGCATACGTGTGAGCAGGAACGTAAGCAGTTGATGTATTTAAAACAGGGTCCCGTACAATGACGTTATAAATTACACCCTGTCCTGGGACAGATGAGAAGTAAACAATGGTCTTATCACTAGATTTCAGAGTAGCAACCTGAAATAAAAAAATGACAGCTTCATTACTTTGTGCCCAAAATTAAACAAAAACTCCACTCAACATATCACAAGCTCAATATGCCTGTAGTAAAAAGATTCAAACGATAATTCATGGAAATCTTTTCCATAGAGCAGACCCCTCAAATTCTTTGGAGTTTTTACACCACTCCCACCAGGAACAAGACTTAACACAGTATCTTCATGAAACCCTTCCATAGTTTTTAAATTTTTATGACCTAGGCTATGGAAATGACAAGAAACAAAATCCATGAAGGATATCTGAAGACAAACTGAATTGTCTTCTAGCTCACGTGGGCATCTCCATTTTGCAAGTGGGCTAAGTTACCTCCTCATCTCCAAGTGTCCATTTTTTCCTTTGTCACAGAAGCTAAACAACACTGTTAACCACTCACATGGTTCAACATTACCCAACAGTGTGCAATGCACCCATCTAAACTCTGATGCATCTGTTTTGAAACGCCAATCATGAATTACTATTTCTATCACACACCACAACCCACCTCTAGGGTGGCCTTATATGATACCACTAATACATACATGTTAAATATTCTAAAGTTTAATCATTTGCTTTCTAGAGGATTTCAAAGTTTCAAAGTTCCCCTGATTTAGACACTAAGCAGGGTCACCTGCCTATCAATCGGTCCACTGATGTACATTTATTAAGTGCCTACTATGCGCTAGGCACTGTGCCTATGCAAGAGTATAGTCATTCTGAGGGTTAGGATTTTATCAATGAAATTTCTGCAGCTCAATAAAACTTAAGAATTTATCTTGCCTGAAAAACTGAGATTATTCAGGCTCTAACACCAGTCCTCTATTCCCTGCGCAGGCAGAAATAAAAGTTTCACATTTATGATGCTTGGCTTATTTTGAGCCCACTATACTCAAACTCAATCAAAGGTTGTTTGTGGAACTATTATGATGGTAGATAAATAATGCCCACGCTTATCTTCTCTGTATCACTCCAGCAAGTCATACCTGTTCTCAACCAATAATTATGCACTTTAAACAGGTCAATTCACAGTATGAAAACCATCTTGGGATGACATTAGTAAAGACTCCCAAAAATGGTAGTTCAGTATTTCAAGGACTTGAAGTTTTGTGGACAATGTGTAATGAGCTTTTCAGAGATTAGGCTGGACTTCAGAAGACAAGAGACCAACAGTCTTTTGCCAGGCACACACTCAAAGCCTTTCAAATTCAGTACAATGTACCCAAGTCTGTCCTCTGCCAATATGACCTTCTGGAACCTACTGTGACTTCCATGGCACAACAAGGCATGAGAGTAAGTCTTTCATGGAGTAATTTCACAAGATTAGAAACCAAACAGAATGAATTCATAACCCTAAAAGGGCTAAACATATCTCAGTGGCTTCTGAGAAGCTACTTTTTCCTTTTTCTTTTCTTTTTTTCCTTTACTTACTTTACATCCCTTGGACCATGCCACAGACTGGGCACCTGATTCCAAAGAGGAAGATCAAGCATTCCTTTCTGTACTTGTTTTCACTGAATAGTGTAAGTTCTTTTCTTGGTTCTGATCACTTCACTCTGCATCAGTTCTTACATATCTCCCTAGTTTTCTCTAAAAGCCTCCCTTTCATCAATTCTTACAGCTCACTAATAATCCATTATACTCACACATCAAAATCTGTTCAGTCATTCCCCAATTGATGAAACTCCCTTAGTTTTCAGTTTTCTGCTGTTAATACTTTTCTATATATATATGTCCTTGTCTTCCTTGCTTGATCTCTTTGGGGCATCAAAGATCTAAAAGTACAATTAACGGATCAAAGGGAATGCACAGTTTAGTGACTTTTAGGGTATAGCACCAAATTCTGCACTTACTTTGAAACCACTGGTTTCTACCAGAGATACCATAGACATCTTCTGCATATGGCTTAGTAACATCTCTTCAGTGAGATTGTTCTCAGGCAAAAAATACTGATAGACATCATACTGCAGCCTCCACCTGGAGTCCAGGCCAGTCCCCAGATCACAGGGGGGAGGATCTGTGCCTCTGAAACAAAACACAATTATGCAGAAGCAAAACACTCTTTCCTCACAACTTAAGTGTTAAATATAAGCAAAAAACAGAAAACTACCACTTAAAAAAATTTTAGAGACTGAAAAGAAAAAGCTTAAAATTACATTTAAATTACAGAAAATTCGGGGGGCGGAGCCAAGATGGCGGCGTAGCAGCAGCAACATATCGCAGCTCTCACATAGCCACCCCAAAATACCCATAAAACAGGACTCTAAACCAATCCTAGAACTCCAAAATGCACACAAAGATACTTCCCACTAAAGTCAGCTCAGCTTCGAGGAACCATATCAGCAATGCGAACCGAAACCAGCCTGCCCTGAAGCCCCGGCTGTGCCCCGGGGGCGACTGGATGGGAGGAGTGGAGGAGCCTCTCAGGTGAGCAGATTAGCAGCAGCTGCAGGTGGGATTTGTGAAAGGGGGAGATAAGCAGTCCAGCCAAAGGCCTCCAGAGCAGAAAAGTGAAAGGCAGAGGTTTTGCACCCGCCTCTGCTTTGTAGCTTCCCGCCCGTGGCCTGCAGACAGCAGGGGGACTTAGCGATTGTTTTCAGGCCAGTACTCTCGCATTGAGCGGCCTGGATCCAGATCGCCGTCTTGGGCCTCTGTCACAGAGTCTTTATTATCCAGTCTGCCGGAGGTGTT
>CM053581.1:446639083-446699452 GCA_028627135.1 Pseudochirops cupreus
TTTCAGGAGAAGCAACACTAAAAAACTGAGGACGCTGTCGCAGCTCCCCAATGGCCGGGCACAGTTTGCACAGCCCCATTTCAAACCGGAAGAACTAGGTTTCACGGCTGACTTTTGACCGTTAACCACCTGCGGGGAACTAGTCTAACCTCAGTTGGAGGGGGTCGGGGAGGCGGTGCTAAGTGGATAACCCAAGGTCCCTTTCCCGCTCTACTCCTAGGATCTTATGTCTCAAATAATGCTAGGTAATGCACGGCTAAGTGCTGGGCACCGTGCAAAGGCAGTGCCTGCCCTTAAGCAGCTTACATTCTCAAAAAGGGAAGAAAGATTCACAGTTTAACTTGCTGGGTGGCGCAGTGACAGCGGGAGAGCCCTGGGGTCGGGGAAGACTCTTCTTGAGTTCAAGTATGACCTTAGACAATAGCTGAGTAATCCTGGCCAAGTCACTTAACCCAATTTGCTTGTTTCCTCAAATGTAAAATGAGCTGAAGAAGGAAAAGGCAAACCACGCCAGTGACTTAGTCAAGAAAATCCCAAAAGGGGCCCCGAAGGGTAGGGCACGACAGAAAAATCTAAACAACAAACACCCCTCCGAGCACCCCGCTGGGCAATGGACCCGCCTCCTTTCCCAACAGCAGTCTCGCGATTGGTCGCCCACGCTGTCCAATCAGGTGGGAGCGGGCTATAGGAAGGGCTGCGGCTTAGGCTTAGGCGTCTGCGCTGGCAATATGGCGGATCGTCTTACTCAGCTTCAGGACGCCGTCAACTCGGTGAGGAGGCAGTGGCGTTGGGGTCGCCGCCTCTTTTTATTCCTGGGCGGGTGATGGGGCGCCGGGGTTTTGCCGTTTTCTTTGTCCTCCCGCAGCGGCTGGGCCGAGGCGACGAGGTGAGAGAGCTGGCCATTTCACTGCCGGCTCGGGAGCCTCGGGTGAACTGACCCAGGCTGCGGGGGCAAGGGGGAGGGGCCGCGGCGTGGGCCGGTGCGAGCGACCTACTGGAGACGTCATCGCCCCCGGCTGTCGTCGACTTCCTCCCTCTCCGCCCTTCCCCAGCGCGGCTGGTCTGACTCTGGAGCGGCCTTGGTTACACTGTGGGGAGCGGAGGGGGGAGCGGAGGAGACCCCGTAGGAGAATCCTGCGCGTCTCCCCAGCGGTCCGCGGCTCGGGAGAGGGAAGCGAGCACTGCTGGTCCTCGGCAGGCGCCTGTGCTATGGCGGTGACCGCTCCTCCCCCAAGATGGGCGCAGGCTTGGCGTTCTCGGGAGGAGGGTTTTGTTTTCCACCCTCGGCTCCCAAAGAGAGCCCCAGGTATCAGTCCACAGCCACACTAGCTGCCCCCCAATAGAGGAACAAGCCCGTTAGATTGCAGGCACTTTGCTGATACCATTACAGATGCGAATCTGTAACCAACATCTATTAAGCGCCAGCTGTTTCCCACGCACTTTGAAGCGCCTATCAGATAAAAATACACTAAGCGCCTAGTATGTGCTAACCAGTTTACAGATGTTAATCGATAAACTTAGCACCTCTTCTGTGTCTGGCACTGTGCTAAGCTCTCTGCAGATGTTAATCAGTAATCAATAAACATTTTTAAAGCGCCTTATATGAACCTGGTCCCGTGCTAATGATAAGTATTTATTAAGAGACTTTAAGGGGCGGCTAGGTGGCGCAGTGAATGGAGCACCGGCCCTGGAGGCAGGAGGACCTGAGTTCAAATCCAGCCTCAGACATTTAACACACTGGCTGTGTGACCTTGGGCAAGTCACTTAACCCCAATTGCCCTACAAAAAGCAAAAAAAAAGAGAGAGACTTCTATGTGCCAGGCACTGTGCAGAGGGTTGCTGTTCATTCAATACCCACAACAGCCTGGGAGATAGTGCTAGTATGATCCCTGTCTTGCTTTTAAGGAAACTGAGGCAGACAGTTTAAGTGACCTCCCTCTGGCAGGTACTTGTAAGTTTCAGAAACCTAATTTGAACTCGGGTCTTTTTGATTGTAAGAAGCAGGTAGCTTTATTTAAAGCGTTACACATTGTCTCAGCTCTGTTGGCCCACGAGCACCAGATGTAACCCTTATATGTGAAGAAGCCTTATGAATGTTTTCATAGTTGCTTTTCGAAGAAACTGTTGAGGTAGTTACAATTGTTAGAGGCAGCTAGTGATGATGGGTAGAGACTGGGCCTGAAAAATCCATAGGGCCTCTCTCACTGTGACTCTGGATGTCATTTGCCCAGTTTGCTCTGTTTGTCTCACTTTTTTCAGTTGTAAAATGGACATAACACCCGTCTCACAGAGTTGTGAGGTTGGAATGAGGTAATATTTGTAAAAAAGATCTTAGCACAGTGCCTGGCACAGTGTCCCTAAGTCCAAGTCTAGTGCTCTTGTCAACTAGCCACTTGACTGCCCTAGTTAATTGGGCTTGCTGACTGACCAGTGTGGCAGCAGGATGAAGAACCTAAAGTACGTGATCATTGCAGTGTGATTGTTCAGCCAAAATTAAATTGGAGATGGTGCTGCAAAATTGACCTCATTTTAAGATAATTTTGTGTACAAAAAAATAGATCCACTGTCTTCAGAAGGGAACTTATGGAAATAGAGGTGAAAGTGGAAGTTCATTTATTTGACAGATGAGTATATACTGTATGCACAGCCCCCCTAAGTTCTGCAAGATACAGTTCTTTCCCTCAAAGAGTCTAGAGTTTAGTTAGGACAAAATATATACACATTTTTAAAAATAACAATACAAGAATAGCATTTTGATTAAAATCCAATGTGAATGAACCTCAAATAAGTCCTGTGGATTCAAGAAAGTAGAGATTTGCTTGCTCAAGAAATGTAGGAAGGGTTCATGGAGCCTAAATGAATCAGAAGATATAATGGAAATAGTGGGTAGGGGAGAGATTATTGAGAGCTTTGAAAGGTCATCTAATGTATTTGAATTTTATCCTGAAAATGATAGGAAACTACCGAAAGGTTTTGAGCAGGGTGGTGACATGATGAAAGTGGTGTTTTTAAAAAATTAAATGCCACAGTTATATGGAATAGATTAAAAGAATATGAGACTAGATACATTAGGAATCTATTGCAGTAATGCACAAGTGAACAGATGATTAGGTAATAGGAATGGAAAATAAGGGACAGGTAGTGAGATATTTTGAAGGAAAAAATATTACTTGTTAACAATAAAAGGAGAATCATAAGATCACAGAGGTAGATCCAGACCATAGAGGCTGTTAAAAGTCCAAGTATGAATCAGCAGTGACAGGGCAACCAAAAACTCTAAAATGATCTTAGACTTAATTAATAGAATAATCTATTTAGAGCTAAAGGAGATACTAGAGGTCATCTAGTCCAGCCATCTTACCGTAGAGAATAAGTGATTTCCCTAAGATCTCACAGTTACCAAGTACCATCATAGCATCGAGAAAAAGAGGGGATAGTTGTGTTGTGGGCAGTTAGGGGTGCAGTGGAGAGAGTGCCTGAGCTGGAGTCAGGAAGACTCATCTTCCTGAGTTCAAATCTGGACACAGACACTTATTAGCTATATGACCCAGGGCAAGTCACTTATCCTGGTTTGCCTCAGTTTCTTCATATGTAAAATGAGCTGGAGAAGGAAATGGCAAACCACTCCAGTATCTTTTCCAAGAAAACCACAAAATGGGATTATGAAGACTTGGGAATGACTGAAATTACTCAACAAAAACAAGTTGTATTATATTTTGGTTGCACCACATTTGGAAATTTGTATTCACTTCTACTTTTTCAGAAGAACATTGAAAAATTTGAGGATGACCAGGATCATGAAGAGACCAAAACTGAGATTAGGTGCCTTAATAGTGAGGTTCTCATTATTGGAGACCTTCAAGTGGAAAACTAATGACCATTTGCTAATATTGTGGAGGTTGGTCTAGATGACCTCTGAGGTCCTTAAGTCCCTTCCAACTCTTGAATTCTATGATATGACTCTTAGGTTTAGAGTTAACTGAAGAATGATATTAATGGTACCATAGATAGACACAGGAAAATCAGAAAGGGGAGTCAGTTTCATGTGGGAAGATGATTTGAACATATGCTGAGTCTAAATGATGAAATACCTCCCTTGAAACATCTAGTAGGCGGTTGGAAATGGAGGCTAGGTTGAGAGATAAGGGCTGAAAGAAAGTTCTCAGCCTAGAGATAGCAGAGAGCAACTGAGCAGTCATGTCACCCTGATGCTGTTCTAAATGAGCCCAGAGAATCAGGAATAATAGTCTGTGAACAATGTATTGTACCTGGGTACCTGGTGCCTGGGTGAATTCTCAGGTGATTTCTTTTGTGCTTATCTTTTGTGCCTTTGAAATAAAACTGCTTGAATGAAACATACATGTGGCTATTAGTAGAGTTTGCCTAAAGATAGTAATATTTTAAATTTAGGGTTACCATAGAAAGTGTTGAGAGAAGCAGAGTCATTTTAGAAGAAAAGAGTTTGACTTGAAAGAGTCTTAAGAGTTCTAAAACCTGAGTTTGAGTTCTGGCTCTGACATTTAATTAGTTTGATAACTTGGGGCAAGTCATTTAACTTTCAATTTCCTTATCTTTAAAATGGGAGTAATGGTCACTTTGAACTGTAAAACTAAAGAACTGTGAGTTGTTAGTAGTAGTATTCTTTCTTGACTGTATAGCTCATAACCATACTGGTATTCTAGCTTAATTATGATTGTAGTGCTCTCATACAGAAGAAAGGAAAATGTGTTTTTAAATCATTCTTTCCTATTTTGTGTAATTCTTCACCTGTATAACATTTTTACATAGGTAAAATATTGCCAATTAAATTAATTTATTTTATTCAAAATCACTTTTTAAAAGTTTATCAATAATTTTAGTGCTTTATCTAGGGACTATCACTAAAAAAATGTTGCTTAAAAAAGGGGCGGGAGTGGTGGTGGTGGTGAATAGAGTGAGGTGAATAGAGCACTGGCCCTGCAATCAGGAGGACCTGAGTTCATTTATGGGCCCAGAAACTTGACACAAAAACTAGCTGTGTGACCTTGGGCAAGTCACTTAACCCCAATTGCCTTGCCTTCCCCCCCTCCAAAAAAAATGTTGCTTCCAGTATCCCTAAACTTTCCAAAAATAACAACCCTGAGTCCCTAATCTTTTCAAAACTGTTTCCAGCTTGCAGATCAGTTTTGTAATGCCATTGGAGTGTTGCAGCAATGTGGTCCTCCTGCTTCTTTCAACAATATTCAGACAGCCATCAACAAAGATCAGCCAGCAAATCCTACAGAAGGTAGGTTCTTCATATGTTTTAATTTAACTTAAACTTCTTTTGTACATACATTTGCTTAGAAGATCAAAATATATTTTCTTTTTATTCACTTAAAATGTATTAAGCTATTTAGGTTTATTTGTAATGGGTTGTTATAATACATCAATCCTGTGAAATAAGCTGTCCTTTTATACAGTTACAATATTGCTGATCCATTATCAGGTGGGTAGGTGCTGTTAATGTTTTCTCAGTAATGGTAATGAATTTGTGCTTCTCCGTATACTCAGTCCAGTCTGAGCCTACATTTTAGTAATAGCATCTCTGGGGAAGGGTGCAGCCTATTAACGATGTAGTAACCAGCTACAAATTAATCTTGTGAGGCAGATTATTATTATTCCAATTTCATCTAGATGAGGAAAGTATACTTGTTCTGATTCATATAGTAGATCAGAAACCTGATATCAGGTCATACTTTATGCTTAGTCGTGAGTGAATCACACCTCTACTTTTCTAAGTGGGGACTAGGAAAATGGACTAGGACTGGGAGAGGAAAGAACTTTTAAATTTGGTAAAATCTAGTGTTACGGTCCATAAACTATTTCTGTTTTATTTTTAAAAATTTAAAGTTTTTATTGAATGTCTTTTTTTTGTATCACATTGTTTCCAAGATATCTTTATCCTGGAAGCCCTCTGTCACAACAAGGATTAAAAAGAAGAGGGAAAATTAGAGAATAAAACTAACCAACATTGACCGTATCTCATATTGTATACAGTATTTCATATCACTGGCCCCCCACCCTTTGCAGTTTAAAAGAGTGTTTTCTCTCATGTGTTTTCTCCAAACTGTGAGATTTTTGAAATGACCTAGTTCTGGGTATGATGAAAGTTGAGTTTACTTACTAGAGTAGCTGAACATGTCAAGTAATCCTGTTAATTCTATCTCGTGGGAAATACAATTGTGCTGAAGTGCTCCAGTGCTGAAGATCACAGCCCTTTGTACTTTGTCCTCTGTGACTTCTCCATGTTTTTCTTTGGATCCTCGGCAGAGGCTGCATCTAACATACCGGCTGCCTCCTTGTAGCTCTTGTCATGATGTTTGGGTACCTGGGTGGCATTTAGATTATCCATTTATTATCTCATTTTTGAGAGATACTATCTCTTTTGCCCTGAATTTTGCGCGCAGTTTATTTTGGTAATATGATCCAGTCTATTTACATCTACCATAATATTTGGCTCTCCATTGCCTTTTCTTTGTGTGGCTTATTTTGCTTCCTTGAAGATTGTGATTTTTCATTATTTATATATATGTGGTATCAGAAAATTTTAATGTTAATTGTATCTGTACATGATAACTTATTTTAGACACTAATTGTGTTAGATTTGCCTTTAATTCCCAGGTTAATTAATAGCAGTTAATAGCGATAAATACACATTTTAGTTAATATAAACTCAATAAAATTTGGACATTAAAATTAAATTTTAAGGATTGGGAACCTTGTATATAAAGTCCATGATTTAGGCATTCAGGTTAATTATTTTTAAATGTGTTTGGTTTCTGAGAGCTTCAGGTATTCTGTAATTTCCTAATCAAGTTAAATTCTTTCCATAGAATATGCCCAGCTCTTTGCAGCATTAATTGCACGAACAGCAAAGGACATAGATGTTTTGATAGATTCATTACCTAGTGAAGAATCTACAGCTGCTTTGCAGGTAAAGTTCCTGCCCTGCTCACCATTTAAGAAATGATTGCTTAACAACAGAGAATTTCTAAATAAGACAGATTATTGTATTTTGTTGTAATTTTTAACACCTAGCATATGAGAATAGACCTGGTTTCTGTACTTGAGGGTAAACCTCAGTATGCTGGGTCTGACAACCCTTTCTAAGATAACCTTCATTTTTGTTTACTTTCTCAGCAGGTAGGAGATCTGGGTTTGCATACTTAGCTCAAATACTAAAACATCTGCTGGATCCCTAACCATAGCAAGTCACTTGCCCTTTATTACCTTTATTATCCTCAGCCTTAAAATGAGGATAATATTACCAATATCTATTTCATGGGCTTGTTGTGAGGAAAATACTTTGAAAACCTTAGTGTAAATTTGGGTTATTTTCTCCTAATTAAAGGTGTGAGTAGAGTAGAAATATGAATATGGTATTGAAAATTATGAACAAGGGAGTTACCAATAGATAGCCCATATTTGTTTTCAGAGGTTCCTAGTTTTTCAAAAGCTACATAGAGGAGTTTGCTCAGTGTATAAAATACTGACTAATTTTACTTTTCCCACAAGTCTGTGAACTTCATCATATGGAAAGCCATCCAGATTTAAAAGCATATCAGTTTACTGCTGAGTTCTTCACTTTGAACCTTCATTAATCACCAATTTTTTTCTTCCCCTTTTCATTCTAAAAGCATTTATTTGCTTTTCTTCCCCCTAAGGCTGCAAGCTTATGTAAGCTGGAAGAGGAAAACCATGAGGCTGCTACATGTCTTGAAGATGTTGTTTACAGAGGAACTATGCTTTTAGAAAAAATACAGAGTGCACTTGCAGACATTGCTCAATCACAGTTGAAGACAAGAAATGGTACTCACAGCCAGTCTCTTCCAGATTCCTAGCACCGGTGTCCATATAACATGTGGCTGAAAAATTGTTTTAATACAACCTAAGTTCTGCATCAAATTTAGATGTGAATTGTACCAACATTTGCAAAAAACATAAAGCACTGTGAGATGACTTGTCTCTTTAGTAATTCTGAACAATCTGCCCATGTCACTTTTGATATAGAATAAGCCCTATAAAATGCTGAGTTGTGGTAAGTTTGTGAATTGAACCAGCTTTAAACTATTTTGTTGTCATTGTTGCCATTGTTATCTGTATAAAATTAAATTTCCTTTTGCTTATTGAGGATAATCTTGCTTTCAAGGTCTTATTAATATAGTTAACTAGAGTCAGCTATAAAGTCCTATGTTGAAACAATTTGCTGTCTTGTTTAATTGTTTCTACTAGACTAAATTCTCTTAGGGTAGGGAAGGGGGAGGGAAAGGAATAAGTATTTATTAAATGCCTACAGTGTGCCAGGCACTGTGCAGAGAGCTTTATAAATATTATTTCATTTAGAAATAGGACCATGTACTACCTCTTTTTTTTTTTTGGAGGGAGAAAGGCTGGGCAGTTGATGTTAAGTGACTTGCCCAAAATCACATGGCTAGTAAGTGTTAAGTGTCTGAGGCTGGATTTCAACTTGGGTCCTCCTGACTCCAGGGCTGGTGCCCTATTCACTGTGCCACCTAGCCAGCCCTACTACCTAATTTTGTATCTTCCAGGGCACCAATATAATATTCTTCACAAGATAGGTACTTAAATGTTTTTTACATTAAATTTGTTTTGTAGTTTCTGCTCAATTTTAAAACCAAATTTATTTTTTTAAAGTGAGACCTCAGAATTGTTTTAATTTACCTTCCTTCAGTAAGGGGGCCATTGCCAGTAATACAGATATTAAGGCAAGGTCCTAAAGTCATATAGTGTCAATGGGAATGGAAAGAGATGAGTTGTGACCTTCTTAAGGAAAAATCTGAGGATTGGTTGTGATGTGGCAAGTCAAATCAGTCGACAAGAATTTATTAAAGAGGGAATTGTTAAATATGTTTTAAAGTTTCTAGCTTTTGGGGGAAAATTGGTATGAGCAAAGGATTCAGGAGGAGGAATTGATAAATTCATTTTAGGTTGGTTTTGAGATGATGATGATTTTTGTGGTGAACAGGAAGTAGGCAGTTGGGGCAGCCTGGAAGGACCACAGAACTGAGAAGCAGACTGGGTTCTAGTCCCAGTGCTGCTTCTAACTTGCTCTTCAAACTTGGGCAAGTTACTTATCCTACATGGATAGATAGATTGGTGGGTAGGTAGCTAGCTAGATATATAAAACATTAAGAACTTGCTAGGTGCTAGGCATTATGTGCTTTGGTTTCTCATCTGTAAATGAAGTGGTTGAACTAAATGATCTCATAGGTTTCTTCCAACTCTTAAATTCTGTGATCTGATCAGTCACTGTAGTTATGTCAATTTGGCTTAACTGTTTTTCTTTGTTATATGAGAGTTTTAATGATGGGTGGGGATGAAGTTAAAAAAAGAACCAGTAAAATACATGAAAAACCATGTTCTGGAATCAAATAAAGTCTGGCACAGACTGATTGCTTCACTTAGTATTGTCAAAGTTTTTCATTTGGTCTTATTATCCCTGTAATTTATAGAATATATTCAAAAGTAGAATGCATAGGAAAACTCCTAAAGATAAGAAAACAAACAATGTGGGTTTGTAGTAACTGCATTTACCCTCACGTATTTTATAAACAAAGCTTACATTTGATAAGTCTGTAGGTTTAGTGCTGGAAGGGAACTTAGAAGCCTTTTAGTCCATTTTATAAATGAGGTAATTGATGCTGCACATTAAGTGACTTGCCAAATACCACACAGATGGTATGTTTTCTTTAGTTCCATGAAAAATAGCAAGGAATTTTGTTGATTTATCCATAGTAAACTAGTGTTTTGTTCTTACTCTCAGTAGAGAAATTATACTTAAACCTCAATGGAAAAGTAGCTCCTGATGGTTATATAGGAATAATGAATTATTTTGAAAACTACACTGTCCTGCGGGATTGTGTCAACAAATTTTATCTGTTCGTGGATATGGTGGTGGAGGAAATTTACTCAAATCAATGCCAGTGTTTTCTCATTTCAGTCTGGAAAGTGTTATAGGCCTTAAAAATATTTTTTCAAGCTATTCAACAACTTCAGCTTCTGTCTAGTATAAATATAATCATCTCACTAAAGCCTTCTATAGTTAATCTCTAACTCTACAACCTTTTTCCTGAAATGCCTTATATGTAGAATTGCCTGAATGGGAAAAGGAACCCGTCTTACCAATAATTGTCATTAATTAAAGAGCTTATCTCACAACATCTTTCACTAAAGATGAAGGTCAAAATGTAGGACTTATAAAATCATAAGAATTTTAGAGTGGAAGGGGCTAATTTTATAAATAAAGAAATTGAGGCTAAGTGACTTGCACACACTGCGTGGTAGAGCTGAGATTAAGTATAGTCCAGTTGATTTATTCTTTTGGTTCTGCCTCTTTGACTTCCATAACTTTTTCCACTATGACAGATCACCTTGTTTAGGATATTAAAAAAAATAAAAGATACTTTGAAAAAGACCTGATATTTCTTGGCTCTACAATAAAAATCTTCAACAAAGATTATACCTACCAGACATTAAATTAATACAAAAAAAAATATGGGATCTATTTCATGAAATCACAATCCTCATCCCTCTAGTTACTTTACATCACCCAGAGGCATCTGAACTAAGAATCTCAGCACCAGCATATTATACTAGAATCTACTGGCCTTCAAGTCAGTCTTCCTGCTTTCTTAACTTAATACATGACTGGAAAGTCTTCTTATACTTTGGGACTTCATTAGACATGAAAAACATTTTTAGAACTGAAGAGTTCTACCTCGGTGGCCATCTAGTCCAACCCATACCAGAAAAGCAGCCCCTAATGTAACACCAAAGAAGTGATCCTTCCTTGCTTTCAGAGGGCAGCAATGAGAAAAGCAGAGTCCTTCAGTTTTTTGTCCAAGACAATATTTTTTATATCATTTTTAAAGGTTTCTTTTGGCAGTCATTTGTGCCTCCATGAACCACCAGAAGTAGGTTGTAGTCATGTTTTCATAGGTCTTGGGAGGTACCCTGATGTCTGGAATACATGCCCTGGAAAGACAGCAGACCTCTGTCGTTATTAGATTGGCATAGAGCAGCATGGGTACCTCTGAATGAAGACGTTAACAACCACCATTGGTCTTTTCTTCTGACCTCTTACCTGACAGTTTCTGTGGCTCGATAGCATTATTAATTGAAGGATGAGCCGTGACTTACTCCTCAGAACACTCATCTTCCTCTTCAGGAAGATCCCCAAATTTTATTGTTAGAAATGTACAGTGATGCCTTTCCTTTTCTTCCTGAGTGACATTCTTCCCCTCCCTAACCTGACAAGGATTGTTTCCTCTATGCCGCTTCAGATTCTTTATTTCCCCATTGAAGGATAAAGGTATCCCCATTTAGGAACATTTCATTGCCCTCTCCAGCCTGTAGTGGATTAGACCAGCCTACACTTGACTTTGACTGAAGTACAATCGTTATACAGTCAATGCAAATTACTACAGAATTACCCCTGCTTGCCATGTTGATTTAGATTCTCAGACTTGTTTTTTGGACAAGTCGTGGGTGTTTATATATCCTAAGCATCTTGTAAGACCTTTTCAGTCTTGGTAACTTGACAGTCACACCTTATTTTCCCTTTTCAGGTTAATCTCTTGTTACAAATTTACTTCTCCAGCCTTCTTTCATAGAAGCTAGAAGTAGAAGCTATACCCGGAAATTGTTCTCCAAAATTTTTTCGTAGTTTCTCCAAAACTTCTCCTAATTAGGTTCAAGCCCTTCTCTCTTCTGCTCTTCCTGCAGAAGTTATAAATGGGAAAGATTAGACAAACTGGTGGCCCTTTGAACATTCTGACATATATTTCATCACCCTGCTTAGCTCTCATAACATATCTTCACTTTTCCCCTCTCCACTCCCAAGCACCCAGAGTAACTAATGACTATACTTAGATCAAACCATTGCCCACAACTTCCTTCTCTCTGATTCTGAACTCTAAAATTCTATTCTTTTATCAGTTTCCTGTCCTTCCACCTTTACTTTGCCTCACTCCCAACTCTTTTCTTCATTTGCACTTTAATTTTCAGTTTTTCTTCTATTCTCTCTGTTCTCCCAGTCTGCCATCCCTGCTCTGGCCTCATGTTTTCCCATTCACAATCTTGACCGTATAACCTGTTCTATTATACAGTGTTCTCCATTCTTGAATTCTTTTGCCTCCTTGCCTACCTTTCTGGCATCCCTATAAATCCTTCATCCTGCCATCTGAAGTTATCTAGACTTTCCTCCATTTCATGCCAAACTGCTAGGAACAATATTCTAAGTTCATTGCCTCCACTTCTCATTCCTCAGTCAATTTTCGGTCTTGCCCCTGGCCCCCAGCACGAGTCAAACTTTTTTCTTAGATTGCGAGAGATCTCTTTTGCTAAACCTGATTTTTTTTTCAAAGTCTTCATCCTTCATGAGGACAGTATTTTACAGTGTCAGCCACGCATCCTTTCTGGATACTCTTCCTTCCTTCCCTTGTGTGGTGCTGCTCTCTCTTGGTTCTTTTTCTTATCTGACTCCCCTTTAGTTTTGTTTGTCTGGATCACATCCATCTCCCCTCCTCTAAGAATGAATGTCTCCCTAGGCTCCTGTGCCTTCTCTCCCTACAACCTTGTTCTTTAATGATTTCATCAGCTCCCATAGATTCAGTTGTCATTTCTATACAGATGACTCCCAAGTCTGCCTGTCTCTACATATTTATATGATGTATATGTATATATATATATATACATATGTGTATATGTATAGCCCTAATTTTTCTCCTAAACTCCAGTTGGTTATTGGCAGTAGCTGCCTATTGGACATATCTACCTAAATGCCCCATCGGCATCTCAAACCCAACATGTCCAAAATAAAACTCATTTTCTTTACCTCTTCTTCAAACTTCTCCAAACACCTCTCTTTCTGTTCAGAGCACAGCGATCCTTCTGCTCACTCAGGCCTGGAATCATTTGACTCTTTCTTCTCCCTTACCCCCATATCTAAGTCAGTTTTCAGGTCTTGATGATTCTACCTCCACAACATCTCTCAAATTCTCTATTTTTTCCAGTCACATAGCTAATACTCTAATTCAAGACCCTTTCTCTTGGAATATTATTATTGGTTTTATTATAATTTAATTTTAGATAATAAACAGTATTATATATGATGATATATAATATGATGGTTTAATTTATCATAATAATTTTATTTATTATAACTATTCCTAATTGGTCTTTCTGTTTCCAGACTTTCCTTTGCAATTCATTTTCCACACAACTTTCAAAATAATTTTCCTAAGGCACAGGTCTGACCATGTCATTCACTTGCTCAGAATTCTTCAGTAGCTCCCTACTAATTTTAAGATTAAATTAAAACTTCTTAGGCTGGCATTTATAGCCTCCTATAATCTAGTGCCATTCTACTTTCCCAGACTTATTTTATATTTTCCTCTTCAAATCAATGCATTTGACGTTCCAGCCAAATTGGCCTACTAGCTCTTTTCAGAACTCAACATTGTATGTCTGTCTCTGATCCTCCACATGGAAATGCCTGGAACGCATTCCCTCCTTCATCTTTGCCTCTTAGAATCCTTTGCTTCTCTTTGTGCAGCCAGGAGCCTTTCCTGATCTCCTAGTTAGTTTTCTCTCCTTTCTCAAATTGCCTTATGCTTCATTATATATTAGTACACTTTGATTTCTCCCAGTTGAATATAAAGGCCTTGAGAGTAGGGACCATATGGAGGTTGTTGTCTTGGTATCCCCAGTATGGCACAGTGCCTTGCACATAGCAACTACATAATAATTGTTTACCAGACTGAAATTAATTCCTCTGCCCTAGAGAGACCATTTTCTACATAGGTTTCACAAACATGTTAGGATTCATTTCCAGCTACAAGCCTTTGCATATTCTCTTCCATGCTGCTAGAATACACTTTCCCTTCTCTCTGAATTTCCTTCATTCTTCACAGTTCAGCTCAAGTTCTACATCTCCAAAACCATTCTCAGACCACTTCAGCTCACTTTGATGTCCCCCTTCCCTGACCTCACTAGTGCTGAGCTAGATCACTCATTTTTCCACTTAATCATAGACAGTGTATTGCCTTACATTGTTATTTCAATTCCTCAGTCAACAAGCTCCTGATTTCTTAAATAAGTCTGTCTTGTCCCTCCAACAAAACTGTAAGGACAGGGAGGGGACATTCGTTTTCCATCTCTGTATCTAACACAGTGCTTTGCATTTAAGGGGATGCAAAGCATTAGGTTTTATTTGTGGGCACTAAAACTTCCACCTGTGTCACTGCAACATTTTGAATGGGCCCAGGTAGAGCACTTTACCTGTCTGACCTCTGAGGGAGTAGATTGGTTAGTTTGGATTCAAGAGTAGGTATACAGGCAGAGTCCTGCTTGGATGAAATTCTAGGTCTGGAGGAGTTGGGCCCAAGATGTGCCCATCAAGAGCATTTAGTGAATACTTGGCCAATTTCAAGTTTGGTTGAAAGATGCTATGTCCCTCTTACCTCCCTCACCTCCCTTTGGAATAATTTTTCACCCTCTCTCTCACTTAATATTCTGTTTAGGTCTTTAGATTGAATAAATTCTTTTGTGAGAGGGAATTTTCAGATGCACAGTGCCTAGCATATGGGTGCTTAATAAATGCTTGTGGATGGATGCTCTTTGGAATGTGCTCTGTAGGAGACTTGATGCTTCTGGGGTGACTTTGTACCTGGAAAGTAGAGGAAGGGTCAAGAGTGGCTGTTGCAGGCCCAGTAAAGGTGGAGAATCTATGACCCGTTCCTTCCCTACCTATCTGAACCACCACTAGGGGGCAGACTAAACTAACAATCTGTCTCCCAACCCCCATTAATCTCTTTAGACAGCCAAGAGGAATCTGTTTAATCAGCATCTTCACTGATTAAAATTGTTAGGCATTTAAGCATAAGTATGCATAAAAGTAAATTTAGCTCCAGTAGTAAATATTAATTCACAGGAGAGAAGAGCTGCAGTGACTGCCTAGTTCTAGAGGCTAGGAAGGGCCCAGAGTAGAATCCTTAAAATGCTTTTGTTGTAGTTGTTCACTTGTTTTCAGTCATGTCTGACTCTTCCTGACCCCATTTGGGGTTTTCTTGGCAAAGATACTGGAGTGGTTTGTCATTTCCTTCTCCAGTTCATTTATATAGGAGGAAACTGAGGCAAACAGGGTTAAGTGACTTGCCCAGGGTAACACAGCTAGTAAGTGTCTGAGGCCAGATCCAAACTCAGGTTTTCCTGACTCCCGACCCTGGACTCCATCCATTGCACCATTTAGTTGCCTTGAATGCTATGTATATATACACAGCAGGAGTTCAGTAAATGTTGGATATTTCATTGATACAACTAAGATGGGGCTGCTAGGTGGTGCAGTGGACAGAGAACTGAGCCTGGAATCAGAAGACTCATCTTCCTGAATTCAAATCTGCCCTCAGAGTATCTTTGCCAACAAGACCCCGAGAGTTGGACGTGACTGAAAAACAACACGGCTGACTAAGGTAGCTTACTTTGGAAAATTATTCAAGATTACATTTTTGCCATTTATTTCATATTTGAAGGAGGCATTATGACTTGATTTTAAAAACAGCCCCATAAATTCTCCAAATAAAAATGTAAAATTACTTCAGTAAAGAAAATGAAGTATTGAATGATAAAATTGAATGATACAATGGCAATGCGATGTGCTCTTATACCACAGCAGTGGATGCGGTGGCCAAATTTAGAATGTGGTTAATTTTTAAATAAATATAAGTGGTTGGCTATTTGACATTCGGTTCATGTTGATATTTTTGCCTCTTATCATTTCCTATGATTTTGATATTTTCATCATAATAAATCTAAAATATGTAAAAAGCATGACAAAAAATTTATTCCAAATTATTCTTTTCAATCAATTTGAATGATAAAATAATGTCAGATTGACAACATACCATTAAATACATCAACCAAATGACGTTGGGACAGTGTTCCTGTAATACGAAAGACTTTAGGCAATTAAGTCAACAAGAGATGGTATTTTGGGATTTGTTCAGGAAAATCTAAACAAGTGAAGCAGATCTTTCAATTTGTTCAGAAAAATAAAAATGAATTTTGTGAATAGTAAATCACAAACTGTACATATTCATACCTTCTTATTTCACAGGGAATAAGCATATTAAAGTATTCAAGAGACTCAAGAAGAAGGAAAAGGAAAAAGGTAATTGACAAGGCATAGTAAAAATAGATGAGTAAACAGTTGATAAGGTGAAACAAATTAGAGATTAATCTAAAAACAGAAGAGAAATAGAGTGGCTATCAAGTTCCTAAAAGATTGAAAAGATCTTAGAAAGTTCTTTACGTATTAAATACTCTATTTTAATCATTTAAAAATTATAACTTGAAAGGAATCTTTCACTTGAAATTACTTAGAAAAAAATCATTTTTATGTTAGGAACAGACTTTTGGGAATAATTTCATCAACATTAAAATAGATTGGAGTATTTAGGAAAACAAAGCAGATCTCTAGTCTGTTATACTTTCCAATTGTAGATAAGACACTATAATTTGTAGATTTTCTCTTACTTGTTCCTTTTAGGTAAATGTGTTGTTATCAGATAGCTTTGGCCATATCGAGGTAGGTATTTGAAAAGAAAATGGGCTTGAGGTGGCTAGGTGGCAGAGGGAATAGAGCACTGGACCTGAAATCAGGACAATGTAAGTTTAAATCCAGCCTCAGACACTTTATACTTACTAGCTGTGTGACCTTGGGCAAGTCGCTTAACTCCAGTTGCCTTCCCTCCCCATTCCAACAAAAAAAATTTTTTTTTAAAGAAAATGGGCGTATTCATTTTTCTAAATGTACTTCTGGTGTTTATAAATGGATTGTGTCCCAAACATCTCAGTGCAATTTTAAGCTTTAATCACTTTAGACATATGAATGCAGCAAACTTACAAAAAACATCATTTGAAAGTTTATATAAATGGATGCTTATTTCTTTTTTGTGAATTTTAAATAATTAGTAAGGTTAAAATTTCTGAATGACACCTTCTCAGACTAGTAGATAAAGAAAGAAGCCTTGCTTGGTCTCAGTCACTTCATCAGTTTCAGTTAGATTTTTTTCCTGTATGGTTATCTCAAAAATGTTTTGTGTACATCAAAACTTCATTCTTTTGCATGATTTTAATACTAGAATTATAAAAGCAACCATTTTAAATCACTAAACAGCAGGTGAAAGTTTGTTATAAATTTTAAAAATTGACCAGAGTAATATATAATGAAGGATGATGGTTCTGTTGAATTTTAATAATAAACATATGAATATTTAAAGTTGTATAATAACCTTTAAAATGTTGCTTTTTTAGTAAGTTTTCAGTGTAACCCTTGGCTTGAAGGGCCAGTTGTATGGGTAGTAGGGTAGTAGTAGTAGTCAGTAGGGACTGATTACTCAGTGCCCTTTTCCTGTGTGAAGGATAGGAGGATTTGGCAGGAGTTGGAAATGAGAGAGATCCTGGGCTTCTTCTGTTTTCCAACTTTGAGAGAGAAGATGCACAATGCTACCCTTCCTTTAAGGTCACTGAAGGGGAAAAAAAGACCCTGGCAAGAAGCTGACATGAGAGGAGATGGTAGTCTCTACCACATCCCTCTCCCCAGATATTTTTTTGGGGAAACTTTCCTTTGGGAGAGAACTGGGACACGCACTCACTCTCTCTCTCCTTCCCCCTCCTTCTCTCTCTCTCTCCCCTCCCTCTCTCCATCTCTGTGTCTCTCTTTCCTCTGTCTCCTCCCCCCCCCCCATAGGAGAGCCCCTTCAATTTGTATTGTCTGGTACGTAGGTTTCAGACATGCAACTTATATGCCACATGCAGCTCGAAATATTACCAAGTGCAGCCTGAACCAGATTAAATGTAATTGGGAAATATTTTTTTTAAATAAATACAAATTTAAGGGGTGGCTAGGTGGCGCAGCGAATAGAGTACCGGCCCTGGAGTCGGGAGGACCTGACTTCAAATTTGGCCTCAGACACCTGACACACTTACTAGCCGTGTGACTTTGGACAAGTCACTTAACCCCAGTTGCCCTCCAAAAAGCAAAAAAAAAAAAAAAAAAGTAGTTAACATTATATTTTAAAACCAAGGTGTTATGTGGCCTACAGGGATCCTTATGTACTAATTAGTGACCCCTGTTTCTATTTGAGTTTGACACCACTGGTCTGGTATGTGTGTGTATAAGTGCATAGTGAGCTTTCTCACTTTACACACATACATACATATATACATGTGTATATATGTGTGTGCACATACATATGCTATGTATATACATACATATGTTTTCTCTTGATTTCTTTTTTTCTATCAGCTTGGATAAATGTTTCTTAGCTATTTGCTATCACTGTTCATTGTAAAGCTGGTAGTTGGTGGGAAAAGGGGTCAAGACTTAGATATAGAGCTTATGACCCTTTCACATAAAGAAATGGTGATTAGGAGCAATAGTTTGAATCTAAAGAATACATCCCCTAGGCTAATAATATGTAAATGAGCAGATAGATATAATTCTAGCTTGGTACCTTTTCTCTCTGAGGAGAGCAGAGTGATCAGAGACTGACCCCAAGTTCCTGCTTCTCTTCTTGGAAGGAATCAGTCTCTCTTAAAGAAAGGTGCGGGGAGGAGACACAAAAGATGTTTATTCTTGACTCTCTGGGATTCTGTGTAGACATCCATAATCCACATGGGCAGCAACAACACCTATGACCTCTTTGCTACTGTAGCATTTATACTTCTGAAGTTATTAAAGCTTAATATTGCACTAATACACCCTATATATAAGAGAAGACTTTTAATCTGTGACCTTTACCAAATATTCTCAAGGAAAAAGAAAAATTCTATAAAGCATTGATTAGATCTTTTCCTAACCAGGCTAGTGTTCAGTTTATGCTGTCAGGAATCTATTAATCTTTATATTACCAAAATGATAAAAAGCTAGGTGGCACAGTGGAGAGAGCCTTTGGCTTAGAGTCAGGACACGAGTTCAAATCTAGTCTCAGGCACTTACTGGTTGTGTGACTCTGAGCAAGTCATTTAACCTCTGTTTGCTCCAGTTTCTTCATCTGTAAAATGAGAATAATAATAATAATAGCACCTACCTCCTAGGGTTGTTGTGAGGATCAAATGAGAAAACAACGCAGTAGGGGGTATATAAATGTGGGCTATTCTTACTATTATAATAGACATATGCCAATAGAGCTATGGCTTCTGGGTACATGTTCATTGGAGAAGTGGGTGGAGTTTGCTGGGAAGGCAAAAGGCAAGCCACAAACAAGAATAAGATCTTCTTGACATTTTGGAGCAAATTTGGCATGTGAAATTGTTTGGATAAAGTGTGCTGGCTGCTGGGTTAAGAGCCCCTTAACCAAGGGTAGTGAGGAAAAACAGGAAGGAAAAAAATGCACAAGTAATTGTAGCTTAGAATTTGAGTCGGACAAATTTGCCCACAAAACAGAAATGGACAGCAGATTAAAAATTTGAATTCAACAGCAATATGTGACTTTCAGGTAACATAAAAATGTGAGATACACTCACAGAGAATATAAAGGGCAGGAATAGAATTTAGTATGCAAAAAAAGCAGGGATAGTAATCATGATCTCAGACAAAGTTAAAATACATTTAATAAAAAATGAAAAATAGAGAAATGACACTTTGTGTCAGCAATATTATTTCCTATTGTTTTAGACCATTTAAAATACCTAGACAGTATACCTGCCAAAACAGACACAGGTACTATAGGAACATAAACATAAAATACTTTTTAAACAAATAAACTGAGATCTAAATAACTGGAAGTAGTATTTATTGTTCATGGGTAGATAAAGCCAATATAATTTTAAATGACAATTTTACCTAACCTATTTATTTAATGTCATGCCAATTAAACTGCTAAAAAGTAAATGTACTAGGTTAGGAAAAAAATAATTACAAAGTTCCTTTGGAAGAACAAAAGTTCAGAAATGTCAAAGAAACTAGAGGAAAAAAATGTAAAAGAAGTAGATTCAGCATTATCAGACCTTAAACTATATTACAAGGGGAGAACATTGTTGAAGTGTAAAAAGGATAATTTCAATTATTTTAAATTAGAAATTTTCTTGTATAAATAAAGCCTATGTGGCCAAAAATAGAAGGAATGCAGAAAATTGGTGGTAAAAACTTTCATAGACAATCTCTGATTGGGATATTACTGTGGCATAGGAAATGATGAGCTGGTTGATTTAGAAAAACATGGAAAGACTTGGACTTATAATGGAAGTAGGCCATCCCCCCCTTAGAGAAACAGATGATAGGAGGAAATAACCATAGTATAGTCTTACATATATAAGTATGTTTATAGATATCTCTAAATACCTGTCTATCTGAGCTTAATTGTAGTCTTCTTTAGGGTAGTAGGGGCAGGGAGGGAGGTGAAAAAAACTGAAGTAAAAAGTGTACAACAACTCCCCAATTGACATGTGGTCAAAGCATATGAACAGGCAGTTTGCAAAGGAAGAAATCAAAACTAGGTATAGGCATATGAAGAAGTATTCTATCACTTCTAATTAGAGAAATGCCAATTAAAACAACTCTGAGGTACCACCTTACACCAATAAGATTGGCTAATATGACAAAAATGGAAAATAATAAATGTGGGAGAGGATATGGGAAAATTGAGACACAAATGCATTGTTAGCAGAGTTACGAACTGATCGAGCCATTCTGGAGGGCAGTTTGGAACTAGGCCCAAAGGGCAACCAAACTGTGTATACCCTTTGATCCAGCAATACCACTACTAGGTCTGTTTCCCAAAGAAATCATAAAAAAGGGAAAAGGACCTACGTGTGCAAAAATATTTATAGCAGCCCTTTTTGAGGTAGCAAAATATTGGAAATTGTGGGGATGCCTATCTATTACGGAATGGCTAAACAAATGTGGTATATGAATGTAATGGAATACTATTGTGCAATAAAAAATGATGAGCAGGCAGATTTCAGAAAAACCTATAAAGACTTGTAAGAATTGATGCAAATGGAAATAAACAGAACCAGAAAGGAAAACACTGTACACAGTATCACCATTGTGTGATGATCAACTGTAAATGAATTAGCTCTTCTCAGCAACACAGTGATCCAAGACAAGTGTAGAGGACTCACAAAGAAAAATGCTGTCCATATCCAATGCAGATCAAAACTTATTTCTTTCACTTTCTTTCTCATGTTTTTCCCCCTTTTGATCTGTTTCTTCTTTCACAGCTGTGACTAATGTGGAAATATTTTTACATGATAGCACCTATATAAACTATATCAAACTGCCTAGCATTTTCAGAAGAGGGGAGGAGAAGAAGGGAGAAAAATTTGGAACTCAAAATCTTGTAAAAATGAATGCTAAAAATTTTCTTGACATGTAATGGGAAAAAATAAAATACTATTTTAAAAAAATGCACAGTAGAGAACACAAGAAAACCAGCAAGGAAGCAAAGAAAAGCTGGGCAGCTTTGAAAATAGTATGTAGTATTTATTATGTAGATTTTCTAGAAATAGAAATTATTATTTTATACTGAATCATCTCTTAAGGTCTGTTGTGTATATGTCAACGTGTTTTTTTTCTTTTCTCATTTTGTATTTAAGTTTAAAATTTAAAAATTTACCAAAAAAAGAGAAGAGCTCCTTAACCAGTTAGTCAGTCAGCTAATAAGCATTTATTGAGTAAAGGCTTGCTACATGCTAGGCACTGGGCTAAGTGCCGGGGATATAAAGATGGGCAGACTTAGTCCTTAACTTCAAGGAACTCATATTCTAATGGGGAAAACAACACGGAAATAACTAGGTGGATACAAGTTAAATATAGAGCACATAGAAGGTAATCTCTGAGGGGAAGGCGCTAGCAGCTGGGGGAAGACTGGGAAAGGCCTACAGATTTTTTTTTTAGGGTTAACAATCTTACTTTAATCAATCAAACACATATCATTTACCTAGGTCAGGGGAAAAAAGTCAGCACCCTGAACTTCAGAGAATACAAAAAGAAGTCACAAGCAGACAAAGAAACAGATCAGCAGATGGGCTTCCAGTTGTCTGACCATTACATCCATACCTGGTCAGTTACCAGAGAGGGAAGCACCAACATCTGGGTTTTCAAAGCTGGGGGGCTCAACAGCTTCCCAGAGTCTCATTTGGCCAAGTCACACAACTCTTTCCAAAGAGAGCCCCAAAGCAAAACCTCACATCAGGATATATATAGCCTTCTCCTGGATCAGAGAATGTCACAGCCCTCTTGACCCACTGCCAAGTCACAAAGTAATAAGGCGTGGGCATTCCTGAAGAACAAGCCTCTCGCCACAGGTTCCATGTGACCACATTCAGTCTATTAGGGGGCAGAGTATACTTTCAAATCAGGGAAGTTTCTCAGAGCCACTTAAGCCTATCAAAGGGCCTAGGGGCAGGGAACATCTTCAGATTCCCTTAACATTCGACCCCAAGATCTTTTCATGCCCTTACATAGGCAACTTAAATCTGAATTAGCATTAACATCTCTTAAGTACAATATAATACCCATAAAAAAGAGACACCACATTTGCAAGATACATAACATAGCAACTCATTACCAGAAATCCAAAACAAAAATGTCCAAATTAAGTTCTCTTGGGGTCAGAAGGTGTCCTTCCCCCGCCACTGCCCTTGCAGGCTTCCTCCCAACACTCCCAGTCTTAACACTGCTCCAACCCCAGCTTCCAAGTCCTGAGGGATGACTGGGCAACAAAAGCAACCGGGTGGGGTCCTTGGGGGCCCATAGCACTTCACCCCACCCACCATAGACACAACTCCATCCTCCCCCTGGATGCCAAACTGTGGGACACAGCAGGAAAACACATTCAGTGCTCCTGCCTTGCTGCCCAGTCCTTATCTGGTCCTGTAGCTGAATTCTGAACTCTTGGGTTCCTCCTCCTCCCACAGGAGGCAGCGGCTCCTGGCTTCTGCCCCAATCTCGATGCAGACAGCTCACCATTCCTGCTCTCACCTCAGTGAAGTCAACATGCAGGCAGTTCTCCTGTTCCATGGCTCCACAGAGTCACAGCTACCACAACTGGGAAGAAAACAATTATCCCAGCCTCCATACTTTCCTTTTAGTTTGCAGATCCTGTTCATGATGCCATTTGTATCAGCAAGTACCCAAGCATACCCAGGGTGGCTGCTAGCACAGGTTCCTAGATCTGCTTTTCTAAAGGAAAGCAACTCAAAATGGGTTAGCAATCTTACTTTAATCAAAAATATATCATTTACCTAGTTCAAGGGAAAAAGTCAGCACCCTGAACTTCGGAGAATGCAGACAGAATACCAACAGAAGTTACAAGCAGACAAAGAAACAAATCAGCAGACGGGCATCCAGTTGTCTGACCATTACATCCATACCTAGTCAGTTACCAGAGAGGAAAGCACCAACATCTGGGTTTTCAAAGCCGGGGAAGCTCAACGGCTGCCCAGAGCCTCGTCTGGCCAAATCACACAACTCTTCTCAAAGTGAGCCCCAGGCCTACAGATTTGAGGGTGGGATCTGAGTTGAATCTCCAAGGAAGCCAGGGGAACTTAAGAGGTTTAGGTGAGGAAGTAAAGAATTCCAGGTATAGAAGACAGTCAGAACAAAGACACAGGATAGAAAATAAGATTGCCCTCTTTGAAGGCCTGCAGTTCTGAGAGTGTAGCTGAATTGTGGCATATGAAAGGGAGCAAACTATAAGCAGAATAGGAAGAAGGGCTTTAAATGACAAGCTGAGGACCTTAGAATTGGGAGTCATTGGAATTTGTTGAATACAGGTGAGGTGTATGGTCACATGGTCATACACTTCAGGAAAATCATTTTGGCAGTTGAGTTGGAGGATGGATCATACTGAGGAACCGACATCAGTTATAAGGCTATTGTGAGAGTGATTAGGGTCCGAAGTAGGGTGGAGACTGGGGTGTGTGTGTGTGTGTGTGTGTGTGTGTGTGTGTGGTCGAAAAGGACCATGTGAGTGGAAAGAGGACATGGAAAGAAAACTTTAAAAAAGTGATTTTGAGCATTTTCCTATCCAAAGTCTGTCATTAATGTTTCCTTATTCTTTAGTCATTTTTTTTTAGCTGTGTCTGACATTTGGTGACCACATTTGGGGTTTTCTTGGCAAAGGTACTGTAGTGGGTCTCCATTCCCTTCTTCAGCTCATTTTACAGATGAGGAAACTGAGGCAAACAGGGTTAAGTGACTTGCCCAGGGTCAGATAGCTAGTACACATCTGAGGCCAGAGTTGAACTCAGGCAGATGAGTCTTCCTGCCTCCAGACCCAGCACTCTATCCACTTTGATACCTATCTATCCCTGTCATTAATGTGTTTGTGATTAAAAACAAAATACCACTACTCCAGACATCTCACCAAAACTTGGTCATGGTATGGACCAATATGGTGTGAGAGCACAATGCTATCTATTGTTGAACTTTAGCGTTCCAAAAATGCCTAATATGATGCCTATTTTACAGTGTTACCAAGGTTCTGAAATGAGAGAATTATTCATCATAAGAGAACTACAGAGAAGCTTTATTGTTATCCTATTGAGAAAACTTGGAACAGAATTTAACGAACTTCTTGGATGGATCTGTGTTGTTGTTGTTGTGGATACTCCTTCCAGTGATAAAGATTGCATTATTCTTTATATCAAAATTTTTAATGCATTGTGTTATCAGTACAATTCTGATTCTTCTGACAGTGTGCATTTCCATGATTCACAGCTGTATGTCATAAATGAAAAGATTGTGTCTTCAGTTCTCTGTGGCAGAGAACAGCTTGAAATCAGTGATGGTGTTCCAGAATTTTCCACCTGTAATCCAGACCGATTTTCTCCTTTTGTTCAACTCTAAACCTGGCTCACTGTCCATCCGCATGTATGTGCTCTTGGACTGACCCAAGCTTACCAAACAGTGAATAGGCTTTCTTTATTCACTTGGCTTTTCATATGTAGACTGCTTAGGCTAATTTCCTGTAAATCTCATCTTGGAGGTTCTGAAAAGTTCTGGGAACTTGAAACAACCAGGGCAATGTCATTCATAAACAGGAGCATATGAAGGAACTGAACATCTATAGAGAGTGGGCTTTGTCTGAGAATTCCTCCATCATACTTAAGAACACAGGAGAGGTGCAGTGGATAGAGTGCTGGCCCTGGAGTCAAGAGACCAAAATTCAAATCCAGTCTCAAACACTGATTCTGGGCAAGTCACTTGAATAATCTCAGCCTCAGTTTCCTCAATAGGGGAGAAGAGCACTTACCTTGGAGGATAATTGTGAGAGTTGCAACAGCTGCTCAGTTCAGCAGCGGAAGGGCCAGCCTTAGGCTGTATTCTCAGGAGGGACTGAAGAGACCAGAGGCGAGAGCGCACAGCAGCTGTCCTTTATTTCATAATGGGGTTCTCCTTTTATACTCTAAGGGCAACATGATTCGAGCATGATCTCCTCGTGCGCAGGGAGTATGGACCAATGGAGGGGAAACCGAACCAGTCATGTCAGCTGCTGCTCATCAAGCAATCGGTCTTGGGTCTCGTAGGAGACTTCCAGCAATTGGGCTGTGACCCTCAGCACTTCCTTATCTCTTACAGGCACTGAGAGACCCCGAGGCAATCCCTGATTTCCCTTGGGACAAAGGTGCTTTTGACTGAATTGTCTTCTACAGTGTCAAATGAGATATTTGTCCAAACATGTAGCACAGTGCCTGGCATACACTAGGTGTTATATAAATGCTTATTCCCTTCCCCATATTTCTTGTTTTTTTCCTTGCCCAACATTAGTGATTAGAAGGTTGTCATGCCGGGTCATTTCTGTTGTTATGTCTTCAAGGAATCTTACATAATTTGATATATTTATTTATGGGAATAAATACATTGTTGGAAGGGGGAAGGAAGGGAAGAGAATGAGCATTTAGGGAAGAAAGTTAAGAGTAGTTTAATCAAAGACTTTTTGATAGACAATAAACAATAAATACAGTAGGTATGCTCCACCCCTTTCGGTCAATTTTCTGTTGTTAAAGATGTGGCATATTGTGGATGATCCCTTGATGATGTGGCACGCTCTGGATGATCCCTTGATGATGTGGCACGCTGTGGATGATCCCTTGATGATGTGGCATGCTGTGGATTATCCCTTGATGATGTGGCATATTGTGGATGATCCCTTGATGATGTGGCATACTGTGGATTATCCCTTGCAAAAGCTTGCCTGGTCTCTACTAATACCCTTGTCAAGTATGTTCTCAGTGCATTTGTAGATAATTCTCATAAAATGTTTATGTATTTGGGAAAGTAAACATATAAGTTGGTAGTTTCTTTTCTTCATCTTGTTTTGGTTTTAAAAAAAAGAAGCTTTTTACCCAAGCCTTTGTTATCTTCCCTTTATTTGGCTACCTTGTAAATTTATCCCTCCAAGTCCTCACAATTGTCTTCATATGCATGGTTCTCTTCTATTTATATTTCATCTAATCTAGCTATCTTGTCAATTTTTGTTCTTAGGTCCATTTATACCTTTTCTCTAAGCATATTTGAGCCAGTTGTGACGGCCCCACCCTTCTGATGATGAAAAGAATCCTTTATTAAAAAAAAATAATTCTTTACAGATCTTTCTCATTCTTCTTCAGTTTATTCTTCTCCTTTCTGTTTTACCCTTAAATGTCACTAGGATGACTTCAGTTATATAAAGGTGATGGGCTTTGACTGAATAAATCAATCATTTCCACTCCAGCGAAGTAACTAACAGGATGCTGTGATCTGATACCTTTGTCAGGAGAGAATTTATCTCAGTTAGGCAGCGAGATAGAATCCGGTGTCAACGAAGCTTAGACATCTCTACTGCTTCAGTCAGTCCAAAGTTTAACTAGATGCAGGCTGGTGCCTGTTGGAATTAGTTGAACTAAAAACAAGCTAGTTTGCTTTCCAGCTGATTTGAGTATCTTGAAGTGGAAAGGAGAAATCCTACCCGGTTCCCAAAGGGAACACGACTTGAGGAGAGGAGAGAAGGGGAGGGGAGGAAATGATTGCTCTTCAGTTCATTGCTCCGTCCCTCGCCCCTCCCAACCCAGGACCTTGGGAACTTAACAGGCCAGAAGGGTTGGAAATTTTTATTGGCATTTCGTTATCATTAGTGTTCAGTGTTTTTACTGGAGCAAACCAGACTTTGAGGGAAAGTAGCTTTAAGATTCTACGACGAGCACTTGCTTGTGTGGGACGGGGGTGGGAGGTGGGGGCGGAATGCCTTGGGGGTCTCGGTCTCAGTCTTGGGTCCTTTGGCCAGACCAGAAAGGCCGGGACAATCTTGCCCGAGCTGCGCCGCCGGGAAGCTCTTTTAGGGCACTTCGGCGGTGGTGTTGGATGTGCCCGAGGGCATCACCTGCAGCTGCTGGAAGGTGGGCCCGAGGTGTCCAGGAGATCTCGTCCGCCTCTACTTTGTTCTCCGCGAGGCCAACAGCATCGGCCCCTCGCGGACTTTTCTCTTCATGAACCTGCGGCGCGCCGGGCTCTGGGTCGCGCGACCCTCCAGGAGCTGGACCTGATCTCACAGCTGGAGGAGCATCAGGAGGCAGTCAGCACTTACCTGTGCTGGAGTCCTTCCTGGGACCCTACCCCAGGACGGGCTTTAGAAGTGGGACTCCCCGAGCAGATAGATGCCTCAGCGAGGAGCCTGAGAGCGAGAAAGGACAGATCTTCACCTTCCTCGAGGTGCAGCCCGCAGTGCCCGCGAGATACCTAGTGCAGGGACCTACTGCAGGAGCTACCTGGAGGGCCCGGCCAGCCTGCCTTGGATAAAGAACAAAGCCGGGACTAGACTCCAGGAAAGCTGTTGCTCGTCTTTATCTCTACAGGATGACTTACCCTGACGCGGGCAGAGAGACTACTAGGCACCGAAAACCAATTCTAAAACCTAATTTCCGTCCTCTAGCATCAATCCAATGAAATTTCAGGTGATTTCTTTGGAAACATCTACCTCTGAGGACTTTAAAAAATTTTTTATTATTTATTTTTAACATTAATTAAAAAAAACATTTTGAATTCCAAATTCTCTCCCTCCTTCCAACCCCTCCCCCACCTTTTGAGAAGACAAGTAATTTCTTGCAAAAGATATTTCCATGTTAGTTATATTGCCAAAAAAAAGTGAAAAAGTATGCTTTGATTTATACGCTGAGTTTATCAGTTCTCTCTCTGGAGGTAAATAGCACTTTTTTCATAATGAGTCCTTTGGAATTGTCAGGACAACTTCTTAACCAGCGTCTTGCAGGTTTTCTTTTACCACTTCTGTTGTGGTTAAATCGTGTCCAACTCTTTGTGATTCCATGGACCATGAGGTTTTCCTGACAAAGCTAGTGGAGGAGTTTGCCATTTCCTTTTCCACTGTTTCCCCTTTTTACAGATGAGCTGAGGCAAATTGGGGTTAAGTAATTTGCCCAAGGTCACCCAGCTAGTTGGATTTAAACTCTAGTCTTCCTGACTTTAGGCTGGGCATTTTATCTATTACAACTCCCTAGCTGCCCTAGGCCATAGGTCGAACCATTGTTCATAAGACACTGAGGCAGAAAGCAAAGAAATTCCTGGCCTAAGTGATGAAGAAGTTGGGATGGGACTTTTGAGGCTATTAGATGACTGTCCCAGTGGTGCTGGGAGCTTGTGCCTAGAAATTACCCAACAGCGCTGAGCCAGTGAACAAATGATGCGCTTCTTCCTGAGTGACCAGTCATTTTGGATTCCAAGCTCTTTTTTGGCTAAACGGTGCTTTTGGGCTCTGTGGTGGAGGCAGAACTCCATAGCCCCAGATTCTTTTTTAGGGATTTGGAATAGACTGCTCCACCTGTCTCATTGTTATTATACACTGGGCCACTGGAACCTGCTCTTCGCCCTTGCCATCTCTTCTCCCTCCCCGCACTGTACTGATCTGACTGAATTTCACCAAATCTCACTGAGTCAAATTGAATTCTTATTTAAGATTCTCAAAGAAGCTGCCTTCTGACAGTTTAATTCCTCCCAAAGGAACAGAGAAATTGAACTAGAAGGTGGAGAGAGCCACCAAGTTTTCCTTAGAGAACTTGTCTCAAAATAGTGTTGTTTTTCAGTCAGAAACTACAAACTATCTCTAATGAATTAATATTTGTAAAGCACTTAGCACACAGTATCGGGCACATAGTAAGTGCTTAATAAATGGTTTTTCCTTTCCTTCCAACCCACCCTTTTTTACTTATTCGATTTTATTTTTCCTAGGTGTCCTCTAAAGCCAGGGAGTAGTGGTAACAGGTGGAAGGTTGCTGTGCCCAATACATTGTAATATTGTTTGATGCATAGAAGTGGGGTGTCTATAAAGCACTGGTTCTCAACCTTCCTAATGCTGCGACCCTTTAATACAGTTCCTCATGTTGTGGTGAACCCCAACCATAAAATTATTTTCGTTGCTACTTCATAACTGTAATTTTGCTAGTTATGAATAGTAATGTGAATATCTGATATGCGGGATGTATTTTCATTGTCACAAATTGAACATAACCCACAGGTTGAGAACCTCTGCACTAAAGGAATCCCAGATGTGTGAGGGGTGAACTCCACTGAGCCCAGGACGGTAACTGCGAGGGTTCACCCAAAGGGGGTAGACTTGGAACTATCACCTTCCCTGCCTGGGGCAGTCATGGAGCAGTCTTACCTAAGATCCTTTTGGAACATAAGCAGAAACTACATGAACTGATGAGGTTCTCTGAAACTACCTGGTGAGGATTGTTCCCAGGATGGTTTTTGGAGCTGCTATAATTCAACAGCAAGAAGTTAAGCACCTCTCAGTAGTTTTTGTGTCTTAAAGAAGCTTTGTGGTCCATGTTGGGAATCTCTCAGTAGGCTACAACTTTATATAAATTCCCTAGGTCTTTTTTTACCCCCTCCATTTATTTCCTGTAATTGTCAGTCTTTCTGATTAACTAAAGTGTCCTCATAGAGTAGGATTCAAAGGTTGTGCCAATCACTTGTAGGCAAAATATTGTGCTTAAAGGGAGACCATCTTGAACTGCCCACCTTCATATTATTTGACAACAAATGTTGACTATCATATTTTTTCTGGTACATTTTGTTGTCTCAGTTTTTGCATGAGAATCTTGATTGAGTAGGATTTTGAATTCCTCTTGTTTCCTTGAAGATTCCTTTATAAGAAGGTTAGATGAATTAAATGGTTTCCTTGAGAAAGAGAGACAGAGAGAGAGAGAGAGAGAGAGAGAGAGAGAGAGAGAGAGAGAGAAAGTAAGTTTACATGGACCCCAGCAGAAAAGTTATCCCATGCTTCATAGGACCATCATAAAGTACACATTGCTGTCAAAGAACCAGATAAGATCGGTTGTACTTGTTAAACAAGGGAAAACAGGGCCAGATTGCTGTGAGTCCCAGTCTCATTATATTCGTGCACAGCTGCACCCTTTTGTAAGTTTCTGCTAGGGATGTTCCTTAAGTGGGAGAAGTCTGTTACACAACACTGGAAAAAAAATTCAAGGCTCTTATAGCTTTCTGTGATTTCTGGGTTTACATTCTAAGCAATTTGCCTCATGAGTATCCTTATGCCTTTGTCAGGGTATATTTGCCACAGTGGTTCCTTATTCAATTTTTTTCACTGCTCCAAGATACAGTAATTGTCTTTGTTCCCCTTCCTTTGTTGTATCCCTTTTGTGCAAGACAAAGAGAACCTCTTGTCTCTTGGACAGTAAGAACTGTTGGCTCACTGCTTCTGAAGGGTCATCTGATGGTGGGAGGAAGGCTAAGAACCCAAGGATCATTGCAACTGGGAGCACATGACCTGTAAAAAATGGGTCCTTCTGTCACATGAAGGAGGAGTCCCTAAATGGGAGAAAACACTACTTAAAAGTTTCTTTGGGACTACTAAAGCAGTAGCTGTTCTACATGGGAAGGCCTCAATCCATTTAACAGAATACAGGACAATGGGCTTTCTGGCGGGTTCCGTAGCTTGTGCCACAGGTCTCTATTATACCTCGGTGTAATTGATTATCAGATCAAATATAGAATCTTCTATTAAGTATTAAAAGCCCTCCATAATCCATCCCCTTTCTAGGTTTCCAGTCTTCTCATATCTTATTTTCCCCTACTTTATGATCCATAGTACACAATGGCCTAATTCCTGTTCCTTGTACACGAACACTCACTTTCTTGCTGTTTATCACCATCTTTTTCATCATTATCTAGTATTTTTCAGAAGTGTCTCTGGTTCAGGACAGATACTGGAATCACCTGATTGAACTAAGGTGTTCTAATGAGTTTCAGTTGTCCAGAATGGATGGCAGAGTTGCTCAAATAATATATGAATTTTAGAAAAAAATATAAGTGGTAGGATTTTCGATAATTGTAACAGTAAGATTCATCAGAAAATTTTTATGGTTCTCCTTCCAGACAGAGGAATTTTCTGTGAAAAGAGGAGTAAGTACATGGTTATAATATCAAAAATGTTCTGTTAGTCTCAGGCCTAAAAAAATCACACACTGACCTAACTGGGACAAAAATCCCTCAGCTCTATTTAATTTCTGGTAAATGTCATAAATATCTTTTGGATTAGCTGGTTCTTGTACCAGAACTTCACACATTCAAGGGATCTCACATCCTGGTCCTTGATCTAACAGGTGGGCAACTTTTCTGTTTAGACAGGACTTAGCGCAATGAGGAAACTAAGTCAAGAGTACCCTGCCGTTATCTTTGTAAGGTGATCCTCTTAGCCTTTTCAGCCTTTCTATATCCATTTGTGAGGACGTGCTAATAAAAGTTTAACAAACAGCTTTGGGGGGCAGGAGGGGTGAAATGGGAGTGGTCCACACTTTTAATTTGCATTATTTACATTTTTTAATTTGCATTAACACTTTGCCCCCGCTTTTTTTTTAAGTCTAGACAATCAACAAAATGAACATTCAAAGCTTGAATTGTAGCATTTACCAATTTCCAAGTGAATACTCACACTGAAAATTTAACCTGCTCTGGAGAGCTGGGTTTGAGCTGGATCTTACGTGCTCTTGTGGCTGACTACCTTTTTCATTGGCAAATGTAAAAGGAGCTCTTTCTGTGAGTAGCTTTGGGCATTTTCCTTTGAAAGGTGGACTGTTGACTTAACAATTGTTTAAACAATTTTACTTGAATCCAAACTAAGAACAAATAAAATTACAGCCCAAGAGGACCTACCTCCCAAAGTAAGTTCTGCTGTTTATAATTTTGAGTAGGGTATAGCTGTGTCTGAAGTTAATAGTAATGCCACATAATAAATGACAGTTATTGAAAACGTTCATGCTTTATACTTATTAAATGGCTAGAAGGTCTTTTGAAAAGCTTTTAGTTTTTTCTTTATTCCTAGTTGAACACATATAAAAGTCAGTCTTTAGAAATTAATAAAATAATTATATTCTGGGATTTTACTCAGAAAGCAAATCTAAGAAAGTTCACTTAAGATCAAAAAGACATTGGCTAAATTTAACCCAGATAGTTTAGTGCAAGCATTTTTTAAACAGAGGTCTGTGGATGCAAGTTTGGACAGAGGTGTTCATGGTCTGGAGACCTTGAGATGGTCCCTGCCCCCAAGGAGTTTACATTCTAATGGTGGAAGATAACATATAGAAAGACGAGAGCTGAAAATTGAGTGGAGGAGCTGAAAGGAGTACAATCTGGAGAGGAATGTAGACTAGGTTGGCTTGGACCTCCTTCTTAAAATGAAGGTATTGAGAGAAACCAGCGAATTAGAGGGGGAAGCCAGATGGGCTGAGAGTGCAGCGTTAAGAAGTAGTCTTGGAGTAGTGTGAACCTCCAGGATGAAGAGATTTCTGTGGCAAGACAAAGTCCCAGGGAGGGTCAAGAGTGAAGTCTTTGTTTTTCTCCTTTCTGGCGGTAGATTGACAAAGATCAAACTTTGATATGAAATTATTGTAATTGATGTCTAAGTTCTTTCATCTGTCTATATTCCATTTTTGGTCATCAGTGGCTTTTAAAAAATAAGGTTACTTGGAGTTTTAATTGAATTCCATTTCTTTTTCTCATTTTTATTCTTCCTGTCTTTGTTTTATTTTCAATCATAAGTTGATGCTCATAGACAGCTGATTCAGAAATGACTTCCATCAGTGATGAATCACTTCCTGTCTGTTACAATGCAATCAACTTCATTTTTTGTGATACTATTGGATACTCACTACATTTGATACCTTCTGATTCTTTTGTTAAGGCATTCGTGGTACAGAAGCATGAGGCTTCTGTGTGGTCTATGCGGCTCTGCTTTCATTCCTTATTCATGATCTAATTTCCTAGGTATTTTTCACCATCTCCACATATTTTTCTATTAAGTCATTCAGTATCAAAGTATCTGTCATTTGAATTTAAACTGATCAAGAAGCTTCAGCATTTCCCTATTACTAAGAGGATGAAATGCAAACTCTTCTGTTTGATGTCTAAAGCCCTTCACAACATAGCTCCCATTTATCTTTTCAGACTAATTTCATTACTTCTTCCCTCCACCATTCTAGTGCAGCTAGCCTACTAGTTTCTTTCTCGTTATAACATTCAATCTCCAGCTGACAGCTTTTACATAGTAAAAAGTAAATTAAAGTAAAAAAAACCCACATTCCCCCATGCCTGGAATGCTTTCCTTATTTCCTCTACTCTTAGAGCACTCAGTTCTCTTCAAAACTCCATCAAATGATGTTTCCTACCGTAAGAGACCTTTCAAGTTATCAATGCACCTCAATTTATTCTGTATTTATTGGCATTGTTGTGCAGTCCTGTCTGACTCTTGGTGACCCCATGGACTATACTATCCATGAGGTTTTCTTACAGAGGTAGTGCAGTGGTTTTCGATTTCCTTCTCTAGTGGATTAAGACAAACAGAGGTTAAGTGACTTGCCCAGGGTCACTCAGCTAGTAAGTATCTGGGGCCACATTTGAACTCAGGTCTTTGTAACTCCAGGGGCAATGGTGTCCACCATACCACTAGCTTCTGGCATATGTTCTGTCTTCATTTTCATTGAATATGTTGAATCCCCTCCAGGACAACATAAGCTCCCCAATTATAAGATCCATTGCTTTTTTTTTTAAATTTGTATCCTCAATACCTATTACAGTGCCTGGCACATAGCAGGTGCTCAGTCAGTCAATGCTTGTTGACTTTTTTAGCTGATTCCACCCCTGCAGTTTTTCTTTCCTCCCTCTTTCTCTCTCTCTCTCTCTGTCTCTGTCTCTCTCTCCATCTCTCTGTCTCTCCCCCCTCTCTCCCTTTCCCTCTCTCTCCGTCTCTGTCTCTCTCTCCCCCTCTCCATCTCTGTCTCTGTCTCTCTCTGTCCCTTTCTCTCTCCCTCCTTCTTCCTTTCTCCCTCTCTTCCCCACCCCTCCCTCTCTCATTTTGTTTCTTTCTTTCCCTCGAGTTTACGTTGTGATTTCTCATTCCCACCTCACTGAATTCAAATTCAATATTTTCTTGATATTTCTCTTTTCAAACCCATTTTTAGAAAAAAAAGATCGTAAATACATTAACACTAAAGTGTAATGTGGATGTCAGCCTAAATTGCCATCACTCTACTGGGGCTTTCATATTTTAGAAGGAATTAAGATTAAAGGGATGAAGTAAATTCTAAAGATCAGGAGTCACCATAGGCATAAGTGGAGGAAGTATTTGGGGGAGGGGCAGATTGAAGGGAATAGCAGGGGAACTTTCTGGGACTCGGGAAACGTCAATGCTGCCCCAGCACGATGGCAGCTCCTGCATATCCCTTTTGGGAAAGGGTGAGCTGTGGCGATCAGCCAAGTATGCTAATGAGCCAGGATATGAAAGAATCAGCAATCCTAGGGAAATAAAGCGGGGTGTGATTCAAAGCCAACAGGAGGAAACCAACATTTAAATGAGGAGTAATCACAGTTCAAAGTTCAAAGACAGGAGGAGTTTCACCAGAGATCCTGGGGCAGGGTTGGAAAACAGAAATCCAGATTTATAAATAGAATTATACAAAAGATCGACATCATTTTTTAATGATGCTCTCATCCCTACTCAGCTACAGTCAGAGCAGCTGTGGGCTAAGACTCAAAATTCCCAGGTTGCCAACAGCAAAACTAGGCGTTACTCCTGGACTGCTGGAAAAATAGTCCATGGTGGTTGATGTTCTCTTGTTGCCTTTATTGTTTGTTTGGGGGGAGAGGGCTGGTAATAACAAGCCCTGAGTTTTGGACTTGCCTCAGTTACACCAGACTGGTTGGTGTACCAAGACTGAACTATTTAAACTGAAACACTGCAAAAACTGTAAGACAAAGAGACTGGGTCAAACCAGGTGGGGCTTTAGTGGCAAACTGAATCATGCTTGTGATACAAAAGATTGAGGGTCACAGACTTTGCTGCAGTCTGGGATACAACCACCATAATCTTACAGTACAAAGTTGTGGAAATAATTGAAAGAAGGCAAGTAGAAGAGGTGGAAGTACAGGGAATGGTCATAGAAGAGGGTAATTTTAGGGTTAAAAATGATCATAGCTAGAATTTGTAAAGCATTTTTAGGTTTACAAATCATTTTCTAATGTATCTCATTTGATTTTCACTATAATCCTTAGAGGTAAGTGCTGTTATTAACCCCATTTTGCTGGTGTGGAAACTGAGGCTCAGAGAGGCGATAGGAAATTATTGATACCAAATTCAATATTAACTGACACTATCCCTTAATCACCCTAACAATGTCATGAATTTCAGTAATGTCTTTACATTTCAGTTCTTAAGATATGTTCTCTTAACTGGGTTGAGCTGAACCATACCTTAAGTCTCCCTATCTGGAGATTTTACCTTATAAAGGAATTTAGCTTAAGCTGGATCTCGGCTTCTTGTGTCCTTGCCCCCTTCCATTGGGAATCATGGCATGAATGAAGTGTTTGCCATGCCTGGATTGCCAAGAGTCACTGGGGTCTCATGACCAGGCCTTGCTACCTTATACTACCTCCCTCCTTTCCCCTCCGTAAAGAACCTGTCTTGGATCCCCTGGTTGGGAAATCCATTGTGCTCTGTACTCATGGGACAACCCCAAGGTGGCAGGTTTGATACCCTGTTATCTCTATTAGAGATGCTATATTCCTCAACTCCTAGCCTCGATTTATTCCAGCGCTTGACAGAGCTTAACCAGCTTGTCCGGGGTCACACAACTAGTAAACATCATTCTTCCTGACTCCAAGTTTAGCACTCTATGGACTGTGCCACCTGACTTCCTCTTGGAAGAAAAATGTCAGGTGATGGCGAGGTCACTACTGCCCACGGCTGAGGTAGAGCAGAAGTGGACGTTACAGAAATTGAGCCAACAATCCTAAAGGGATCTCAAATGTAGCACTGTTTCCTTTCTGTTGCTACCAGGACGAGTGGGTAGATACTATCAAGAAACAGATTTTTGACTTAGTATAAAGAAAACTTTTGTAATCATTAGAAGCCACTAAAACGGGTCACCTCAGGGTGACCATTCCCGGTCACTTCCTTATTGCTAGAATTCTTCAAACAGAGGCTGGTGATCACTTGTTAGCGAATCATGTTTATGATGATTCTAGTAGGAATCAGACTAATTGACTTCTGAGTTCTCTTCCCATTCTAAGATTCTGTAACTCTAGAGTGGGTAGAAAAGGTAGCATTGTAATGATTCAATTTCAGATTCCTTAAGAAAAGTCTGCTCCATCCCCATTTTCCCTCCATCCAGTTGTTTTTGATGTTCAATTGTATCTGATATTTCAGGACTTCATTCGGAGTTTTCTTGGCAGAGGTACTGGAGTGATTTGCCCTTTCCTTCTCCAGTTCATTTTATAGATGAGGCAACTGAGTCAAGCAAGGTTATATGCCTTGCTCAGGGTCAGCAACTAGTAAGTGTCTGAGGCCACATTTGAAGTCAGGATGATAAGTCTTCCTAACCCCAGGCCTGGAACTCTAACTTGTTCCCTGGCTGCCAATATATGTCTCCAACTGGATGACTAGTGCAAGAATTTCCACAGTTAGAAATTCATTACTTTGGCTTGTAGCTTGTCATTTGTTAAAGTGCAAATAAACTGGGGAGTCAGAAAACATTGTCTTGTCTATGATATTCACGTTAATACAAGTTTATCTCCATTCTTGGGAATTGGCTTTTATAATGGGAAAAAGGAAGATGATATAAAAATACTAGATACCTGAAGGTGGAAGTGGGTGTCCCGTGATGGCGAAATAGCTTAGAAAGTGAGGATACTAGAGAGGGTGGTTAAAACAAATTCATTTTCTTTACAGTTTTGCATAGGGATAACCCTGCACCTCCCACTGTCTATATTTAGTATCGAAATGAGCATCTTTTGCAACTCAAACCGCATTAACTGCCTCTGGCCTATTCCTTCCTCTAAATTTCTCCTCCTATTTTGCCCTTTACCACAGAAAACTGTAAATCCCCTGCTGCAAGACTCCGTCAAAGGACGCCTTTTGCTTATTGTTCCTTTCCCTTCTCGGTGCGTTCCCCATTATTTTCTACATTGTCTCCTCTTCACATTTCACCTGCTCCTTCTGTTTATACCTCTCCCGTTTTCTAACCTGTTTATTTTTCTTTTTGTCTCATTTCCAGAGTGGAGAGAGAGCCTTTCTTGGTTAAGTGTGACTCTTGTGTCAGAAGTTTATTCCAAATGTCTGAAGGACCTGAGTCACCTTGGCAACTTCTCGATTCCCTCTGCTTTGTTTGCCCGTGTGCAAGTAATGCTATAAAGCTATCTCTACATGCCTATGTATCTTTATTTCTATCTCTATGAAACAATAAGCAAAGGGTGTACTTTGGTGGAGTTGTACAGCAGGGGATTTAGAGTTTTGATAAGGTGCAAGATAATTATATTTGTACATACATATAGAAAGAGAAGAGGGACATCACTCTACTCAAGAATGACCATCTATATTAGATGTTCAGCTATAGTTATATTCAGTATATATGTTCATCATATTTATACACACATATGGATGTATGTGTATATATATGTATATGTGTACATAGATGGGGAGAGAGAGAGAGAGAGAAAAAACTCTCCACTCAAGGATGGCCATCAATATTAGATGTTCCATTATATTTATATTCAGTATATATGTTCAGCATATTTATACACACATAAATGTATGTATGTATGTATGTATATACATAGAGGGAGAAAGAACACTCTACTCAAGAATGGCCATCTATTTTAGATACCGTTCAGTTATAGTTATATTCATTGTATATGTTCAGCATGTTTATACACATGTGTATTTTTGAATGGCCATCTATATTAGATGCTGTTGTTCAGTTATTTCAGTCATGTCTGACTATTTGTAAAGGGTCATTGTTGTTGTTCAGTTCTGTTTGATTCTTTGTGACTCCATTGAGGTTTTCTCGGCAAAGATACTGGAGTGATTTGCCATTTACACTCCAGCAAGTGACTTGCCCAGGGTCAGACAACTAGTATCTGAGGCTGGATCTGACCTCCTGATATAAGGTCAGACACTCCATCCACTATGCCACCTAGGTGCCTCACACAATCTACTCATTTCTTATCATTTATGTTCTACTGCTGCAGCACTTACAACATTCAAATATTCACTCTGGCCACTGGAGGAATCCTACCCAAATATTTCCCTGCTATATCCTCCCCTCTTGACTGGAAAGAGTCTGTCCCTAGGAGGTCAATCATCTGACTGATGGTGAGGGAAAGAAGTAGCAGGAAATACTTGAATAGAGTTCTTCCAATGGCCTAATGGAATATTGCAATGATACATATATTATATAAACACACACATAGTAGGTGCTTAATAAAGGCTTGTTGAATTAAATTGAATGAGTTTGTTGCCATAAAACAGCCTGCCCATATTCATTAAATAACTTTTATTTCTGTTAGATGAATTATATTTTGGGGAATCTGTAACATTCACCATAGAACTTCTCAATGATTGTCTCAGTAACATAGTTGGCATCCACTCCAGACCCTTAAAAGTTACATCTTGTCTGCAGGATTTTCATTAAGGAATAGGCGCCCAAGGAACATAAATTGGTCTAATTCTTATTTCATTATTCAGCTGTCTTTGAAAAACAACTTGATTTCCCATTATAGCAGACTTAGAATTGTGCATGCTTTATTGGTGTGGGAATAGTTTTAAGATTAGAGGAAGTGAATAGGAAGGAGAAAGAAAAAAAGGAGAATAAAAAGACAGCAAATAGATAATGAGGGAAGGAATTATGGAACGGAAGGTCATGCTTCAATGCAATCAGTGTGAGTGAGAGTGTGTGTGTGTGTGTGTGTGCGTGCGTGTTAGGCAGGGCACTTTTAAAGCCATAATCCTATTAATTCCTCTATTATTGATGTAGACTTTATGTCTTCATCAGAGGCCAAGATCGCTTTTAGCAGTGACACACTTCCTCCATCCACATGACTTTCTGTACTGCAGAAAAATACACTCCCAGTTGTGAGTATTGCTTTAGCAAGTTCAGCAGTCATTTGCCTACGCCTGCACCTTTCCTCTTCTCCCTAGTCCCAGGACTGATATTTAAGTCCAGGTCACACTAAGCAGCAGCTGAAGGAAACGGCAAGAATTCCAGGTAGCCTGTGAATAGATGGAGAGCTTCACTGTGTTACTGACTCTCTGTGACAGAGTATTTGCTGCAAAGGACATCACCGAAGAAGCCTGTGATTCTCTTGGCTGTTTGGCTGGGAATTAGACACAGCAAGAGAAGAGTAAATGCAATACATGGTTCTGTATTAGAAGGTGGCCTCAGGGGAAATATTTTGAACTAGAAGGGCCTCAAGAATAAGCAAAACTGGGGCAGCTAGGTGACACTTATTAGCTGTGTGACCCTGGGCAAATCACTTAACCCCAATTACCTCCAAAAGAGAAAAGAAGCAAAACCAAGGCACTATTCTGAGATGAACGAACCCTAATGTTGCTAGCAGGAGAATATTTATGATGTGTCAGCTTCCCTTCTTCAACCATCCATTCTCCAATACTTTTTACTCCCTCCCAAATCTGGAGGACCAGAAGAAAAATTGCTAGGGGCTTAGCATTACATTTTATTTTCCTGTGACAAAGCAAGAATTAATTGAATTGAGTCAACGACATAATGAAGCTCTCCAGCTATCCATAGGTTACCTGGAATTCTTGCCATTTCCTTCAGCTGCTGATTAGTGTGACTTGGACTAAAATACTAATTTTTGTTGGTAGTGCTAGGAGGTTAATTTTTTTGGCACCAGAAACACCTGAATGTTATTTTTATGAGTTCATGAGCAAACGGACTCAATATAGATGTTTCTCAGGGTGACCCCAGGCTGTCCTGACAATTGAGTTCTCTCTAAAGAAGACTCCATTGGAGACTAGAGATTCTGAATCGAGCTGGGCTGTTGGATCTACCTTGGTGTATCAGTCATAGGCTCTTTTTTTCCTTGGCTCCACAACAAAAGGAAATAGGATTAAACTATAGGGTGTCCCTAAAGTCTAGACACATAGGAAATCTCATCAACTATGCATATTTTCAGGAAATGAAATGAATGAAATTTTCAACAACATTTTATTTAATTAGCATAAATGAGATTTCATAGGAAGACATAGGAGAAACATAGGAAATCTCATTAAATTAAATTAATCTCATTAACATGGAAAATACTTTCCAGTAGCTAATGAAAGCTTTTATTCCATATGAAATTGTCATTGCTAAAGTTTATGCTAATTAAATAAGATGTTGAAAATTTCATTCATTTCTTGAAAATATACATAGTTAATGAGATTTCTTATATGTCCAGATTTTAGGAACACCCTGTATAGTCTTAGAGGCAGCATGGAATAGTGGGTAGAAAATTGGCCTTGGAGTCAAAAAGATTTGCCTTGGACACATAATGGCTTTTTGACCCTGGACACATCATACAATTTCCAAGTGCCCAAAGACTACTGTTTAAGGTTATAAATTGCAACATAGATGCCAGTCTGCATTGGAAGAGGGAATTTCCTATCTGGGAGTAATCTGTACCGATGAAATTCCAGGTCTGTTCCAAAACAGAATTATAAATTTAGGATTGATATAAAGAAGATTTTCCTCTGCATAAGAAAGCAATATTACCTCTCCCTCAATGTCATATTTTTATTAACCAATAACTAAGGAAACCACATAGTCTCTTTCTTCAAATGTCTACAGGAACCTGTTAGACTAGCATCTATATGAATGTGGTAGCAGGAGCATGTCTCCCAAGATTACTTCTAGCTCTAGAAGAACTAGCACTTAGCATAGTGCCTTGCCCATGGTAAGAGTGTAATAAAAGTGTATTTTTTATTAAATAATATAATAGCTAATTTATCAGTTGCTCTTTAATAGATAATTTTGTGGCATTCCTCTGGACAATTCTTCAACTTGTACTCCTAGGATGGTTAGCCAGAAAGATGTTTCTGCCTTGGGTTCTAGGAGTAATTTTATTGGTAACTACTCTTATTACTGTAGTTTACAAGTCTCCTGCCAGTGGGCTTCCCATTAACAGTCAGTCGGTAGATACTAGTACAGGGGTGGGGAACCTGTGGCCTTAAGGCCACATATGGCCTTCTAGGTCCTTAAAAGAGCAGCCTTTTGACTGAATCCAAATTTTACAAAACAAATCCTTTTATTTTTATTAGTACATTTTGTTCATCTTTTATATTTTTGTTTTCTTTTAAAAATGAATATATTTAAAATACCAAAGAGTAAAATAAGTTTCAATGAAATAATCTAGAACATTAGTAAGCCATAAGGGCTAAATTGACAGCTGCTACACTCATTATTTAGTTCTAATTTCCCCCACCTGGCTGGCATTACTACTGCACAAGACTGATTGGCGAGCGTTTATGGGAGTCAAGTATGCCAGTCTATTATCAGCTTTTGACAGTGATGTACTGTGCTTCTGTTTGAAGTGGAATTTGTGAATACTTGCACAGTTTGACAGTATTTTAAAATTCTGTCTGCATGATAGCCCATAATGTCAAAGAAGACCAAGAGAACTCTGAAGGAAGAAAACAATTTTTTAATCAGGATTGAGAATTGTAAAATTATATTGTTTCTGCTAAAGGTAAGATGATTTGCTTGCTTCGTGATACTGCAATATCTACATTAAAGAAATTCAGTGCTCATCAACATTGTAACATTCATAAGGACCACAAATATTTTAAGTTAGAGGGAGAGGCATAAAAGGTTGTAATGCAGAAATTAAAAGATGAAAAGCAAAAGCAAAAATAGTTCTTTCAAGCAGCAATGTGACCTGGAAATAATGCCTCTGAAGCAACTCATCAAGTAGCTTATATATTTGGGGAGAAAAGGGAAGCCTTTCAGTAATGTAGAAATTGTGGAAGAGTGCATTGTCAAAGTTGTGGGATGCTGAGATCCCAATAACATTTCAAAGTACAAACAACTGCCTCTTTCAAGGAGAACCATAGCTGATCAGCAGCATGAATTTGCCTTCAACTTAAAACAACTTCATGCAATACTTCGAAAGGAAAATATTATTCAATTGCTTTGGATGAATCAACTGATACTACTGACTCAGCACAGGTTTTATACTTCATTGGGATCATAATAGAAGATTTTCTTTGCTACAAATAATTATTTGCTTTGGGCACTCTTACAAACCAGAGGACAGGGCATAGGTATCTTCAACAACTTTCAGTATAAATGTCATGAAGTTGGACTGAGTTTGGTATATTTAGTGAACATGTGTACAAATGGTAGACATTCCATGACAGGGAAACATGAAGGGTCGATTGAACAGATCAAAGTATTAACAGATCCATATGCTCTCATTTCTTTACATTGTATCTTGCATCAGCAAAATCTCTGTGCTAAAGCTACTATTTTAAGTGACACTTTGCAACAAGTTCTAAGTATTGTTAACTATATTTGTGCAAATGCAACACAAATTGCCAGTTTCATAGCAAGCTAAAGTTGAATGATGAAATATGGATTCATATCATTTGCCATATCATTCTAAAACGTGTTGGCTATTGTAGGGACAGGTGTTAGCCAAAATTTTATCTCTGCAAGAACAGATAGTTAAATTTTATGAAGAACAAAATCAGTAATGTGAATTATTGAAAGAAGACTTTTATAGGAATGCTGCATTTCTGTGTGATGTCATGTCAAATAAAAATGACTTAAATATTTCTTTGTGAGATAAAACTAAGTCTATATATGTGGCAAAAAAAAATCCAAGAATTACAAAAAATGTTTCAAAACACACTTCTGCAAAAGGAAATTTTAGATGAACATTTTCCCAGTTAGCAATGCTCATTGATGGGCAAGATGATATATGTGAATTATTTGAAGAATACACAATTGTTATAGACCTATTAATTGGAGAATACAATGAAAGGTTCACTGACTTTGAGAATCCTGACATCACACTCAAATTAGCATTTCAGCCTCACCTAGCTGATATCACCAAGTCACCTAAGGAAGTACAGATGGAATTTATTGAGCTCTCAGTAGATGACATTTTAAAGTCATTTTTTGATGTTAAGAAAGACCCAATTGAAATATGGAAAAATGCAGTAGAATGCCCACACATTCAACAGCATGCCTGCTTTCTTGCTTTTAAACCACTAATTGCTGTAATCTACGTTCTCCTACCTAACCCAAATCAAGACTCCCTTAAGGTCATGAATGACTGATACCCATCTAGAGGATCAGCTGAAACTTAGGATCTCCATGCTGCAACCAAATAATCAAATGCTTTCCAACAAGAAGCAGACACAACAAAGTCATTAAAAGGTTAGTTAACTTTAAAATCAACAGAAAGCTTTCATTTTTTGGAAATTAAGTACACAGTAGTTAGATTTTTACAAAGTAATGAACATTTTTAAGTGTATCTAATTGAAGTTTCTTGAATGCAGCCTTATTTGATTATAGTTAAATATTAATGCAGCCTTCCAACAGGAAAAGGTTCCCCACCCCTGCAGTAGTAGCTCCTGGCAAAGGCATTTACTTAGATAACGTAGCAATCATGGCAGTTATAAAACATTCTCCCCATAAACCCAGGGCATTTTTGCTGTTATTCAATTGTGTCTGACTCTTCCTGACCACATTTGAGGTTTTCTTGGCAATTATACTGGAATGGTTTGCCATTTCCTTCTCTAGCTCATTTTATGGACAGGAAAATGGAAGCAAACTGGGTTAAGTGACTTGCCCGAAGTCACCCAGCTACCAGACTTGAACTCTGGAAGATGAGTCTTCCTGATTCCAGGCAAGGCACTGTGTCATCCACTGAGCTCCCCGACGGCCCCCGTGCATCATGTAGTCCACAGGAAGAATGGACTCAGACTTAGACTATGGTGGTAGTGAGCATATGTATGGAGTATGATTGTAATCATTAACATGTATAGACTCTAATGGTGATGAGGCATGTTGGTGGTATACCTGTAGGGTAAAGTAGGGAGAAGGGAAGGGAATAAGCACTTATGCAGCACCTACTACATGCCAGGCCCTGTGCTGAGCACTTTACAAATACTATCTTATTTGATCCTCACAACAACCTTGAGAGGGAGATGCTGTTATTACTTACATTTCACAGTTGGGGAAACTGAGGCAGAGAGCTGGCAAGTGACTTGCTCTGAGTCACACATGTTTGTGCCTAAGGCCAAATTTAAACTCAAGTCTTCTTGACTCAGACCCAGAACTCTACTGACTACCTACCTACCTGTTGCAAAGACAGTTCACAACTTCTAGTACTTCATGGTCTGGAAACCCATCTTTCTTTGTATGTCACGGTTCTCTCTTAGAGTACCCTAACTTACCAGCAGAGGCAACCAGTTTCACACCCAAACTCAATGACACTAGCATACCTTTTAGGACGGAAGAGTCACAGCTCTGAGATCCAAACAGAAAGGTTTATTAAGATCTCTCCATGGGGAAGCCTTAAAGCTATACACTAAGGCAGACTTCAAAGATACCTCCCCAGGCGTAGGTCTTAAATGGACCCCAGATCCACATACCACACGTGATAGAGCCCAGCTGAACAGAATTGTGAGAGGGGGAGTGCAATTACAAGGGTATGAAGGCCCCAAGGCATGGAAACGCCAATCAGGAACAGCAGGTAACCCCACGCAAGAGAGTCTTAAGCAATGCAGTATCCCCTGGCCAGGGACAGTGCAATATGCCCTGACCTCCACGTGACCCAACTAATTCCCAGGCCTCAAACACTTCCCTGTGGCATGACACAACCGCTTGCAATGTGAACCTCACATTTGTAGACTTCTCACACAGCTTCTCTCACATACAGCATCTCTTGCTAGGTGGGGTGCTCGGCTGGGCTCCCAGGGTCTCTTCTCTACAGCTTGACTCTTGATGAACAAGGTCCTTGAAGCTGCCTCCCCTGTATCTGAGTTTGTTTGGAATGTGTGATCTCTGTTCCCCATTGGATGCAGTGTCTCCTGCTGGTCTAGCAGCACCCTTTCAAAGTTATATGCCTCATGGGGGACAGGGGAAAACAGAAATATTTGTCAACTGGACGCATTTGAGGATTATCAAGATCTGAAGACAGTTTGAGGGTTTGTGGCTATTACTGGAGATTTATTAAGAATTATTTCATCATTAAAAATCTTTTCAATAACTTCATTTGTAGTTTGAGAACCATAACCAGAAGGATAGGATTGGGCCAATCAGCTTGATGGCATCTTTTGAAGGTTGTTGGGACAGGAAGTGTAAACACGTCTCAAAGGATTTGGTTGACTTCTTTCACATAGTCACCAGCATTAGCTTTAGATGAACTAAGAAAACCCATTGACCATCCTATAAAGTTCTGTGCCAGTAAAATGATGATTGCTACAAATCTGTTGCAGCAAGGGGCTCAGGAACATTAACCAGAAAAACTCCTTTTGGAATTTTAGACATTTTCTTTGATCTGATTTTCAATGGATGATTGACAGTGAACTCAGCTATAGAACAAAGTGATATATGTATAAAAAAAGTATGTGTTTGGAGAAGGAGAGAAGGAAAGAATAATTAGGGAATCAGGCTTAGATCTCCTATTGAAAAAATGGTGGAATTCTGTCTCATAGCCTTCTATTCTATAGTGATAAAAGTATTCTATGATGACATTGGACATCTGAACCAAGAGAAAAGTTTGGATCTGCTGTGGGTGATGTTCTACTGGCCTTAGACAGCAGCAGATTTATGCCAGAAGTGTGAGACCCGTGCTCAGTTGTGCAAAGGAAACTGCTTACTGGAGAGAGTTAGCAGCAATGAGCCTTTGGAGGTGATAAGGATAAGCTTCTTGTTTCTGCCTGAGGATGAAAACATTATAAGCAATGTACTATTCTAACACCTCTGCCTACTCAGTTTGGGTGGTTCCCTGAAGGACAAGCATCTGACTGTTTGCTGAAGCTACAGTCTTACAGGCATATGACACTTTGTTGGCTGAGAGATTTCTGGGCCTCTGAGTGGTACCTGAGGGAGGTGTGACTTCAGATTTTGACAAAGGCAGTCTATAAAAACAAATGGGGACTTTTGAATGGCAGAATGGGTATCTCCCTGGAGGTATAAATATGTGGAGAAGCAGTGTCCCACCATGTCCCTGATTTTCAATGCTTGGTTTTCTCAAAGTCACTGAAGTCACACCTCCCTTCTGTACTCCTTATGCCCGTGCACAGTTTCACAGGACTTGGAGGTCTCTCAACCAATGAGTTGTTCCTTATACATGCAGACAAATCATTCCAGTAATGATATGTACAATCCTATCTACCAGAAACCAGAAAGTTTGCATAGTACCAAAGGTGCTACAGGAGAATTATTTCTTTTTTACTCCTCTGCCAAGATTCTCTTGATTAGGGTCAATATTTTGAAAACAAGCTATTCAAGAAGGTGCTGACCTGGCCATTACTCAATGCATAGGGTGTAGGGACATTCATAACCTATCCCTCAGTATGGTTTTCTAAGTGTTTTCATCTTCACGTTATTTGTTTCATTGGAGTCCTTCTAGAGCAACTGTATAAGCACTGCGTGGCCGCAGGAATTTCCTCTGTAATGGCAGCACATCGCAGAAGTCATCTGTTGTTGTTGTTTGTCTTTCTTTCTTGAAGAGGACCATGACGTTGGGGAAGTGATGCCGTGACATGTAAGTGAATTGGATTTAAGCAAGAAAGGGCTATGTAAAGTCTCCAGTCTCACTTTCTCCTCTGGAGCCATATGAGTCCAGTGGTAAGATATAGATCAGGACGACTAGAGATTTGCAAAAAGGTTGTTTGCAATTGCTATGAACTCTCAGTTTTCCACTTGGTTCTTTTTTTAAAATTGTAATTTATTTGTTTCAATTTACATATAGAGACAAATTTTAACCTTTCAAGAAACATGTTGAGTTCCAAATATTCTCCCTCCCTTCTTTCTCTTCCCCACCCCTAAGACTCTAAGCAATTTAATGTAGGCTATATATACGTAATCATGTAAAACATTTTCGTGTTAGTCATTCCATTTGGTTCTAATAATTTTTGGATTTGAGGCTGGTATCAATTTGTTGAATTTTTTGTTGAGGTTTACATCTTGAGGAGTAAGGTATTTGTTAACATAATAATAGGACAAATGTAAATTTGTCCTAAATTGGCAGCCAAATTTCCATGTTACAACCTTTGTCTTTGGGGATTTCTGAGCCATGAGACCGCTGTTAGGTAAGCTCTCTCCCTTGGTTCCTTTCATTGGTCCATACTTACAGACAGAGAGTCATGAAATTTTAGAGCTGTTAGTACCTCAGACTCCTGAGAGTTTATAATCTATCCCAGTAATATAGTAAAAACAATTTTTAAAAACCTATTGACCAATTACTGACTTTCCAAGATTGTTTATGGGCTTCTCTCTTTGACCATTTCATGTCTTCTTAGCATCTGTCTCCACTAGAGGGCAGATAAGAGGGGGGAAAGCAAATTTCTACACAAAAGGTTTTATGGGATATAAGGGTAAAGTAAGAGCTCTATACTTTTGTCATCCCTTCAACCTTTGTGCTCTCCCATCTTATAGCAGAGATTCTTAACCTGGGGTCTGTGAACTTGTTTTTGTTTTCTGAATCATTACCTATAGTTGAATATAATTTGTTTCCTTTGTATTTTAATTCATTAAAAATATTATTCTGAGAAGGGGTCCATAGGCTTCACCAGACTTCTCCATGACACAGAAAAAAGGTTAAGACCCCTGCTTTAATGCCTCCCATACATTCATCCTAACAAAAAGATGGCTGTGTTCAGTTTTGAAGTAACTCCCCCCACAAGTTCTCTGGCTAGCTTTTCAGCGTCTGAAAAGCCAGTTCCAGCATCAACTGAGTCTCATTTAAATACTGGAATGGAATTTTCCAGCATGATCTGGCTAGTTCTTCTAAGTCAACACTGTTAAGTGGGTGATCTCAGAACATTACCATTTACGTCCTTTCTGACATACTGCTTTTCTATTTTTGGACTACACCACAGCAGCAATATATGATTTCCCCCTCCCCCCCACCCTAGGAACTTAAGAATGTCCTATCTTCCATTCCTTTAACGCTGTACTTAAAGAATGCATTAAAATAACATTCAATTAACACTGTCTACACTAAGTACCAACTATTTTTCTTTTGTCACAGCAAAGTTATGTTAAGCCCTTGGTACTGTCTCTGTAGATGGGAATGGGGTGGTGGTGGCAGGGAATAGAGAATGTAGGAGAAGCCGATATTATACATTTTCTCTTAATATTAATCTTACATGTTTTCTCACCTGGAAGTGAGTTCCTCAGAGTCAAGGGGTCAATAACTTATATAATGCTTAGTTATGTAGATGGAAACTTTCTTCATATTTCTTTGGGCCCTCTCCAGAACTGCATACCACACACATTAACCAGAGAACCGAAAGGAAGTGCCTAAGATCTTAAAAAAAAAAAAAGGGTTGGTGTGGTGGGAGGTGTAGTGCTGAACAGGGTGCCTTTAGTGTAGCAGAAGTTGATTAGGGTATCCCTGATTAGTCTGGTCCTTCCAAACAGGTTAGAGACTAGGAAGTGTTAAGTCTTGTTTCCTTCAGATTCTTAGTGGTTTCATTCACAGCTTGTAAAGGGTATGTGAATCCTTGAATGGTTCATATCCTGAGTAGCCCCTTTTCAGATTTTGATGGGCGAGCATAAGGGAATTGTAGAGAATTCATGTTATTTTTCTCCTTTAGAAGATAGAAAGAAGTGCCTCAGTCAATTTGATGGAGAGAGACAAGAAAGAAAGAGAGAAAGAAAGAAAGAGAGAGAGAGAAGGAAAAGAAGGAAGTGGGGGGGGGGCGGAAGGGGGAAAGAGGCATTCATTTTGTATTTATTAAATGCTTAGTATGCACCAGGAAGTATCCAGAATAAAAACTGAACACTTCACATTTGCTAGGATCTTCTGGAGAGATTCCCCACCCCAGGATTGTGTATACCTTAGATTAGAGACCTAAGGTTTCGGGATCTACTATCAAAGAAGGAAATCTCTCTACAAGAGCTTCTCAAATGGGGCTTTCCCCAAAGGGATTTAGGACCTGGGGTTGACTGGCAATCAACCTCCTCACCCTTAATTGAGAAGATAAATGGATATGGCTTGGTGTTCACAAACCACCTGCAGGTGGGAAGAGGAGTGAACTTTGCTGTCTCTCTCTTCCACTAAGGGCCCTCATTTTCTATGGACCCACAGAGGGGGGTTAAGTCATTGAGTACCCCAAAAAGGGAAAGAAAATCACGATTTCTATCTCAGAAGAAAAGCTTAGTTCCAATAACTAATCATACAGGGATTAGGGACCTGAGATCTCTTGGAAATTATCCTCTTACTTAGTGATGAGAAACCAGACTATTTAGAATGAAAACTATCTCACATTTCTATTAGTTCATAAGATCCTCCCTACTGTCATCTGGACAAAATTTTCTAAGTGTCTCTTTCTACACACAGGGCATACCAAAATTTCTCTTTGAGTCTTTGTACCATATGTATTCCCCTTTGCAATTTAGGCAAATTTCCGAGGTCCCTATTTCAAAGAATATATGACATTTTCTCCCAATGGATCCCTGCTAGTGCAAGGACACTTTTATTAGAACTCCAGACTCACCTAATAACCAGACAATAGGCTCAGTTAGTCACAATAGAAACAAGATCAAATAAGCCTTGAATAAGAATGAGACTTCCAAGAAAAGGGTTTAAATACTAATCTCTATCAGTGCTTAACATATATCCCTACAATATATTTAATATATCCCTACAAATAAGGCAAGAATTCTTGGTCTGCTTAAAAGTAAAAAAGAAAAAATGTGAACATTTGTGATCAAGCATAGCCTATCTGACCTAGGCAAACTGCTAGGCACCAGTATTTTAGGGAAACAAGTGCCATACTTCTCAAATGAATTCTTTCTTCAAAAATCTCTTCTCTGTGTCCCTATTTCTCCATTCCTTCTGGCAACATATTGGTTTAGGTTTTCATTATGTCAATAACTGCAAATTGCATTTGTGTAATGTCTTACAAGCAACAAAGTACTTTGCTATTTATTATCCCATTTGGTCCTCACAATAACCCTGTGAAGGTAGTTCTCATCTTCTCTTCCTAGAGGAGAAAAATGAGACTTCTAGGGGAAAAATGACTTGCCCCAAAGTCACCCAATAAATGGCAAAACCCAAGTCTCCTGACTTCAGATACTTCTCTGAATAGCTGGACTACTGAAGCAGCCCTGAATCTGGTTTCCTTGATACTTTCTCCCTTACCTCTGCAATCCAACCCACATTTAGTTACCAGTTTAATCTTTCTGAAATCCAGATTTCAATATTTTGTTGAACTGCTCAAAATCTTTGAATGATTCTCCATCATCTACAGGATAAGGTTGAAACTCTAGCCTGGAATCCAAAGCCAGGCTATAATTTGATCCCACTTTGTCCATCAATTTTACTTTCCAATAAGACTATCATTTTTTTTTTCACTATTCCTTTAACTGTCTTTACTGATTCCTGACTCCTACCATTTTCTCAATTGAAATCCTCTCCAGTATTCAAATATCTCTCTATATATAATGTCTAGTTAAAGTCCCACCTTCTTCACAAGGCTGTATCCAAACACTCAAGCCCACTTTGATCTCCCCTTTCTTTAAACTCCCACAGCATTATATGCTTCATTTTTAGAGACTACTCAAATGATCCCACGGGGCAAGGGCACTCACTCTTCTTTGTCCTGTACTCAGACAATTTTTCAAGACTGATGCTCAGGAATTCCATATTTCACCTTGGCATTGCACTATCCAACCCTTCCTGGCATTTGTCTCCTGGTAACATGGGACAAGTTTGTGCCAGACCTTTTGTTGGTAGCCATCCTTTCAGATTCAGAATCTTCTACCGTTGTTGCTCTAGGTACATGGCTGACACAGTACTTGAAAGCTTCCCAGGACCTCTAGAACTTTCAAACTTTCACTCCCCCATCTATCATGAAATAATGACCAAAAATCCAGAAAGAACAAACTGAAAGAATTAGGAATTGAAACCCAATTAGAGTAAGGACATAGAAAAAGAGCCTCCAGATGTCCTCAGTTAATTCAAATCTCAGCCCAAACAAATTATATTTCAGTATATTTTGAAAAATTTTGTGGATAGGATTGAGGATTTGTGGAAAATAGAATTGGAGATAAGCAAATGTTTTAGTTTTTCAAAAGGGGAGGAAAGTGGTCTCTTTGAATTGTAAGTCAGTGAACTAGATGAATTAATGGGAAGAAAATTATTTAGTGCTTATTTTGTGCCAAACACTGTGCTAGTCAATGAGGGCACAAATACAAAACCTTCAAGAAGGATTCTCTCTTTATTCCGTCTTTAGTCTAGCTTCCAACTTCATCATCAACCAAAATTGCTCTTTCAGAAGCTATTGATAGTGATTTCTCAATTATAAAATCTAATGGCCTTTTTTGGTCATCATTCCCCCTCTCTCTATAACATTTGCTGTTGCTCCTTTTGGATCATCTCCCCTCTCTAGGATTTTTTAATGCTACTCTCTTGGTTCTCCTTTTATCTGTCTGACCATTGTCTTGGGCTCCTTTGCCAAATCCATGCTCACCAGTTGTGGACATTTGCCAAAGTTCTCTCCTGGATCCTCTTCTCTTTTCTCCCTGTACTCACTCAGTTGGTGATTTCGGTTATCATCTCGATGCAGATGATTCCTAGACCTGTATGGTTAGCCTTTGCCTCTCTCCTGTCCCATTATTAACAACTGCCATTTCCTATTGGCAATTTCGAACTGAATGTCCCATAGGCATTTCAACTGCGACATGTTCAAAACTGAAGTCGTTATATTTTCCCTTAAGTCCACACCTATTCTTAACATCATATACTATGGTCAAGGACATCACAGTCCTTACAATCCTCATTTTTGTACCCTTAGCGTCATTCTCATCTCTTCACTTTCACTCATCACACCTATCTAGTCCATTCCCAAATCCTGTCTTTTCTTATATAGTCAGTCAGCAGATGTCCACAGAGATATTTGTGGAGGGCGCAATCTCAGAGTTGTGCTCTGCTTTACACTCTCCCTAGGCAGCAAGTTGGTACAGTGGAGAAGAGCACTGGACTTGAAATCAGGAAGAGTCATCTTCCTGAGTTCAAAACCAGCCTCACACACTTACTAGCTGTGTGACCCTGGGCCAGTCACTTAATTATGTTTGCCTCAGAAGGAAATGGCAAACCCCTCCAATATCTGTGCCAAGAAAAGCTCCAAAAGGAGTCACAAAGAGTTGGATGCAACTCCTCATTTCTAATCAATGGCTAAGTCCTGTCAATTCTAGACCTACAACATCTCTTGAATCTATTCCATTTCTCCATTAACAGAACCACTACATTGCAATGCTTGCATTAGCCATTCAAAGCAATCCACTAAGGCCTTAGCTCAAAGGTAGCCTGGTGTAGGGAACAGGTAGCAAGGGCTCGACTCAGAACCAGGAAGATATGTTCAAGGCAAGTATCTAAAATACCAACTGTGTGGGCAGTCATTAAATTTTCAGGGCCCCAGGAAAGTACAGAGGATGTGTAGATTTGTATTGGCAGAGGAAGTTCCTCACTAGTAGCTCCATACATAGATAAAAATAACAGATCTAGTTAAAAAAGAAGAAATAGACCAAACCCCAAAGAACTTTAATTTAAGAATAAATAATAATGATGGCTGACATTTATATAACACTTTATGCTCATTCATTATCCCTAAAGTAAATTTTTTTGACCATATAGTAGGAGCAATATCTTAACTCATCCAAATGATGTGTCAGGCTAGTTTCTCCTCTTTGATGCATTTATTTGTTGAACGTACTTCTCTCATTATGGTTAAATAAATCTCCTTTGGTTTCGAATGGCCAATATATGTCTCATATCATTCCAGTATTAAACATAAACTATGGCAGAGGGTGCATAGTGGGGAGAAAGGAAGTGAGTGATTAAATTTAAAAGTATATACATTTTTTTTTGAAAGCTGATTGTTGAAATATTTACCAGCATGCACCTAACCCAGAACAATTTGCTGTCAGTGGGTAGGATTGAGCGATCTTGATGTAGGAGATGGACAGTGCAAAGAAAGGTGAGCCCAGATTGGGTTCCATGCTTCTAATGGTGCTTTCGTTGATGCCTTTAGAGATGATGATTGCTGACTATGAGGTATCCCCACCCCTCAACAATTAGAGAGTAAATTGTTGGATTGCCATTTAAGGAGAGGTTGATGTAAATATATTCTGTGTCTTGAAAAATTTGCAACCAACCATTGGTGCCTAAATTTGTATAATTTCTTGCATTTGGAATTGATAGTGCTCTTCTAGGATCACCACCTTGTTGTGTTGGGCCTGGGTCAGGTCCCATTTTCTCCATCTCCTTAGACTTTAATTTTGGAATAGTCTTAAAAACTGTGCTTAAGCAACTGCTTGAGACTTTTTATGTAACATTTTGGTTGTCATTGGGAGCTGTTCATCGGAGACTTTGTTGAAAGGTGGTTGTTGTTCAATTGTGTCTGACACTTTGTCTCTCCAGGTTTTCTTGGCAAAGATACTGGATTTGGTTTGTCATTTCCTTCTCCAGCTCATTTACGGATGAAGAAACTGAGGCAAACAGGGTTAAGTGACTTGCTGAGGGTGATACAGCTAGTACATGTCTGAGGCCAGTTTTGAATTTAGAAAGATGAGTCTTACTGACTTAAGGCCCAGCATTCTATCCATGGTGCCACCTAGCTGTCCTGTTCAAAGGTACTTGAAAGGAAATTGCTTGATTTTCCATAAAGGAACCTAGTGACTTTTCTGAAATTGGAACATGTACAGATGTACCAATTGCACCTCAGTTTATTTGTTGGGGGTCGGGGAGCTTTACCAGTCCAAAAGATTTAAAAGGCAAGACTATTTCCACCCCTACTGTGAACTATGAAATGCAGCTCTGTGTGTATGTCTCTATGATTTCTCTTTCCTCTTCCTCCTACCCCCTGTCCCTTTCTCCTTCTCTCTCTTCCTTTCTCTCTCTCTCTCTCTCTCTCTCTCTCTCTCTCTCTCTCTCTCTCTCTCTCTCTCTCTCTCTGTCCTCTCTTCCCCTTTTCCTCCTTTCTGACCTCCTCTCCTCTTCATTTCCAGTGAGGGCCCCTGCAGAGCTCAGCCCACAAGCATCCTTTTTCACACTGACAGAAATACTGCTGCTTATGTGTAACAAACATATGGAGCACACATAATAACCCAGAGGAATCCCTACCTTGTTTTTGTGTCTCTGCCCTGGCATGGGGGCAGTGGAAGTGCTCTAGAGTCAAACCCCAGCAGCAGCAGCACCCTTTGTACTCCTGCCTCAGCAGAGGGATGCAGTGGAAGTGCAGGGTTATGGTAGAGAGGAACAGAGTCAGGCTCATGGCATGGTGCGGGGGAGTCAGTTGTTGTACAGGCCTGGAGTGATGCCCTGCCTTGGCAAAAGGAGGTTGAGTTAGGCCTTGGTCTAGAGGCCCAAAGTCAGATCCCAGAAGTGCAGTTATCCTGCCCTGTAACAGTGCTCAGGCTCTAGAACAGGGGGTTATTAATTGACCTTGGCAGAGCGGGCATCAGCTGTGGGCTACAGTGGCAGTAGCAGTGGACAGTGGCATTAGCCCCAGTAGTAACAGCTGGGAAGATAGATTTGTGGCCCCAGCAGAGTGGGTGGGGCATGGGCAATGGCAAAAGAAAGTTTATTGTAGCTCTTTCTTTATTGATATTTAGAACTAAGAGAACCTTTCCACACTGCTGTTACTACCACACCCTGGGAGGACAGGGGTGTCATTTTTGGGAGGAGACTTGTTTTCTTACAACAGAAATGAAAGTGCCCACCCAACCCTCACAGAAGAAAGGTGGTGTTAAGTCTTTCAAAGGCCTAGAAGGAAGTAAATATTTGTTATTACCCCTACCCCCACTGTCATAGGCCTCCCAGGGATGGAGTGGTCCTGACCAGTGGTCCTGGTAGAGGGCAGCTCTCCCTGACTCATAATGAGGGTCAGTGTCTAGGAGGAAATGTCATCATCTTCAGAGTAGTCATGATGTTCCTGATCTTACTCCTACCCACTGTGAACTGAAATGATTTGGCATCACCTACCACATGGACCAAATCATTTTAATCCAGAACTTGGTTCTTCCAAGGTGCATATCTATGTGTATTGGGAGGGAGCTTGGAATTCCTGATCTTCATTTTCCCGTATTCAGTGACTCCTTTAGAGTGCTGTTATATTGTTTTTGTTACTTTTTTGTCTTAGTTTTTCTTGTTCTCTTTCAGAGATGCTTATGTCAGGCTTCTTATATCTCCAAGGTTAGGGCTGAGCAGAATTGGCCCTACAGTCATTTATTTAAGGGCTGGAAAGTTCTTGCAAAGGCCTTAAGGACCTTACTGGGATACCTTCCATATCCTCCTCCAACCCCACACCCCTTGCAGTTAGCTTAGCTTTCCTTAAAAGGTATGGAAATTGTCCTTGATATTTTATGGTCTCAGGGGACTAAGGATTTGGGCCTTTGGTGTTACTTACTGGTTGTCTGAATGTAAAACAGCCGCGAGGAACTCTGGTCTGTCTCAGACGCTTGACTGATGGACCATTAGGGGCAACTCAGAAGCAGAGAAGCTTTGCTCAACTGAATCAACTTGTGGTGTGCGTAATGCACCATCAGCAACTAGGTGGTACAGCAGATAGAGTGCCAGGCCTGAGTTAAAATTCAGATTCAGACATTTTACTAGCTGTGCAATCCTGGACAGGTCATTTAACTGCTGTCTGCCTGAGTTTCCTGACCTATAAAATAGGGATAGTAATAGCACCTACCTTTCAGGTTTGTTATGGAGATCAAATGAGATAATAATGACAAAGTACTTTATTATGTTACATATTATATAATGTGTATTATATATTATGTGTATCACATATTATTATATATAATATGTATATACTATGTATAACTATGCATCATGTATTACTTATAATTTTATTTTTTATATACGTGATTATATAATTATGCAGACTATATCTATTATATATATAACAGAATACCTGGCATGTAGTAAGCATTATATAGATGTTAGTTATTATTATAGTTTTATAATATCCTTATGCTGCCATGCTTAAGCAAATCTCCTTTTAAGTGCTGAATGAACTAAATTGTCTTGTTTCATTCCAGTATTGAACACAAACCACCACTTGACTTCTACTCAACAAACTCCAGTGGTTCCTTGTTACCTCTATGAGCAAATGTAAACCCTGGCATTTATAGCTCTTCCCAAGCCAATCCCAGTTTACCTTTCCAGCCTTGTTATATATCACTTCTTTCCACGTACTCTATGATCTAGCCAAACTGTCTGCCTTGATGTTTTTTAATACAATCCATCTCCCATAGTTCCTATACATGGGACCTCCCTAATGACTGATGGCCCCCTTTCTGGTGACAAACATATCCATGCTTAGCTAGGGTTGGTTACTGGTCACAGTTACACTGACTGTCACATGGTAGTGCAGCAGTTTGAACCCCATTGGGCACAGCCTTCAAGAACCCTGGGTCACTCCAACTCTAGGATGAGTCATCAGAGGAGAATAATAGAAGAAGTGGTATTTTTGAGTAAGTGGAAAAGTTTAAATGGCTACATAATCAAGCTTTGAAAGGCAAAGGAACACTAGGTAGAACAGTGATTCTTAATCTTTATGTAGATGCCCTACACTATAATTTATTTGTCTTTTGAGTTTCCTCTATCCATACCCTGTATTAGTCACTGCCCCATCTCCAATTGTCCAATCAACATATATACAGATTAAAGTGGATACTATATTTCTGGCTTCTCTCTTAGAGCTCACTCATGAATTTATCCAGTATATTACTTTAGCTGCAAAAGATCTATGATTTCAGTCCATCTTGATACTCCCATGTCTCCTAATGTAAACTGTAACTCCAAAAAACTTTAACAGACAATTTCCTAAATTGTGTGGTTGAAAAAAATTCTCTAGGTTCATACTTCATAGGATCATATTGCTGGAAGCTGAAGCACCTAGATTTAGAAGCTCAGAGTCCATCTAGCCAAATCTTTTCTTTTTACAGATGAGGAAACTTGGAGGTTATGTGACCTGTCAAAGATCACATAGTAAGAATCAGAGGTGAGATTTTAATCCAGGTCCTCTGATTCTACCCAGTTACCTTTCCAATACTCCACACTACTCATTTCAACTTGGTAAGACCTATTAAGGTTCGTTCAGCTGGCAAAGTCTTCAAGAACCCAGGCCCACCTCCACACCCAACTAAAGGATTGGAAAATTACTTTATTGGAGGATTTACACATGGCTTATTTGTAAATAGAGTATATTCTCTATTATTCATATTGAAAGAGGCATGAATAATCTCAGAAATAGATTTTATAATACAAAAATAATTTTTACTTTTAGAATACACTATATACTTTTTTTGGGAAAGAGGAGACAAAATTAGCATTTAAAAATTATCTTTAAATCCCTGAGCACATACCATCTTGGTTAGTTAACAGAACTCTGACATTTTTCTCGGCAGTTGGAAAAAGCTGACCTATGCTAAAAATACATATATATGTATATGTGTATGTATATGTAAGTGTATGTATACTCACATGCACTGTATAAATACACACACACACACACACACACACACACACACACACCCCTGGATAATTGGAATTTGGTATAATCAATACTTTAAAAACTTGTGATTTCAACCATGTAGATACTACCTCCAAACTGATCCTCTCTAACCTATTAGAAGACCTTCTAGAGTTGCTGGGGCTGAAAAATTCATCACCCTGTGGCTGATCAGTAGGTGGACCCTCTCTGAATTTAGCTAGGCTGATATTTGAATGACAGAGTGATCCTTGTCAAGAGACTCAAACTTAAAACCTTTCCAGTTTGATACGACTTGTCTGAGTTTGGCCTTTGGTGGTATAGCCTTTGAGAACTCAGTGTCATCTCAGTGCTACAAAGAGGCAAAAAAGTAGAATTTTGGTGATTATTTAATAATAAGTAAGTGGAGAAAGTATGTGGTAAGCACCCTAACACATCCAGGATAGCCTGTTAGCACAGGTTCTTTGATCTGCTTTTTAAAGGGGTTAGTGATCTTTAATTAACAGACAGATAAGTACAGATAAATAGAGAGGAGTGAGTATCCAAGAAAGAATTCAATAGACAGGGCTCCAACTGTCTAAACAGAATAATACAACCACCTACATAACACCATTGGCAGAACATCAACATCTGAGTAGTGGGGCAGGGGGAGAAAGAGGAGGGGGGCTCTTAAACAACTACTTAGAGTCTTGTCCAGGGAATCAAAAGGTCCTTCTCATGAGCAAGCCCCCAAAGTAAAATACAAACCTCCCAGTATATATAGTTTTCAACTAATAGGCTCAGAGCCAGAAGGCATCACAACTCTGTGACTCAGTGCCTAATTGGCTCAGTACCAAGAGGTGTGAAAGCCTCCCTGGGAAGCAAACTTCCCCCTAAGCAAGCTCCTCCTTAGGCAAGTTCCTCCCCCAATGGGCTCTGTGTGACTCAGGATGTGTCACAGCTGTGATTGAAATACCTGTGTACCTTTTGACCTGGGACCCTGGCTCCTGTTTCAAGGGAAAAGGGGAAGCATGTAGTCACATAGGCCTATTAATGGACAGGGAAGCTCTTCCTATTCCATTGACATAAAGTACCACAATTTTAATTAATTTTATGTCAGTGCTACTGGGAAGCATAGACTTCATCAATTATGATTTCTTAGACTATGGGGTTCAGGTTTTTTTGTTTTGTCATGGTTTTCAGGGAGTCTCGTGCTTCTCAAATTATTACATTCTCAACCTTTTTTCAGGTCAATTTTTTTAATTGCAGAAAACGTGCATTTTCTTCTTATTTTTAAAAATTTATTTTGACTTTGTTCTAATATTTCTTGTTCTCTTATGGAATCATTGAATTCTGTTTGCTCTACTCTTTTTTTGAAGGAGTCTCCTATTTGGGTATGGTTTTTATCCTTCTGGTTTTTTGTTGTTTATTTTCCTTTCAATTTTTCCTTCTCAAAATCTCATTTTTTAATCTTACTTAGTTTCTAATTAATTTTTTTTCTTGTTTCATTTCTTCCAGATTCTATTGAAGCTCTTATTAGCCAGGCCATTTTTTTATCTTCTGAGACTCTGCTCATGGTAGTTTAGGGTTACTCTCTTGGGTTTACCTCACAGGCTTCTCTTATACCAGTGGTGTCAAATTCAAATAATAAACCATATATAAAGATCCTTATGGGACTCATATTGACTTAAACATTACCTATGTCCTACTGTATTTTTATTTATTTTGTAAAATATTTCCCAATTATATTTTAATCTGGTTCACTACTAGGGTGTGTTGATTGGAGCTTCCTGTTTGACACCTCTGTTTGCACCATTGTATTTCTTTACTTCACCAGACACTATACTTATACAGTTTGACACTCCTACCTGTTTGCACCATTTTATTTCTTTACTGTATTTGATGTCTTGTGTTTACTCATATTTTATGTGACAGTTTTGGATTGGGATTTTGTGTTTGAACCAATCTCCTCTGGCATTACTGAATGGGTGCCATGGGCTTTGTTTGGTCCTGTCCCCTTCGTGATCTAGATACCACTAGTACTGCTGATATGGATGTGGTGACTAGGTTCCATTTTCTGCCTTAATCCCCTGCTTCTGTGCTGGGAAACTGTTATGGGAATCTGAAGATCTTCCCTGCCCCTAGGCCCTTTGCTAAAGTGGCTACGTGACTCTGAGGACCCTTGGATATTTGAAAGTATACTCTGTTCCCTAATAGGCTGAATGTGGTCACGTGGAGCCTGTGGCGCCAGGCTTGTTTTCCAGGAATGCCCGTGCCTTGTAGCTTTGTGATTGGGCAATGGGTCTAG
>CM053581.1:446699952-446724033 GCA_028627135.1 Pseudochirops cupreus
AATATTGCGGCTACTATATACAATGTTCTGGTTCTGTTCACTCCACTTTCCATCATTTCATATGTCTCTCCAAGGTTTTTCTGAAACCATCCAGCAGGAGTATTCTTAATTTGGCTTCTATAAACTTGTTTTAAAAATGTTTTGATAGCTGTATTTCAACATAACTGATTTCTTTTGTAATCCTATGTATTTTATTTTATACATTTAAAAATTACACTGGAAGGGGATCCCATAGGCTTTCCCATACTACCAATGGGGTTCATGACATTAAAAAAGACTAATAGCCCATTCCATAGAGAAAAGCTCCAATATAGAAAGAATTGCTATTGAGACATTCAGAAACTCATAAGATAAAAATCCAAGAGTGACATCAACAGTAAAACCCATGGCTTCTAATGTCTATGCAAAAGTTTGAAGTTTAAGTAACAAGGCAGATAGACTAAAGGTCCTAATGCAAGGAGTCAAATTTGAACTTCTAGATATCACTGAGCTTTGGTAGGATGAGATTCATGTTTGGAATGTGACTTTGGCTAGGTATACCTTACTTGCAATCAACAGGACAGATATAGATCAGGAGGGATGAGGCATCACTGAATGTTAAGAATGTCTACTTAGGCCCAGAGATCTAAGAACTAGATAAGGGAAGCCAGATAGAAGGCATTTAGGTGAAAATAAAAGGAAGGAAAAACAGTAGCTATTTTTTCATGGGGGTATATACTATGACCTACCAAATCTATATTCTGGACAGAACAAAGAAATACATGAGGAATTTGATAATAGATCACAAACCTGGCAAAGAAGCATGATATATAATAGTGATGGGGAACTTCAACTATCCAGACATCTGCTGGAACTCTTTCTTGGCAAAAGCAGAGCAACAACAATTTCTTGGCATGTCTTAATGATAATTTAATCCTTCAAAACGGTAGAAGAAACAATAAGAGGGAATTCTGTTGCATGAAAGGATGTTTAATGAGGGTTCACACCTTAAAATATACATGAATCTTCTCTTCCTGATTCCAATAGTATAAGAGATGGAAAGAGGGAGCTGCGCTAGAATTGAATGAGCATACAAAAAGATTGAATAGACAGACTCTCAGTCTCTTCTCTGATGGCTTTTGAGAGAGGAGGGCTGCTGTGAAGTTCTGGATGGTGGAAGGGCAGCTGCCCTATGTCCCACCCAGTCATCATAAATTCATGGTATCTCTGTAACCTTTGTGGTTAGTCTTCCCTGATTTTAGTTGACTGGGCATCCTGAGATGTGAGTGCCCAGGCGACCAATGAGTTTGGGAAATCCATCAGGGTCTCAGAGATCCCACTAATAATCAGAGTTGGTAGCAGTGTCTGCTATTGCACTAGAGGAAGCACATTAAGACTGAGATACAGAGACAATCCCCTAAGAATAGCAGTGGCTTCAGGAATTATGGTCCCATGTGCACAGATGCTGGCTATGGCCTCTACAAAATCCCAACCCACTTAGAGCAGCAGAGATCTACACCTGAGAAAGCCTCATGAATCCATGAATGGAAAAAAGGAAAAAAGAAAAATTTTAAAACCTTTATAGTAACTTCAAAACTTTGTGATATAAAACCATAAGATAGGCATATGGACATAAAACTATGGGTATAAAACTCTAGAAAACTTTAATAAAAAGTAAAATGAAGGAAAAACTAAATAAGACATTTCTCCATTTTTCCATAAGGAGAAAATGTCTGCTGCTGGCCTCTGGCAATGTTAGGTACGTTGTGGATTAAAGAAATAAAGAATCCATACTGTTTCTATGGATTCTGACAGAAATAATGTTTAGAGTGTCTGTAATTCATGGCAGAGGAAAAGGTCAGGAATAATGCTGGAGTGTGGACTCCACCCTGTTGTTTCACAGGAAATCTGGAAATATTTGGAAAGAGATTCCATGTAGGGAGAGCAGTGAAAATTATAGGGCCACTCTTCAGGGTCATCCATGTTATACAAGAGAGACCAGTGAAATTACCTGGAAAAAGTACTAAAGGACTTAACAACACATAGACTGAATTTGAATAAGAAAGTGGGAAGGAAAGAAAACGTGCTGTACTCTTGAATTTGCAAAAGCATGTATTACTGAAGACAATGTGTGGCATTGCAAAAGAATAACATAAGGGAACCCAGGAACTCTCTCTTGAGCTTTACATGGAAGTTGGTTTGAAGCCATAATGAGCTCAATTAACATAAAAAGGTGAATATACTCCTGCACGTATTCCTGAGGCTTCTCGTGAGGTAACTCCTGACTAGCAGAAATAGACCTATAAAAGGGAATACTCAGGAACACTTTGTAAGGAAAGGAAAGGAAAAAAAAAAGGCAGAAAGCACAGAACCTGAAAGTGAAAATTTAAGGTAGCTGAGAGATGGCAGCTGAAGTGAATACTTGATTCAAAGGAAGCAAAACTGAAGCAAAGGAGGAAAAAGAATTCAAAGTCCATTTAAAATAACTACCTGTTCAGGTCAATACCAAAAGCCTTCTGAAGTGGAAACTTTAGGCTTAACAGGAGAAAACAAAAGTATCATTGTTGTAAGAGCAAGAGCTTCTAAGCAGGAAATCTGACACTATAGTCTGCTTTCTTGTCCTTAGGGAGAAAAGAAAATTCCACTTTATTTGCAATCTGAATGTGTACCAACTTTTCCCCATTGAGGTAGGAGAGATATGAATCACCTCATTGTCAGTGAGGAAAATTATATGACCTCATATGGCTGGAAACCCTGGGATTGACTTCTTTTCAGAAACAACGGAAGCCTTCATGTCTGTAGATATCGAAATTACAAGGGAAGTCTAAGTCAGGAATATGGGGAGGGATTGGTTCTGTCAATTGTAAGAAAAAACAGGGAATCAATATGGGGAGGACAGGGAAGAGGCCTGGCTAGGCAATGAGGAGAGAACACTCCGGAGAGAAGTGAGAAAGTACTGCTCGAAAGACAAATTATAATGGGAATTTTCACATAGTTCAATTAGGGGTACTTTGAGCCTGGAGAAAACGTAAAGTAAACTTGGTAGCAACCATGCTAAGAGAGAAATAGAAGGCAGGTACGGTGGACTTTTTGGCAGGAGGGACCAGGAATCTCATACAAAATCTCTTTGCTTTATAATCCTATCCAACAAACTCCTGAGAGTGTCAATATCTGACTCATGTAATTTTTTCTGTTTTTTGCCTCCATCTAGGAAAATCCTGGAAATTTCAGTCTCTGGATGATTTTGTGCTTCTTGAAAAGTCCCCCAGCTACCTTACAAGTAGTAAGACTAGTAAGTTGTTAAATACAGAATTGATTTTTTAAAAGTCAACAAAAATTGCCAAGGTGGGGGTGGGGGGAAGCTTTTACTTGTGTGATGTGATTCATAGTATCAGAAAAAAGACAACCTACCTAGAGGCTGAGTTTTGTTGCTCTTTGGTACATATGGCTCCCTGATGTAGCAGTGAGCTGCATTCCTCCCTCTCTATTTCTGTCTCTAACCCCTCCCTGTCTTTATCTTTGTCTCTGTCTTTCTAACTGTCTTTGTCTGTCTGTCTCTCTCACTCTCTAACTCTGTCTATATCTCTTTTTCTCTCTCATCTCAGCATCCTGACACACTGATTTCATTCTGGATATACTTTTCTTTTCTCTTTCTCTCATTAATTCTGTCTCTCCTTGGGACCACATGGGTGCAGGAGCCTTCAATTTGGACTTCTCTTTATATCAATGTATATCTTGGCGTCTCCATTTTATATAATCTACTGCCTCCATATCTTCGCAGTATGCTATGTTTGCCCTTCCTGGATCATGTACTTCATCTTATAATGGAGCAGTGTCATTCTTATATATACATCCATAATCATTCCATGCATGATGATGGAAAAGTTTACCTAATTCCTTTTGGCACATTATAAATGTAACACCTGTTCCTATCCACTTAAACTGGCAGGTTAAGTTCCTAAAAGATTGCTGCTACATCATTCCTCTTGGATTCTGAGGGTTATCCCTAAGGGATTGGGAGGGCAGTGTCTTCATGAACCCCCATAGGTGTGTTTCCTCCCCATGATTATCAGTTGATATCAACTAGTCAGCCAGTCCTAATTAGCTTGTATTAATGAATTATTACTGTGGTAGTTTAGTTGGTTGAAAACATTCCCCCCAAGGTCTGAAGCCTGTGATTTACTCTCTCTCAAGTATATACAGAGTTCAGTGTGAAATGGGCTTAAGCACATGTCGCCAAGGGGGAGTAACTTACAGCTCCTGGAAAACCTTTTTTTCTAGAATGCTCAAGATGTTTCCCCAAAGTAGGATGTACCTTTTCAATGGGCTCTTTATAGAGCCTTCAGTTTGTTCTTCCTCAGCTTTCCTAATCTGTCCTTGGCTCTTGCTGCAGACACTAACAGTATCCATTCCTAGGGATCCTTCAACTTTCTGAAGTTTACAAAGTCTTTCTCTTGTCAGGAGAGGAAAGAAGACTGAGGCTGAGGCCAAGGTACTTTCCTCCCTCACCAAGGAATTCCTTCAACGAGGCTTGGCTGGAAGCTTCTACCACTAAGTTATTAGATGCTCAAAATTCTTAGGTTCCAAACTGATCTGCTATTTTATGGATGACCACAGGACCATAACCAAGTTTCCTCAACCAATCCAGAAAGAGACTATAAGACTTCAAGATGATGGGGAAAATAAGGGGAGAGAGCTGAGAGAAAACTCCAGAAGACCTGAGTAGAACATCATGCTAATAAGGATAATAAGGAATTGGCAACCTAACTAGGAAAATTTTTTTTGATATAGTAATGAAGAAGTTACTATATTATACTGCAATGCCTCAAAAATTCATAATTACATCAATGTGGATACAACCCACCCCTAACACCACCAAGGCAGCTCACAGCTCATCTATCTTTAAAGTGTCATGAACTGCTGTGGCAAAAATAAAAAACCAAGAAAACCAAACCTCATCTTCTAGTAGCCAAACTTCCAGTGACCAATGTCTTTGAACTTGGTTAGGCTGGTCTTCAGACTACAGACACAAATAGCATTTATTACCATTCTTGAAGAATTTCCTTCTTGGGAGGACCTATTTTGTCCCAGATGTAAAAAATCCCTTGTCAACTGGTTTCCATAAAACACTAAAAAAAAATTCAGAATACTTAGAAGAAGGCCCCTCTGTGGAATACCTGTGAGTATATATGGCTGATAATTTGCAGAGGATGAGTAGGTATGCATGGTTTGCCACCTGCATTGATGATGATGAGGGAGTACCCAGAGTTATGAGATCTATTAAAGTAATGAAGAAATAAGAAGGGATAAACTAAGGTATCAGAATTTCTGGTGTCAGAACTTACTTTCAGTGTCATTTTTTTGCGTAGAACAAAGACAAACTAGCACCCCTCTTCCCCTCCCCCTCCATTGACATTATTTTGGGACACTTATTTGTAAGCCATTTGAAATAGTAATAGTATTGTAGAATAGAGACAGAAGGGACCTCTGAGGTCATGTAACCCCAGGCCCTTATTTTTCAGAGGAAATTTGAGACCCAGATAAGTTAAGAGATCTACCTACCTTTAGCATAGCCAAAATTTGAACCTTGATCTTCTGACTCCAAAGTTAATATTCTTTCTACTCTAGGTCCCAGCAGGGAGGAACATTATTGTTGTTCAGTCACTTTCAGTTGTATCCAACTTTTCATGACCCCATTTGGGCTTTTCTTGGCAAAGATACTGCAGTGGTTTGCCATTTCCTTCTCCAGCTCATTTTACAGATGAGAAAACTGAGGCCAACAGGGTTAAGTGACTTGCCCAGGATCACACATCCAGAAAGTGTCTGAGGCCAGATTTGAACTCAAAAAGAGGAGTCTTCCTGACTGTAGGTCTGGCACTCTATCCATTATGCCACCCAACTGCCCAGAGAACAACCTAAGATGGAAGAAAAAGAGAGAAACAGCAACAACAGTGGCCACCACTTTCCTAGTGTCTCACTCGGGTATCTCACCAAATAGCTTTTATGTAGGATAACAGGTAGTATTGGAGCAAAATCAAGATGTGCTGACTGAAGGAAATGTAGACTGAGAGGAAAATGTTCATGGCATTTTATGCTTATTATGTGGGGAGATTTCACTGGGTTCAGTCTGCAGTGTAACCTGGAAAAGTCTACTGATGTGAAATGAGTATATGAATACCTTGACTTAAGGTATAGCCCCTTTAAACAGGATTACCTTTATAACTATTTTTCTCTAGAAAAGAAGAAATGGATTTTTACAAAATTTAAGTAGATTTTACTGATATCTTTTGTTTTTATATGTCACCTAGATATATCATGTCACCTAGAAATATCATATGTTACCTCATATCCTTCCTCTTTCTCCCTCCCAAATTAATTTTTTTCAAAAAGAAAAGGAAGAGAAAGAAAAAATTCATCAAAACTAATCAATACATAGAAGGCAGCTAGATAGCACAATATATGGAGCACAGGCCCTGGAATCATAAAGGCCTGAGTTCAAATTCAGCCTCAGACACTAGCTGTGTGACACTGGGCAAGTCTGTTTGCCTCAGTTTCCTCATCTGTAAAATGAGTAGGAGAAAGAAATGGTGAACTACTCCAGTATCTTTGCAAAAAACCAAACAAACAAAAAATCAAATGGGGTCACAGAGTCAGAAACAACTGAAACAATACAACAACAAAATCAATTTATGGAGAAAATCTGGCATTATATGCAATGTCCCACACCCATGAACTGCCACCCCATCTCTGCAAAGGAAGTGGGGTAAATGTCTTCTTATCTAGATAGAGGTCTTCTTATAGCCTTCCTTTTCCTCCCTCTCAAATTGTTTTTTTCAGAAAGAACGAGAAAGAAAAAAATTCATTAAAACTAGTCAGTACGTGGAAAAAAAATCTCACATTATATTCAATGCCCCACCTCCTTCTCTGTGAAGGAGGTGAGAGAGGTATCTTCTTATGTCTCTTCCTTGAGGCTAAGCTTCTGAAGAAATCAATTTTAAAATTGATATTTCCTCATAGAACATCTCTCTTAGCTCCTCTTTACAGTGTTATAAATTAAAAAAAAAAACATTCTGGTTACTCCCTGAAAACAAGTCAATCAGCTAAACTACCAACAAACATTTAATTAAATTGTTTACAATGTGTCAAGAATTGCTCTAAGCACTGGTGGGATACAAAGTAAAAGCAAAAGTCATCCCTGCCCCCAAGAAGCTTACATTCTAAAGGGGGAGAGCACATATAAATGGGGCAGTTAGGTGGCACAGAAGCTAGAGTGCCAGGCCTGGAGTCAGGAAAGCCCATCTTTGTGAATTCAAATCTGGTCTCAGACACTTATAGCTCAGTGACCCTGGACAAGTCACTTAACCCTGTTTGCCTCAGTTTCCTCATCTGTAAAATGAACTGGAGAAGGAAATGGCAAACTATGCCATATCTTTGCAAAAAAACTAAAAAACTAAAAAAGAAAAAAAAACCCAAACCTAAAAGGGATCACAAAGAGTCCGACAAGACTGAAATGACTGAGCAATAACAACATATAAATAGCTACTAGCAGCATCTGGGGAAACTGGGAAAGGCCTCCTGCAGAAGGTGGCATTTGAGCTGAGTTTTGAATCAATCTTAAAATAATTTCCCTATGTAGACATGAGACCAAACACTCAATTCATGAATAAAATATTTTTGAAATAAATTTAAATTTTTCTTTGATTCGATGCCTTAAGAAAATAGGCTAAAGAGATTTATCTAAATCTTGGCTATATTTTACAAGAAAGGAATTTGTTATAAATAATTATTTTTCCTCAAAATTTCTGCCAGGAGAATAGAAATTTCTATTTCTCTACAATTATGTAGCTATTGTTTATGTTGTGGATTTATAAAGAGCAATCAGCATTTTCTCCGTTGAGATTAATTAGCTATGAATCTTTCAGATTTAGAAGAGAAAAACTGTCACTTAAATTTATTTATTTATTTTTACCCAAAGACCTGTGTTGGCTACTTTTCAGAAAACCCTATTTCACTTCTGGTCTAGAGAGACCAGATTTTTTTTAAAAGCATCAATTAATTCAGTTGATCAATTCAAAGGGCTGGTGAGACAAGCCAGAACATACTTGGCAAGAGAAATTTTAGGCAAAGGAGGGCTAGAATCAATGCTTTTCATACTGGAGTAGAAGAAATGATGTGTATCAATAGGAAAATTTATTAGAAAGTGAGAAGAAATCAGATTATGATGATGATGATGCTTTGTTGATTCCTGGCAATTTCAAGTTCATATAGCCTTTTATACAGATCAGGAATAAGATAACAAATTGCTTCACTGCTGATCATGATGGTAGTACCAGAAATCAAAAGCCTTTCTGAACAATTCTGTGTCCATAACTTTTATTCTCTTGTGGTATTGTCATAATCTTGGATTCAGTTGCTGTACAATATGGGGATAATTTTCCTTTCAAAGTCTCAATCACTAGGAAAAAAAGATCTTTTATTTCACTATAGAATACATTCCTCAAAATACACTTTAATGGAGTCATAGTCTCATTCATGTGGATACTTCTTCCATCGGTGCAGACTACAACCCATTTATGCTGTCTCATACTGTGTGATTCTTTTCTGTGTCTTCCCCAGTAAGGATCTGCCAAAATACATGAAGCTTTCTTCTAGGTCTTTTGAGATTGCATGTATACCAGTGTAGCACTCAGACTGTCTGCCTGTTAGCCCTTGCTCTTATTATGCAACATCTCGTCTCCTTTTCTAATGATATTTCGGGATACCACTTTTTTTGCCTCTTCTGGTGTCCAACATCACTGTTGGTAACATCCTGACATCTACTTAGGTCCATCATATATTTCTTCATTGCCCCTTAGTTCACCTGCCATTTTGATTCTTCAGAGATTGTAGTATTTTATGATGTGCAGTCATATATTACCAGGAGAAAATTAGTGTTAAAAAGCTGAGCTTTTCAATGATTGGTAAACGGTTTTTAAAATTGTGGTACCTCAATATAATGGAATATTATTGTGCTGTAAGAGAGTATGAATATGGTTAATACAGAGAAGCTTGGGAAGATGTATGAATTGATAAAAGGTGAAGTAAGCAAAACTAGGAAAACAAAAATACAATGACTTAAAAAGTCTAAGTAGAAAGAACAACAAAACAATTTAACTGAATTCTGAAATTGCAATGATCAAATGAAGAGATATAAGAAAGCCCCAAAGATGAGATACAAGAAAGCCCCAAAGAAGACTCCATGCTTCTTTGCAAAGGTGAGGGACCATGATTGTGGAACACTGCTTATGCCAGGCTTTTTCAATATGTTACTTAATTTGGCTGAGCTTTCCCCTTGTCTTTTTATTCTTTGTTATAAAGGTGTAAAGCCAAGCACAAGCAACTCTCCTGAGGACTGCTGCTGTGAATAGCTTTAAGGTTCTGATCGCATAGTATAGTGAACTCTCTATTTATTCAGGAATAAACGAAAGCAAAACATTCACAGAAACCAAAGTACAGCATTCACAACAATATAGCATAACAACTTATTACTAAGGTGGTCACATAGTCTTAAACAAAAGATATCATTCAGTAAGTCACAATCTCTGTCAATCAATATAAAATATATAAAGTCTTCTTTCATCTTGATTGGAGACTGGCTTCCAATAATCCTTAACTCAATCATCCTTAAAGGGTACAAAGTACAAAGGTCTCCCACCCCTAGCTCACACTAAGGCATAATCTCATCATTCAGCACTAAGTACCCAAGTAAAAGTCCTTTCATCTTGACTTGAGACTGACTTCTAAACTCCATGGCTCCTCTTTCACACTCCCAGCTCTTTCCTGAGTGCACTCAACTGTCACCTGGATTCACAGGTAGGCAGCTCTCAGCTCCTGTTCCAACTCCTGTACCAACTCCTATTCCAACTTTTATTCCAGCTCCTGTTCCAACTCGAAGCTCATGGTGATTAGTCTACTCCAAGCTCTTTGCAGTTTCTGTTTCTGGGAAGACGAAGCTTAATAGAACCACAACAATATTTACACACATTAAGCTTAGCAGAGTTACAACAATACTTACACACATTGCCAGCTCTATCATCAATTCACTTTCTGCCTGTGAAATCAACACAAGTCAACAGACAGGGTGCTTCTGTCTGACAAAGTAATACAATTCAACAGACAGAATGCTTCTGTCTGACAAAGTAACAAATCAACAGACAGAATACTTCTATCTGACAAAGTAACAAATCAACAGAGAATGCTTCTGTCTGACAAAGTAACACAATCACAAGTCAACATAGAACAGAGAGAGTGCCAATACCACAAGTGTTCTCTCTCTCAGCTATGCTTGGTTCCAGCTTGTGTTTGTGCTTTCATATGCTCTTGGCAAGTTCCTCCCACCTTGGGCTCCATGTGATGATGCTAGTTTCCAGCAAAGACTTGACACAATCAAAGTGAGGCTCACAGGCACTTGAATAGCTGAAACAAGGAGCTAAGTACTTGAATAACTTGAAACAAGGAACAATGCACTCCTTTGCTTGCCATTACAAAAAGATGGATATTTGGGAGAGCAAGACAATTGGGGCATATTGGGAAATGTAGGTGATTTGAGAAACAAAAAATTTTAATAAAATTTTGTTTGAAAAAGATGGGTTTTAAGGTTGAGGAGTGTTGTGTCAGTTTGATTATCATTTAAAGTTTTGCACAATTTCCTAATTTCTGAGCTCATTTTCTTCTTGTTATTCAAATATTCTGGGCCCACCAAGGCAGGTACGTGGCATAGTGAATAAAGTACTCTGCCTGGCTACAGGAAGACCCAAATCTAGCTTCAGATACTTACTAGCTCTATGACCTTGGGGAAGTCATTTAGTCTTGATCAGCCTCAGTTTGCTCAATTGTAAAATGGGAATAACCATGGTAACTACCTCCCTGTTACCAGGATCAAGTGAGATAATATTTGCAAAGTACTTAGTACAGTATCGACCACATAGTAGGTGCTTTGTCCCTTGTTCTCTTTCCTCACCACTCTATCTCATTGTCCATTCTTCTGCACTTGCTGAAGGCATATGTATGCCAGTGGATAAGCTTAATGCAAATCGCAGCTGTGTGTCATAGCTTAGATAATAAGCATTCTTCACTCCTTTTTTTTTCCTTGGTGAATTATTAGGCCAATCTTTTTTGAGTGGTTGTGTTCGTCCTTTATTTTCGAAGAGGACCATGGCATCAGGGAAATGATGACATGATTTGCAGTTGACTTTGATTTGAATGAGGGAGGGCTGTGCAAGGTCACCAGCCTCACTTTCTCCTCCAGAGCCATCTGGGTCCGGTGCCCAGACATTCATCAGGATGACTGGAGATGACCAAGTATGCAATGGGAGACCCTGGCCTTTTTTAGGCTAAGGCCTTTTCACATACTCACTTAGAGTAAGGTAACTGCTATTCAGTGAACAGGCCTCTTTAAGAAGTGTCAAGGGATGGGCCCTTTAATTAGAAATAGTTTTTTTTTTTTGATCAAGCTGGGAAAGGAAGATCTTCAGGGCTGCTGTTCCAAAGAGAACCATTGACATTCACTCTAAACAGGAGGGCCCAAAATATTAGCTATTAAGAGACCTATTGTGGTCCAATCTATGATCTTCAGAATAAAAGCCATTTTTAGATGATAATACCTTCCATGATTATTTATGATCATTCAGTGTTTTCTCTTCTTTCAAATATTTTGTGAATCAATCCCTGAATACTTTCAAAATTGTGTCACCTCTAGTGCAAATTATTTCTGTGCGTTCTTGGTCTGATCCAGCTGCTTATCCTGTCATCACCTTCTTTTATGTCATTTTCCCTTCCTCATGTAAGTACACTGGGGACTGAGGTGTTAAAAGTCCAAATATAGTGTTCTACCATCGTTGATAAAAATAATTTTCCATAGAAATACTGGCAGATTTGCTACATTTTTGGTGTATGTCTGTTGTCTCCTTTCCAGTTTAATCTATAAATATTCTTGGGATGATCTATCTTAATTGCATCTCAAGCCAAATTTTATTCAAACTTATTTTCCCTTCTTCTATTCTTTGCTATTTTGCGAGATGTTATTGCTCATCATCTGCCACCATTTTCTACCATGATGTTTTGAAAATGAGTTTATACTCTAAAAGAGTGGGTGTGTTTGGTTGCCCATGTGGTAGACAGAGAACTGGACCTGGAGTTCAAATTTGAAGACTTGAGTTCAAATCTGGCCTAGTTGTAGGACCCGGGACAAGTCACTTAACTTCTGTTTACCTCAGTTTCTTTGACTGTAAAGTTGTAATAATAATAATAATAATAATAATAATAGCACCTACCTCCCAGGGTTGTGAGAATCAAAGGAGATAATAGTTGGAAGACACTTAACACAGCAACACATATTAGTAGGCAATTAATAAATGCCTTTAGTCAAAAGCAAGTTAACAAATCATCTAGAATTTATTAAGTACTCTGTGCCAGGCATTCTAAGTTTGGGAAATACAAATAAATAAAAATACAAAGACAGCCCCTGCCCTCAAGGACCTTACGTTCTAATGGGGGAAGACAACTCAAAAAAAAGAAACTGAAAACGAGAAAGGGAATGGGGGAGAAGGGATCCATGTTGGGACACGGTGGAGAAAGAAGCCCAAAGGGTTAAGATCAGAGCCCAAGAATGAAGGAGTGAATGTGGCTGGTCTGGACTTTCCTTAAAATAGAGGTTCTAAGAGAAGCTTTCCAAATAGAGGAAGAGGCTGCAGGGGCAGAAGGATCTTCAAGGATGAGAGAGTCTGGAGCATCATCCCAAAGGAATCTTATAGGGTAGCAAGGCTACCTGAGCACATTGGAGAAAGAAGAATAGAGTCGGGAGGGGAGCCCAGAGAGGAATGAGTGAACATGGCTGGCCTGTGCTTTTCCTTAAAATGAAGTTTCTTCAAGAAGCTGAACAATCAGTGGAAAAGGCGACAAGGACAGAGGAAGTAGCAGTGTTAAAAACCCTACTTCTGCCCCCATAGTTTTCAGTTTTTTGTCCAATTCTTCATATTCTTTGACAATCCTATATGGACAAGTCTTGGAAGGCTCCACTCTGTCTTGTATACATGCCCTAGGAAGATGACAGAACTCTCCATTGCTGGAATAATAATAATGTTTATATAGTGCTTTATATATCCACTCTAATTCAAACCTTACAGCAACCTTGTGAGATAGTTGCTATCATTTCCCTCATTTTACAGATGAAGGAACTGAGTCTGAGAGAGGTTAAATGATTTGCCTAGGATCACAGAGTGGCGCCCATCCATTATAGTTGTTGCAAAATGTTTTCTGATCAATTATTTTTCTTTTAATTTTGATTATGACATTTTTGTCATGCAAAATGTTTATTTTTGCACAACCAAGTCCATCCGCTATATTCCCAATAGATCCTTTTAATTAATAGTTTAAAATGTATACGCTCAGCTCTGCTGTTTCTTCAGAGGAGTTTTAGTGTTTTCCTTAAATGTTATTGTGTATCAAAATCTGGTTTTTAGACATCACAGTGTTTGCAAACTTAATAAGCTAATCCTTTTACTGCAAGTAGCACCAAAGCAGTGGAACGAGCCAAAGAACTGGTAAACTTGGACCCATGTATTGGCAGTAACTGAAGAAAAACTCAAGAACAGAATACTCAGTTTCCTAGGAGTGAGTGACACAGATTCTCAGGGACAGGGATTAGTTCTTCTAAGAAAGAACAATAAGATCAATTGTCAAGTTGGCACTTCATTAAATTTATACTTTACTTGTGGAGAATTTTGATTAGACCTAATTTTATTAAAGTTATAGAACTGAGGATTTTACTTGAAATTTTACATTATCAGGGCAAAGTATAGGGGCACTTGATTTTGGTCAGGACTGAGGAGCTACTGAAGTCTGTGGAGAGGAGGGGCACAAGGAGAGGGGTGAGGGGGCAGGGACAGGGACAAAGGACTCCAGTTGAGCCCTAAAATTTTCAATAGAGGAAATGTCTCTCAGTGACTTTTTATATGTTAAAATTAATTTTAATAACTAATAATAGTAAATTGTATCCAGACATAGGGAACCATTCAGAGAGGACTAAAAATATGTTTTGTTTTGTTTTTTCTACTCGGTTCAACAAATATTTTTAAACTACCATTTGAATGTAAGGCATGGTGAGAGGTGCTGGGAATACAAATATGATTTTTAAAAAGTCTTAGTCTCACTCTCAAGGAGTTTATAGCCTAATGACTACTTGTGATTCCTACGTAATAAATAGAAATGTAAGGGAGCATTCCCAAACCCTTCCAAACTTTGGGTAATTTGTAAGGAAAGGTCAGAAATGTAGTTGGACTGGTAGAAGAAATAATGACGTTGTATGCTAGGCTTACCTTGTTCCTTTGATCTATTTCTCTGCCCCTTCATTTACATGAGAGAACAAATGAGAATTTTGGTGTTCCGTTGTTCCATAGTGTCTGACTCTTCTGGACCGCATGAACCACAGAATGCCAGGCCCTTCTGTCATCCACTATCTCTGAAGTCTGTCTGAGGTATGTTCATTGTTTCCATGACTCTATCTATCTATCTATCTATCTATCAAAATCCATCTCATCCTCTGCCATCCCTTTTTCCTTCTGCCTTTGATCTTTCCCAACATCAGGGTCTTTTCTTTTTCTTCTTTTCCTTTTTAATATTTTATTCATTTTAAACTTAAATACAAAATGAGAAAAGAAAAAAAATGAACATTTCCATATACCCAGCAGAACATGAGAGGATTCAATATAAAACAATAAATTTCCATTTCATGAAAACCTACATAGTAAAGGGTCTTTTCCAATGAGTCCCATCTTCTCATTATGTGGCCAAATAAGACTTAGGATTTGAAAACTGGGGAATCCCGAACCTCAGAGCTGGTTGGTAGTTATTGGGATAGCCTAGCATTTAGAGATTCTTCTATCAATGAGATCACAGGTCTGAATCTCACAGAATTTTTGTGTTGTGTCTGGTCTAATCAAATTTCCCAACAACCACCTAGTGTTAACACCATAATAGTAGGTGAAATTCTCAAAGACCTGACAGCAGCATATTGTGAAAATTGAGTAATCTCTGTTAGCCCTTCCCTCCCCCTGTACTCTATAAAGATCAATAATGATTTCACTAAATGTTCCACTGCTATCATTAATGATGATACTTTAAATCCTAGTTGCCTAAAACAAACCATTTGGATACAAATAATGTAGGATGTGTGTTGGCCAGGTAAGATGTGTATCTCCACATGAGATGCCTAGACATTTGGCTTGAGGGAAGCATGAATAGATAGCTCTGGAATCTTGGCCTCCACTCTCCAAAGGAAGCAGTGATTCCTTCCTAGAGGGGAGCAAGATTAAAGGCTAATAGTTTGGCTGTTCTGTTTTCCTCTGAGAAAGGAGAAAGCAAATTATAATTATATCTTTCTGCCTCCTAAATATTGTTGATCTAGGAGCAATTTTTTTTTCAATTCATAAAGCAAAAAAGCTGCTAGTTTTCCCAGTGACTGTCTCTGGGTGAAGTGGGGCACAGCAGCAGGAGGGGTGGATACTTCAAGCTTACACTCGTTGGCTTGGCCAGTTTACTCTGAAAGTCCATCGCAAATGGTAAATAGTGAGAGAACCCACTTATCCAAGGAGAAAGAAAGCAGAGACTGGAAAAAATTCTATAGATTAGCAAGTACAAGGAAACCTATAATGTCAGTGAGCTCTTAGATGGGAGCAAGATGAAATATGGACTCATCAGAGAGCGGCCTTAATCTCACCAAAGGGGAAATTCTCCCACATTTCTAGGGAGGGAAGCTGGAAATCAGGCATCTGTGAAGATGCTTGCTTCCCGCCTTGTTCTTATTTGGTTGTGTTTGATTCTTCATGGCCCCATTTGGAGTTTTCTTGGCAAAGACACTGGAGTGGTTTGCCATTTCCTTTTCCAGCTCATTTTACAGATGAGGAAATGGAAACAAACAGCATTAAGTGATTTACCCAGGGTCACACAGCTTGTAAATATCTCAGGCTAGATTTGAACTCAGGTCTTCCTGACTGCAGGACCCGTGCTTTATCCACTACACCACCTAGCTGCCCTGCTTCCTCCCACATACCTGACACATCCCAAAGTCTCTTCTCTCCCTCCATAGTTCTCTCCTCAAAGAGATTTATGTGTCACTGTAGAAATAAAAGAAAAGAATGTTGGACATTTCCAAAACTCTCACTTCAATTCTACTGCTCATGGAGTCATAAAGTAATCATTCTGGTCTACCAGTTAGGAGTCTTATGTAAAATGCTCCAGACTTTGTTGCAAATCTAGGCTATAATAACATAAATCATAACCATTTATAATTGCTTTGGACATTCTGTATAAATTTCAAAGTTATATCCAGCATACTCACACATTTTAAATTTTTAATATTTTATTTTCCCCAACTACATGTAAAAACAATCTTCAACATTCATTTAAAAAATTGAGCTCCAAATTCTCTCCCTCTCTTGCCATCCCCCTCATTGAGAAGGCAAGCAATTCCCACATGTTAAAAAAAAAAGACGTTCTTAATTTTCAAACATTTGTCAGTAGTGATGTGTGGTCATGGCATTCATTATAATATTTCAATGTAAATGACATGTCTCAGGTTGAAATTCTACCTTCTATAACATTCACTATAAATTTTCATATAAAAATAGTTCATGCACAGGGCAGTGCACAATGAAATATTCATCTGGCATTTACAAGGGCCTCTGATGAACTTCAACAGACTTCAAGAGATAGTGTGGGACAGAAGGGCCTAGTATGTTATGGTCCATGGGATCAGGAAGAGTTGGACACAGCTGGATGACTGAACAGCAGCAACAGAGTGATGGAGTCTTCCCCACATCCCCATCAGGGGAAAGGTAGCTCTGGGTTCCTGAAGGCCAGGCTAGTGGCGTGTAACTCCGACAGGTCCTACCAAGTTGTAAAAGCTTCCCGTATAGAAACCTGTCTCCTGAGTTCCAGATAAGATAAAGAAGTTCAGTATTAGAATGTTAACTACCAACTGACATGTTTGGGTCACAGCCATACATAAAGACCATCTGTGAGGGTGTGGTGGATTTACCATCCACGCTGGTCAAGGGAGATCCCAAGACAATGAAATCACACATCCTTAAAATGCTGACAAATGAATATTAAAAGAAAAAATTGTAAATAGTGCATGTTGTGACTCATTTTGCTGATGAGATAACCATAAGTGACTTACCCAAGGTCACACTAGTAGTAAGTAGCACAGCTGAGATTTGAGTTGAAGTCTCCTGTGACTCTTGCCTTTTCCACTGTGTTGGCCTTTCTCCTTATCACTGCCCCCAACAGCTGTAATATATAAATGAGCTCAATAGTTGTTTTTTTTCAAGTCAATCTATAGACATTTCTTAAGCATTTCCTATGTCCTGCGCACTGTGATGGGTATTGAGATACAAATATAAAGAATGAAATGATTCTATACTCAGAACTTACATGATATAATGCCGGCTGACAGCTGTGACAGCTGTCGGCTTTGGGAAGTCACTTCACTTCTCTCAGACTCTGATTCCACATCTGCAAGATTATGGGGTTGGACGAGGTGACCTCGAAGATCCTTTCTAAATTAAAGACTATGGACGGATGCCAAGTCTTGTCCTGTCTACCTTCATAACATTCTTTCTTTCTTTTTTTGCCCCTGTTTTTTTTTTTTTGCTTTTTGGAGGGGGGAGGGCAGGGAAATTGGGGTTAGATGACCAAGGTCACATGGCTAGTAAATGTTAAATGTCTGAGGCTGGGTTTGAACTCAGGTCCTCCTGACTCCATGGCTGGTGCTCTACTCACTGCGCCACCTAGCCGCCCTGTAGCATCCCTTTCTAATATCAATATTATACTTCTGTAAATAAATGAATGTATCTACTTGAAAAATAAACTTTGTCTTCTTAATATAGGAGAAGTTTTCCACAATTATGATTACACTGGGCAAAAATGTGACTGTTAGAGTTCAGTCTGTGGAATATCAAACAGATTACCTATGATGAGTGAGCTCTTGATGAGCTCATAAACTTTAGTTGCTCAAGGGAGCCAAGCTCAGATTAGCAGGAGCAGAATTGGCATGTAGCATCAAAGGTAAGTCTCCCTATGTCCAAATATAGACATTGACTCATGAAGTCTGGGGTAAACATCTGTAGAACAAAGTGATAGCATCCAAAGGGCCAGGATGACATCATTCTGCATATGTCTACCTTCCGTCAGAATTTTGGTAATAGCTCTTTTGGGGGGATTCCTGTTCCGCATGGTTTTCGTCAGTTGCCCTTATCTATTTTAAAAAGAAGAGAATTATCAGTTCCTGACTATCTTTACATTTTCTCTAACCAAAACATTATAAATTCTTTTCTGTGTCTGACATAGTATCTGTTTTTCCTAGCTCTAGCCTCGTGGTCCACATCAGGATGGTGACTAATTAAGATAGATTTTTTTTAAAAAAAGTACTTGTTTACTCAGCTATTGATTAGCTGGTGTCTTAGAATTTCTCCTTTTGCTTTACTGACAAACCAGTTTTTCCTCTTAACACCTAATAACATGGAGTGCTCCAGTCTGAAGATGCACCCTCAGCTACTTTGTCAGCTGGATTTTCATTGCAGTGTCATCAGGTCAGAACCTCAGAGATCATCAGGATATGTAACCTATTCTGTGTGAATAAACAGCCTTCCCAGTTAAGGGGAATGAACTCTTCCAGAGTAACATTTAGTAAATTAACTTCTCCAGGAAGCTAAAGGAGACCTGGGCATAAGGTTATATACATGGTCATAGAATTTTGTACTAAAAGATAAATGATTATTCTTAAAAATAAATCTGAATGAATTCAAGGCACTCAATAAGATGTTACAGAACTGAGTCTAAAATGTCTCCATCTCTCTGAGGTCAGAAATAATAGCTGACATTAATATAGCATTTTAAAGTCTACAAAGTACTTTATATGTATTAGCTCATTTGAGTGTCACAACCATAGCTCATATTATCTCCATTTTACAGATAATGAAACTGAGGCTTGTTGAGATTGAAGTGACTTTTCTATGGTCAAGAAGTTAATAATTTTCAGAGGCAGAATTTGAGCTCAGGTCTTCATCATTTGAAATCTAGTGTTCTATTATGTTAGACTTTTATAACATAGCATTTTATTGTGCTATGTTAATATATATAACATTATATACTATTATATAGCATTTTATTATGCTATGTTAATATATACAGCATTATATACTATTATATAGCATTTTATTATGCCATATTTACTGTGCTGTGCTACCACCAGTTTTGGCCTCAGTAGCCCTAAATTGGCAGACAGAACATAGTAGTGAACGGGTCCTAAACAACCTTGATTTTGGGTTCCATTTTCTTTTCTGTGGTATTTGAATCTTTAAAAAAGCATATTACCAATTATATGTGTAGAGCTCCTATCAGATTGCAAGCCGTCTTGGGGAAGGAGGGGAGAGGGAGGGGGGAGAAAATTTAAAACTTATGGAAGTGAATGTTGAAAATTAAAGAGAAATAATTTAATTTTAAAAAGTATAATTTCAAAGTGCTCAGGTGATATACTAAATGTTGTTGTTTAAATTTAAAAGTAGTAAGTTAGATTTGGCCTGAGCTGACTTATAGAAGATACAAACTCATATCTGGGAAGCTTTCATTTTTTAGTTAAAATGATGAGAAAAAAAGTTCTTGAAAAAACAGAGAAGGTCTTATTCTACCAGATCTTCAAGTAAGAGGTAACTTTGGCTCGTAGTGCTGATATCTATGTTAAGTATTTTAAATTTTAGTGGGTGTAAGAAGTCATCAGAGTCCTTAGCACAGACCAATCAATAAATGTTTAGTAATTGTTTATCATGTATTAGACTGTTTCACAAATAACACATGGGAGGCACTAGAATTTTGGGACTCCAGCCTCTAACACGTTCACTCTTGATCTGGTCAGACAGGAAGGACAGGAAGACAGCTTTGGAGGGGTTAATAATCTTACTTTATTCTAGTCTAGTCTTCTCAAAAGGGAGTTGCTGATAATGGGAGCTCTAACTCCTACAGCATTCCCTAATAACCCTACTCTCAGGGGCTGGTATGAAGGGGGACAACTACCCCTTCTTCTCAATGGGGTCAGTCAAGACAGGCACAGCTCATGCACTCCCCTCAGGCCTCAATGGGAGCATTCCTCTATGCATTACCCAAATACCAAATAGGTTCCCTCAAGGGTTCCCCTATGGATTCCCCATAGTTTCCCCACTCATTGACCAGTGTCCACTTGCTTTATTGGGCAACAGACAAAGAAACCATCTTGCTAACATTAAGCTAACAGGTTGGCTTTAGCAATATCATCATTCAGCACAAGCTTAGTAAATATCACATTATGTCATCCCTCTATCTCATGGTGCAGTCACAATAGGATTGTCTATCACTTTGATTCTAGGAATTACTATCTAGGATCCTGAGGATATTCTGGGAGTTATTTTCTAACACCTGGGAAAACGTCACCATGGCCATGGATCCTGAGAAACTAAAGTCTAAAAAGGATAACAAAATCCTCCTTACATATACAGACATTATGCTAAGTGCTGGAGGAGATACAAAGACAGATAAAATACAATCCCTACCCACAAGAGCTGAAATTGCTAAAGGTGGGGAGACCAGGAAAAGCCTCCTACAGATGGTAGAATTTGAGCTGAGTCATGAGGGCAAAAGATAGATTCTAAGAGGTGGAGGTGAGGAGGAAGAGAATTTCAGACATGAGGGAGAGCCAGTACAAAGGTATGGAAATGAGAGAGGCCCATCTGGCTGGATTGTGGAGGGCTGGAGGAGGAATAATATAGAAGACTGGGAAGCTAGGTTAGGGACAGCTTATAAAGTGCTTTAAAAGCTAGACAGAGGAGTTTATATTTTATTCTAGAGGCAATACAAAGCCCCTGGAGTTTGTTGAAGAAGGGGCAACATGACCAGACGTATACTTTAGGAAAACCACATTGACAGCTATATGGAAGATAGATTGGAATGGGAAGAGACTTGCTGCAGTGAGATCAATGAGAAGGCAATTGTAATAGTCCAGGCAAGAGGAGATAAGAGCCTGAACTGGAGGCCTGGCTGTGTTAGTGGAGAGAAGGGGACACGTCTGATACATGTTATGGAGATAGGAACAAGCTTTGGCAAGTGATTGAACATGTGGAGTGAGGAAGATTAAGGAGTAGAGGATATCTCCTGGTGAACCTGGGTAAAAGAAAGTGGATTTGGGAACTTTCAGAGAGGAATGGTATGGTGAGAGCATTATCCTTATCTAGCTCCCCTTTTAAGTCAGGCTAATTTTCCTTAAGAGTTATCAAGACCTTCCTTAGATTTGGTTGGCTCAGGAAACTTAAGGCTCAGACTGTTGACATTCTTTTCTCTGTCTGAGTACAGAGCAGCTACAAGGAGCTCTAGGGCCCCACTATGATGCTTGTCAGTGGTTCATGATGGGTAACTCAGGCAAGAGAACTGTGTTCAACTGAATCAACTTGAGGTATCCTCAGTCTTTATTTTTGTTGAATATCCTTCTGCTGTGGCTAATAAGTCTCTTTTTGTAAACCACTTGTAAACCATTGACCTATGAGTCTCTCATTTTGTTCTGATATTAAACCTAAACAACCAGTGGACTGTCCTGAATCAGACTCAGCCCAGAACAGTTGGGTTTTGGGGAAATATATAATGAGTTTTATTTGTTATGTTGACTTTGAGATTCCAATGGAAGATCTAGTTTAAAATGTGCAGTTGGCAGTTAGTGATGGAAGATTAAAGCTCAGGAGATAGACTAGGGCTAGATATATATATATATATATATATATATATATATATATATATATATCTGGGATCATTTACATTGAGGTGATCATTGAACCAATGGTAGGCTGATGAGATCATCAAGTGAGAAAAAAGAGAAGACCATCCAGGACAGAGCCTTGGGGGACATCCACAAATAGTGGGTATTTCATGAATGAAGATCCAGAAAAAAGAAACTGAGAAGGAGCAGAAGGAGAGGACAAGGTAGTTAACCATGTTAAATATTATAAAAGTCACAAAGAATGAGGATTAAGGAAAGGCTAGTATGTCTAGCAACTAAGAGATCACTGGTAACTTTAGAATTGTCTCACTTGAGTGATGAAATTAGAAGACAAATTACAAAAGCTTTGGAGGAGAATAAGAAAACAGAAAGTAGGAGAGTATAATAGAAATAGCTTTTTCAAGCTTAGCTGAGAAGGGGAAACAAGATAGAATATAATAACTAGAGTGGATGGTGGGATCTAGTGAGAATTTTTGAGGATGGAGGAGACTTGGATCTATTTGTAGAAAGCAGAAAGCAGAAGATAAGGAGATACTGAAGACTAGGGAGAGAGTGCAGGTGATGGTAGGGACAATCTGTAGGATTACAACTGCTACAACTATAACACAAAGGAATCAAAGAAAGAGGGAAATGATCTTTAGCTATAAAAATATTTATAGCAGTTCTTTTCATGGTAGCCCAGAACTAAAAATTAATGGGATATTCTCCTGTTAGGAAATGGTTAAACAAATTGTGGCATAAGAATGTCATGGAATAGTATTGTACCTTAAGAATGATGAAAAGGACAGCCTCAGAGGAAGGTGGGAAGACCTCTGTATGAATGAGTGCATTGTGAAATGAGTAAACTAGGAGAACAATCTATTCAATAAAAGTATTATAGAGAAAAATAATTTAGAAAGACTTTGAGGTGTGACAAATGCAATGATAAACCATGATCCCAAAGAAGGAAGATGAAACATGCCACTCACCTCCTGATAGAGAGGTGATGAACTTAAAATATATAGACATGAATTTTCAGACATGGTTAACTTTGGAATGGGGGAGAGGGAGCAAGGCCATGCAGCTATATATCAAGGGTTTATTTTGTGGTTTGAAAAAAAGTACTCAATGGGATACAGAGGGAGAGACAGATAAATTAAAAATTATTGATAATTAAAGCATTAAAATAAAAGTTTTAAAAAGAAGAGAAGAAGAGGAAGTTCTTGGTGATTGTCCTAACTTTGGGGGTTAATATATGAGGTAAAGTCCTCTGCTGAGAAGGAGAGAGGATGCACCATGGGAGGTTTGTGGAGAGAAGAGAATGTTTGAAACAGCTGCTGTGGTGAGGGCAACAGAGAATTGATTAAGGAGGAGCAGAAGGATTGCCTTGCTATAGTGAATTTCTAGTTGAGATTAGATAGCAGATACTTGTCATGGTCAAAATCAGCACACACAGTCTTATGATTTCTTCCAGCTCTACTCAGCAACATGTAAGTGGGAGCAATGGAAGTGGATGCTGGTAATAAATACAGTGTTGGAGTTTGGCAAGGTGTGATCAGCAAAAGAACAAAGAAATAAGAATAGAAGATAGTATAAAATTGAACCAGTTCAAAAGGTAGTTGAAATTGGGATGGGAAGAGAGTATAGCCAAAGTAGAGGTGATAATTGGGTCATTTGGAAAGATCAGGGATAACAGGATGAAGAATAAAGTTAGGGGTAGTAAAGCATAGAGAGTAAAACTTTATAATCATATAAAGGAAATTCATAGTCCTTGAACTGTGGAATGACTTGTATAACTGAGGTGGAGTGGAAGAGTAGGTAATGGGAGTAGAGTTGATTTAGGAATTGGGAAGTTAAAGTTTTTGTTTTTTGTTTTTTTATAAGGAAAAGTGGGTATGAAGAGTTCAGATGGATATGGGAGGACTTTTACAAAGGGGTACAGACAATGCAAAGACAACCAAACTCGGGTCAAATACAATGTACTAAATCATTAAAGAATCTCTTTTCATTGGGAAATGATAAGCTACATGCGTGGAATGCAACATGTGTTAGTAATTGCAATCACTATAGTAGTCTATCACAATCACTGTAGTAGGCTATTTTGCTGAACAGCTTGGGAGATTTGAGTGACGAGAAGTCTTTATTTGGGTAAAACAAAATATATCCATCAATTAAAACAATTGTACTCCTTTATTACCCACTGCCCACCCAATGCCCCACCCTCAAGATACCTGCACTCACTAGTTATCCAGAAAGTCACTGAAACTACACTGGGCTGCCCTCCTGCTCAC